>JARHVA010005182.1:560000-757500 GCA_037957365.1 Torreya grandis | reverse complement strand
TGGATATCTGCTCTTCTCTCAAGCATGTGAAGAGATCCTCAACCTAGAGTGGCAATCATAAAATCTTATAGACATTCTCTTAAGTCACTATCAACTCTTTGATTGATAGATGGAAGGTTTTGGTGGTGTGAACCCACCTCTCAATCAATGCTATCATGAGGCTCACATCCTAGGTGACTTGACAATAACATCACACTCCTCTTAACCCCACTGATACCATGTGATCCCACTCATCTAGAGTGGCATCCCTCCTTATACATGTCAAAAGCCTCAGTAGATGATCCTGTAATGTTAGCTCTATCCTCACTTGCATCCATACACACACAACTCAAGTTCACATACCTTTTACTATACTTTATCACTACCTTTTTTACCTTCTCTCTGAGAGAACTACATTGGTCTAAAGCCCTAAATTGGGCTATGTAGGTAGCACTCAATTGACACGAGGTCTTCTAAGGTTAGTTTATCCATATACCCACCTAACTAACTACCCTAATTTTTTCTCTCTAACCTAGGCTTCACTACCTCTCTCTCTCTACCCTAGGCTTTACTACCTCTTCTCTCTCTCCACCCTAGGCCTACCTACCTACCACAACTCTAGGCCTCATGGCCTAAATCCTTAACCCTTGACACTATGCCATATTTTTTAAGCTCTAAGCCTCTTAACCTATATCAACATACCTTCTTACCCATTTCCCCTAACACACCTTTCAACCATACCTTATATCTTTTTCTTAGGCTTTGGGAGACACCTACTGACCTTAGTGTTGTGTTGGTTGATGTAGGTGGTCCTTACTGATGTGTATGAATGGTTTGGTCCTAGGGCTAAATGATCTGAACCCAAAATTATAAATTTAACCTAGAAACCTACCCCAAAAACCCACAAACTTATCATAGAACTATACTACCCTATTTTCTACTCCCATACTAACATTTTCTATACCCCCACCTCTAAATTAGCCTAAAAACTACAAATACCCAAATCAAATTTCAAAACAACTTAGAGAGACTCTTACCTCATCTCTCTATCTCCTCTTGGCTGGCACAACTAGCTCTTGTGGTGTCATGCCTCCCATTAGGTCCCCTCCTTGATTTTTCATCTCAATCACTCTCATAGCTCTATTTATTTCTCTCTAATCACAAAGTTACAAATGAGTTCGGTCAGCCACCAAACCCTTTTATCAAATTTGGTTAGCTGCCAACATCAACATCTTAACCTAATATATTAATGGTGGTGATTTTTCCTATCAACATTGATAACATTTCCCTAATGTACTGACATTGGCACTATTTATTACCAATATTAGTAATGTCACTAATGTTGACACCATTATAATAATGTTTTCCCCCCAAAAAAGTAACCAAAAATTTTTAGACTTTACCCATATAATGGGGCAATTGGAGATCACATATATCTCCCTAACCATGATAAATTCCATTAGAGATCACTTAAATCTTCACCCAAAATGACTTTTCTTGGAGATCATGAATATCTCCTCACTTATTGACCCTTTTACACCAACCTTGCATTACTTGTCTTGACCACTTATGCTATTCCACTATAGTTGGCTATTATGCACATGCATGTATATTAGGTGTTATGGATGGAAACCAAGCCCATATTATCATCTTCAACCCTTTTATCTTTCTCAAGGGAACTTCCTACCCTAGATACCTAAGACACATTAACCATTAGAGTTACAACTTTGATTGTTTTTACCTATCAGCTATCACTTACAAGCTGTGCTTTGGTTATTTATATCTAAGTCCTTCTCAATCATGCCTATTTTTTACTTTATTTACTATAGATTGTAATAGTAAATGCATAGAAAGTGATACTCAATTCTTCACCACTCACCGAATTACCTTTTTTTATCAAATTGGTACCTAATTCTAGTTTCTCCTCCATCGATTCCCATTTTGAGGGGGGATACCTCATCCAATACTTGGAGGATCTAACTCCTATTTTTGTCTTAAAAAATTTTCAGTCCAAATTACTAGACAAAAAGGGTCATATGTAAAAATAAAAATTACATCACACACACGTGTGTAACTCCCTATATCAAAACCCCTTTTAGCCCATTTTTCAATAATAACAATTAACCTCCTTAACCTATGCTTTTACCCCTCACACATTTTATTAATTTAAAATACTTAATTAAGTTAATTAAAAACCCCCTTTTCCACTTTACCTAGCCACCCCACCCTATGACTAATTCTCACTTGATGAGTCACCTTAAGACTTAGTCCCCTCATCCTAACTACCCAAGACTTATCCTCACTTTCAAACTAAATTCCTCATCAACTACCTACTTCTTAACCTCTTATTTTTACCATTTTGTAATCGATGCCACACTTAGCATAAAGAGCAATAGAAAATAGGTCAAAAATAGTAAGGTTTACCTATTCTAGCCCCATCAACATCAGTAAGTTGATGTCCAATGTCATTAGGATCATTGACGTCGGTGATATAAGCCAAAATCCAACGTAAAGTTTAGGTCAACAAAAATCAAGAAAATTCATTCTTTCTTACATTCAAGCTCTGGGAATTCAACTTTCAACATCTAGGCTTACTATCATCATGCATAAGTCAATCATTATAAGGAACTAAGCTCTTGAGGACCAACAACACCTACTTATTCTCTCTATTTATGCCATCGGTTTAGATTCCTTGATAGTGACCATCAATCTGGCACTTATCATTTAGTGACCACTGTAGCTAATTACACCACTTATTTTTTAGGTATTTTAAACATTTATTATGCTATCACTTTATATCTAATATGCATTTCTTTACACACTTCTTATCTAACCCTTGTGATGGAGTTACAAAGTTGCCTCACTTGTTTACCCTTAACTTGACACACCAAACCTCTAACTAGATCTACCCAAACCATTCTCTCTCTCTCTCTCTCTCTCATAACTCTCCCCAACCTCCCAAACCTGATCAAAACCATTTCCTAGACCTAGAAAAGGCTTATGTAAGCTCCTAGACAACAATTTCCCTTACCAAACTCAATAGCCTAATCAACATTGGTCACCTTCACCATCGACCTCAATAGTTTAACAAATATTGATCACTCATGTACTGACATTGATGACTATGGATTCTCTAACCTTTCCAAAACCTACCCAAACAACTTCTAAAACATAAACAAAATACACCATCTACACCATGTCACTCTCTACTACATTTAGGTTGATAATAATGGTAATATTATCTCTCTTTCACTCTCTCTTTACCTCTCTTTTAGTTATTTATTACTCTTTTGCCTCTCAAAAGTAGATTGTCATCTCTAAGGAAGTTTCACACTTCCTAGAACAAGCACGTAGCTTGGCATCCCACTCATTTATCTCCTAACAAAAATCTTATGGTAGTGCTTTCTTACTTTTAGCTAATCCTCCATAGCCAAAGAGGAGTGCTTATAATGTCTATATATGACGTGCAAACTAATCCAAGTTCATTCTAAGCAATTATCCCTATCATTCTCTTTTGTTCTCCTTTAGACTTGAAATAGACAAAACTTAATAAAATATTTCTTATATATCTCATCCAATACTTGGAGCATTTAACTCCCATTTTTGTCTTGAAAACTTGTCAGTATAAATTACAAGTCAAAATGGGGTAAATGTAGACACCAAAATTACCTCACACACATGTGTAACTCTCTATGCCAAAACCTCTTTTACCCCATGTTTCAATAATAATAATTAACCTCTCTAACCTATACTTTTACCCCTCACACATTTAATTAATTTAAAATACTTACATAACTTAATTAAAAATATCTTTTGCCACCTTACTTGGACACCTCACCCTATGACTAGTTCTCACCTAATGAGTCACCTCAAGACCTAGTCCCCTCATCCTAACTACCCAAGACTTATTCTCACTTTCAAACTAAATTCCTAATCAACTACCTCCTTCTTAACCTCTTATTTTTACTATTTTGTAATGGGTGCCACACATGGCATGAAGAGCAATAGAAAATAGGCCAAAAATAGTAAAGTTTACCTATTCAAGGGATATCAATATCAGTCAACCCAAGGTCGATGTTAGTAGGATCACCAATGTCAGTGATATAAGCCAAACTCCAACTTGAAGTTTAAGTTAGTATAAATCAAGAAAATTCATTCTTATTTGTATAACATTCAAATTTCAACATCTAAGCTTATTATCACCATGCGTAAGTCAATCATCATTAGGAAAAAATATCTTAAGGACCAACAACACTCATTTGTTCTCTCTATTTATACCATCATTTTAAATTACTGGATAGTGACCATCAATCTGGCACTTATCATTTAGTTATCACTATAGCTAAGTACATCACTTATTCTATAGGTATTTTAAACATTTATTCTACTATCACTTTATATCTATTATGCATTAATTTACACACTTATGACCAAACCCCCATGAGAGAGTTACAAATCTTCCTCGCTTGTTTCTCCTTAACTTGACACACCAAACCTCTAACCAGATCTACCCAAACCATACTCTCTCTCTCTCATAACTCTCCCCAACCTCCCAAACCTAATCAAAACCATTTCCTAGACCTAATAAAGCTTTCTTCAAGATCCTAAATAGTTATTTCCCCTACATAACTCAATATCCTAATCGACGTCAATCACCTTCATCACTGACCTTGACAGTTTAATCAATATCGATCACTCCCCTACTAACGTTAGTGACTGTGGATTCTCTAACCTTTCCAAAACCTACCTAAATAACTTCCAAAACATAAATAAAATACACCGCCTACACCCTATCACTTTTTTTTCATTAAAGTTGCTAATAATGGTAATATTATCTCTCTTTCACTCTCTTTTTACCTCTTTTTTAGTTATTTATTTCTCTTTTGTCTCTAAAAAGTGGACTGTCATCTCTAAAGAAGTTTTGCACTTCTTAGAAAAAGCACATAGCTTGCCAGCCCACTCATTTATCTACTAACAAACATCTTGTGGTAGTGCTTTCTTACTTATAGGTATTCCTCCCCATCCTAAGGGGAGTGATCACAACATATAGATATGATGTGCAAACCAATTTGGGTTCAATCTAATCACTTATCCCTATCATTCTTTTCTATTTTCCTTTAGACTTGAAATACACAAAATTTAGCGAAACATTTCTTGGATACCTCATCCAATACTTGGATCATCTCACTCCTATTTTTGTCTTAAAAACTTGTTAGTCAAAATTATAAGACAAAAAGGGGAAAATGTAGACACCAAAATTACATCACACACAAACACATGTGTAACTCGTGCTAAAATCTCTTTTAGCTCATTTTTCAATAATAAAAATTAACCTCCCTAACCCATGCTTTTATTCCTCACACATTTAATTAATTTAAAATTCTTATTTATTCTAATTAAAAACCCCTTTTTCCACCTTATCTATCCACCTCACCCTATGAATAATTCTAACCTGATGAGTCACCTCAAGACTTGGTCCCCTCATCCTAACTACACAAGATTTATTCTCACTTCCAAACTAAATACCTAATCAACTACCTCCTTATTAACCTCTTATTTTATCCATTTTGTAATGAGTGCCACACTTGTCATGAAGAGAAGTATAAAACAATCTAAAAATAGTAAGGTTTACCTATTCTATGGCTATTGATGTCAGTCAATCCATGGCTAATGTCAACTAGATCATTGATGTCAATGATATAAGGAAAACTCTAACCTAAAATTTAGGGGAGAAAAAATAATAAAAAAATATTCTTACTTGCTTTCAAGCTTTTGGAATTCAAATTTTGACATCTAATCTTATTGTCATCATGCATAAGTCAATCATGATTAGAAACTAAGCTCTTGCGGACCAAAAACACCCACTTGTTCTCTCTATTTAGGCCATTAGTTTAAATTACCTGATAGTGACCATCAATCTAGCACTTATCATTCAGTGACCACTGTAGCTAAGTACATCACTTATTTTGTAGGTCTTTTAAACATTTATTCTACTATCACTTTATATCTATTATGCATTACTTTACACACTTTTGATTGAACCCCCATGGGGGATTTAAAAAGCTTCCTCACTTATTTCCCCTTAACCTAACACACTAAACCTCTAACTAGATCTACCCAAACCATACTCTCTCTCTCTCTCTCTCTCTCTCTCTCTCTCTCTCTCTCTCTCTCTCTCTCTCTCTCTCTCTCTCTCTCTCTCTCTCTCTCTCTCTCTCTCTCTCTCTCTCTCTCTCTCTCTGTGTGTGTGTGTGTGTGTGTGTGTGTGTATCTCTCTCTCTCTCCCCAACCACCCAAACTTGATTAGAACCATTTCCCAAACCTAGAAAATCCTTCTACAACTCCTAGATAATTATTTCCCCTAATGACCTTAGCAGCATAACTGACATCAGTCACCTTCACCATTGACCTCAGTAGTTTAACCAATATCGATCACACCCCTATCAATGTTGATGACTATAGACTATCTAACCTTTCTAATACCTACCCAAATAACTTCCAAAACACAAAAAAAAATACACCACTTGCACTCTTTTACTCTCTACTACATTTAGGTTTCTAATAATAGTAATATTATCTCTCTTTCACTCTCTCTTTACCTCTCTTTTAGTTATTTATTACTCTTTTATCTGTCAAAATTGGACTATCATCTCTAAGTAAGTTTCACACTTCCTAGAACAAGCACATAGCCCACTCATTTATCTGCTAACAAACATCTTGTGGTAGTGCTTTCTTACTTGCAGGTAGTCCTCCCTAGCCAAAGAGGAGTGCTCACAACATTTGGTTATGGTGTACAAACCAATATGGGTTCATTCTAATAACTTATCCCTATCATTCTTTTCTATTTTCCTTTAGACTTAAAATAGACAAAATTTAGCTAAACAAATTTATCCTTGTACCTCCATATGTTGTTATCCAATTAGCTTCTTTTTCATCATAAACATGATTCCCATGTTTTCTCTCCTTCATGCTTTCATCATTGATGTCCACTACATGTAGTTATTCCTTACTCATACTTATACCTACATACACACATGACAAGAAATATTTAGATGCAAAATATTGAGGCTTGATTGCCTCCATATTTTCCTTCTTAGGTTACCTTGTCTCCATGACTATCTCCTTCATAATTTTTTTCTCACCTTCCTCATGTTCATTCATCATAAACTTCTTCATCTCCTGCTTTAGATTCCTACTATTATAGGCTCAATTTTAACCCTTGGAGAGGGTTATTCAAACTCTCTCCAATTGAGCTTATAAAATTGGGACAACCATAAACTATGGGTCACCTATGTTGGGGTTGAACATTTAGAGTAGGTTAGCTTCCTCTTTGATGCTCAACTAAAACTAAAACTAATCCTAATGCTTCATAGGGAAAAGGTTTAGAAAGATAATAACATCTCATTAGAAAGCTAGCTAGGTGATGTACCAAATTTAAAATGGAAACTCCCATAAGCTTAAAACCACACTAAATCTATAGGAGACTATACTAGATTACACAACCTAAAAGCCAAGGTAATTGCATAAGTATTTCATAGAAGAGGTTCAAATTAGAACACTAATCTAGACCTACAAGTAGCATTCAAAACCCCATAAACAAGGTTAGAAAAGAGGACAATGGATGAGTAAGATTCTCCTTCACACAATGCCATCATGTATAACTCATCAAACTAGATCCAAGGTAAAATATAGGCAAAAAAGGTCTCATATTACATCAAGAAGTAGTTCTTACAAATTCTTGATAGGGTCAAACCTAATCAAGATGAGCATACTTTGAAATATCTTAAAGAGTTACCTATCTCCCAGAAAGATAAAAATTTTAAAACCTAAGAACCCTTTATAAAATGGAGAGAAAGTGATAATATAGAAGGGGAAGAGGAGATAGAAAAAAGAACACATTGTTCATGATAGATAATGAGCTATCAACTTCAAGAGATGTTTCACCAAGCTTTTCATCCAATCAAAATAGGTTATTATGAGTAAGATATTTGTGATTTACCTATTTAGCCTTTGAATCATTCCATTGGTTGAACAAAATGCATTAGATGACAAGAGTTTACCAAAAGTGGCAAATCATGGTCCTACTAAGAATGAATGTTTCAACTAATTTTGAAATACCTAAGTCCTATTACATTATATCTTGAACTAGATTTCATTATGAGGACAAAATACACATATCTTCAAATTTCCAAGGACACATCATGTTTTTTTCTAGATGGTGGTTTGTCAAGGACATGAATTGGGATGATCTTCTCATTAATTATATATCTGCTATGTGCCTTGGATCCTATATCGAGATAACTATGGGTGAAAACCAATCTAAGGACATTGGTTTTCACATAGTTTTACATATAGATGGCACTATGTTCAATGTCAGGTCCTATCTAAGTCTACATCGAACTCCTTTCCTTTACTTTTTTCATTGACTCAAGTCAGGCCTTAGTTTTGGCCTTTTAATCTTACTTGTCAAATTGGTTCCACTTTGATATATTGAATTTCATCAAACATTGTAGTTTTATCACCTTGATATTGGTTGTCAAAACAACCTTAGACTATTGACTATTTTGAATTTATTTTTCTCCATCAGATTTTGAAATCTGATTAAATGTGGACTATAGATCTTTGGGACCCACTACTTCGATCTCAGTTTCTCATTGGTCTCTAGGATTCATTAACCATTTGTCTTGCTCAAGATCTGATGTGCTTGACACTTGTCAACCATGCATTACATCCCAGGTTCTCATCAAGGATTTTGGATCGAAATGGTCACTTTATGGGTCTTAAAAATGATATTTGTGTGGACATCTATCATTTCTTGACCAAATTTTCAATTTTATAACTTGAATCACAAATATCATGGGAATGCCAAACTTATAGAGAATGGACCCAATGATAAAATCAATAAACCCTTTTAATCTACTAGTCATTCAAGATTTCTACATGCTTCTATAAAATGTTGAAGTTGATTGGTTCATGTGATCCTACATGACATCTTAATGATCGTCTAGTCTAAAATGACTATGGAAAATTAGTGAATTATATGTTAGAAGATAACTTTTTCCATGCATATCTCTCATTGTGGTGTATTACATGAGCTAAAACTTGGCACATATAAAGTAGACTCCAAAATGAATAGACCCATATGATTGTTTCTTCTTTATAATGCCACACATACGAGATCTAGCATTATAAAAATGATCACTCAGCTTTCCTTCCACTAGAGCTAAAAGTTTGGATAGGATCTAGATGGAATGAATGGACCAAATGAATACCATGTGCTCTCATGCTTTTCCCAAGCAATTTTGACACTCCATAGAGTCTCTACAGTTCTGTACCTATCCTTAGGAATTGATGAATTTGGATTAAAATCTTTGTTAGCTTCATGATCCTCAATTTTTCCATTCATTCCATCCAAATATAGTTCATATAATTTCGATCAATTAAGTATTATGCTTATTTATATGTGGGCCAAATATGGCCAACATTTTTGGTGACTCATAGGGAAACATGCTTGTTATGCTTGAGAACCTAGTTCATTTTATCCTAACTAATCCATTTAGAATGGAGTCACTTTTTTACAACTAAGATGATCATTAATATGATGCAAAGCTACCTCTTTCTATAACTTCCTCTTGAAACAAGGACTAAGACAAAACAATGAAGGAAAATGCACATAAGAAAATGTAGGAGACAAACAACAACTAACCTAATGAAAAAAAGTGCATAAGGGCACCTATAGATAAGCATAAATACTAATCTAATATATGCAAGACCTTTTCAAAACTTGTCCACCTAGATCAAAAGGGAAAGCTCTAGTATCATTCATTTGTAATAAATTAAGTTGAAAAATACCTAGCTTTTGAGGTACCAGAATTGGTAAACCAAGAAGTTCAATGGAAAATCCCTCAAATATACTCCCGTATGGATGGAGTGGAATGAACATGTCTCTGATGTAGACATACTAATCCAAGTATTCCAAGCTTAGTTCATGTTAGACTGAAGGATCACTTGTTTGATGTTGTTGTCCACTCTTGATAAAGTCTTACATGAAGACTTTGTTTAGGCTCTTGAGAGCAATTGTGCTTGGTTCAATTGATGCTTCAAAAATACCATGTTATTCTACCTTGTACTTGTGTAACCTAGGATTATTCATTACTAGAGCATCATATTCATAATGTTTTGGAAGAAAGACGTGTCTATAATCATCTTCAAAATCTTTGATTATTGCAAATCTTTGATTCTGGCATTGAACCACTACAAAAATTCTTCAGGCTCTTCACTGGTATGCTTCTCAAACTGTATCACTTGAGTAGTTTAGATATTCCCTTCATCAAATTTATTCAAGATTTAATCTTGATCTTTAACTACAAATGAAGGATGATTGACCATCCAATGTCTAAGACATCACATTTGTTTTCTTCAAGGTTTGATCTTCTTAATGTCCTAGTTGATGAAGGATTGATATCAATGTTACCTCTCTTTGGTTAATTTAACAAATTAGATAATCCAAAGATAATCTCAAATAAACCTAATTCATGGGTTACATATTTTACAAAACCAACCAAAAACCACTTGGCTATTTTGGCTTTTTCTCACAATTGGTCCCATGATAATTCATACCAAATTTATGGTACTTTATTTTACCTTATCTTACAACATGTTTTTAGGTTACCTTCAGACTCATCATATGAGAGTTGTCACATCTTTCAATATCCAATGTATCAAATTCATACATAATGGGAAGTTTTACAAAAATGAGGTTGATCATAATCATTAGAATATCCTATTTCTAAAACAAAAATCAAAATATTTTATTCCTACTATCACTCACATCAATAGTCCTCATTTTCTAAATTTATCTATATGCATTCAAATCTACATGTAAATCTAATCGATTCATATTATGATGAACCTAATAGATTTTTTTTTGATATAGTATTCAATTACCTCTCTATGTTGTAGAATGGATTCCTCCTCTTATTCCTAGAGATCAAACCATTCCTTTAATATATAATGCAACTAACATTTATCCCACATGTAATTCACATGAAGCATCTTACATATAATATTATTTCACTTGAAATATATATGGGGTGGACAAATACTTTCAAGATCCCTTAGACATGTCTCCTTTCACTTTCAGTATTATGGGCCTCTCTACTACTGATGTTCCTACTGAAACATATACATATGATATACCCTCATCCTATGATGATACCTACATCATGGTGTAAGCTTAGTCATGACACATAGATGTATTACATTATCAAAATACAATAGTTAAAATACATGCCTTCAATCATAATGTTCATGTCATTTAAATATCTTGAAATAGTGAATCAGATCTAGAATGCTATGTACCACCTATCAATACACCTTTGAAAGATACTCCCTAGTTTTTCTAAGAAATCAAATAAATTGATATAATCCAAACCATTATTCCTAATTACAATGATTAAAGTAATATACGTATCAAACATCTACTACCTTCCATCACTCCCCTTACATAATCTACTTCTATGCCTATTATCCATAATACTTCCTCGACTATCTTGGTACCAATTTCTATTAAACAATTTCACACATCTACTCCTAAAATAACATTAGATGCACAAGCTATAGCCATCCAAAAAATACATTTTTAATTCAATGCTCAAGGCAACTAAGTCTTGGATATTTAAGTATATGATGAATATTATGGACCCTTACCCATGTTTCTTACTAACCAATACATTATATAATTACTCCACAGTCACAATCCTCAACTCTCATGCCAACATAATAATCCTAGTCATTTGGATTAAAAAACTCCTTATTTTAAGAACTTCATTGCTAGTATCAACACTAACACACATCTTGTTTCTTCACAACCTCTTGTTCCCTATCATTTATAAGATGGAAATGCTATGCTTATTGAAAAAAATATGGAAATTAATTACTGAGCCACTAATGTTCCTCACCCCATTCATGTTTCTGAATAACTTCATCGTATAGAATATCACAATTTTAGTTTATTATTCAATAAATAGTTTGAATATTTCCCATGGTCATATGAATATATGCCTAACATTGACACTAGTATTATGGTCCATAATATCATTACTTATCCTGATGCAGAATTTGTACATCAAAAACAACATAAATTCCCTCTTGATATTTTTACCCTATGCCACAAAGAGATAATCAAAATTTTAGATGTTAAATTCATCAAACATGTTGATTATTAAAAATGGGTCTCAATGTCATAACCCCTAAATTTGTGTTTTCAAAAACCCTGCTTTAAGGAAGTTATGCCTACAAAAACCAATATATAAGTTACTGAGTAAAACATTTTCATAACTAAATTTCAAAATGAAAATATGCATAATAGTTTAGCGTAAGACAAGTTATAAATGGAAGCATCCAAGAACACTATAACACAAATTATGAGCATTAAAAAAATGAATGAAATATTTTAGTTACATTTAGACCTTAATAAGTTTAATTAATCATGAAGAATAGGAAGACAATCATTCAACAAAATTGAACTCCATGTTAGTGTTTTCTAAGATGAACACATGCTAATCTTATGTGGGGTCATTGGTGTCATTTATGAATATAAATAGAATATAACCACCTTTCTCACCAACTTTAACAAAACCAAATACACAAAGAAACCAATAAATGATCATCCCATTAGAGAGCCAAAAATCTAAAAATAGACTATTTCCTTTTAACACATAACATCAAATAGCTTTCTAAACTAAATAACTTGATTTACACAAGCATGCTCAAATTATTCATAAGCCCAATACTTAACTGGATAATATTAATGATGTGTAATCACTTATGAATATAAAATTCCATTTATGAGGTCTTATTAGGTATTATTCCCACTTATGTATCCTTGATACTTAATTTTTTATTAATAAAAGGTAAAACAACCTAAAAAAGTAACTACATCAAACAAATACCTAAAAAATCTAAGTGGAACCAAACGTAGCCATTCATTATGAAATTGTAATCCTGTTGAATTCCCTACATACCTCTAGTGTAGTTACGAATGATAATGATGGGTCTATAAAACTACACATAATCTCTTCTCACTTAAAACATAACATAAAAAACTTAATAAAAATAGTATTTAATAATATCCAACATACCCTTGCACCAATATTAATAACAACCATGACATATGATTTTTTATATTTAATTACATAAACATATATTTAGTCATGAGATTAATTATCCTTAAGGATCAGGACCTGACTTAATACAATAAATACTAGACAAATTATTATCTATAAAATAAACCAAAGAATCCTATTCAAGCTCTTCAATTTACTAATCAAACTTAACATAACTATTCAGTTATCTGATATGCAAATTCTTTCAACAATATTGGGACATAATCTAATGGGAAGTGTATTCATTGGTCTCTAAGTTTTTAAAAGTGGGTACTATCTTTCAAGAATTCAACAACACTTTCATAGTTTTGATCCCAAAGAAAATGGGATCAAATAAAATGAATGACTATAGACCAATTAGACTTTACACCACCTTCTCCAAGATTTGTACCAAAGCTATTACTATAAAATATAATTACTTATGGATAATATACTTGTAGAAAATCAAAGAGATTATATCATTAGAAGACATATTACAAAATGCGAAATTATTACCCACAAGTCCATGCATTGAATTTACAACTCATCTAGGCAAGTAATGTTATTAAAAATTTACATGAACAAGGCATATGATATGATGTCCTAAAGTTTCCTTGACAAGGTTTTGGATAAATTTGGTTTCAATTAGTAGGTTAGAAGATTCATCTCAACATGCATTTCATCTCCTATGTACTCAGGTATCATTAATGGGGTCTTGAAAAGCTTCTTCCCAGTTGCAAGATGTATTCAACAAGGATACTTATTGTTTCCATACCTATTCATAATCATGGCTAAAACATTGATCATTATTATAAACGAAGCCAGATCTATGGGAATCATAAAAGGCATAGGGGTTGATCCCAACACCATCTTGATCACTCACCATAAATTTGTTGGTGACACCCTAATGATGGGTGAAGATTCATTAGTTGAAGTAAACTATTTTATAATAGTAATCAAAACATATAATGATATCTTCCCTTAATTATTAATTTATAAAAAACACCCTTTTCTTTGTCAACACTCCCAAAAACCTGTATAATAATATATCAAAAATATTGGGTTGTGTTGTTAAGAATCTTAAATCCATTTATTTGGGTCTCCCTCTATTCATTGGCAATATTACAACTAAATAATGGAACCCCACAATTGATAGAATTTGTAAGAGGTTAGATGGATGGAAAGGAAAACTACTATTCAAGTAGGTACACTCTAGATTTTTAAAATTTTAATTTAGATCATCGTGATGTAATTCATGTCTCTATTTGTTATCCTCGAGAAAATTTCTCACTAATTGGAAAAAAATCATAAAATATTCATGTGGATGGGAGCCCAAGATAAGTTTAAATTTCCTCATTTGTTGGGAAAAATCATGTCTCACCACAAGTAAAATAGGTCTTCATCTGAGAAGAGTAAATAATATTAACAAACCTCTCATGGAAAAATAAGGGTAGAAGGTGATAAAAGAGGACAAATAATGGACTCAAATCAAAATATCAAAACACCTAGATTCAAGGGAACGCAGTAGCCTCTTCTCTAATAATGGCCCTGTCAATGGTTCAACATTATGAAAATCTCTCAAAAATAGCAAAGATATTTTTTAAAATGGAAGTAAGTTGAATATGGGTAGAGGTGACCAATTCAACTTTTGGTATGATCCTTGGTTACACCAGATTCCCCTTACATCCTCCCCACCATGGGACATTCTTAGATACCACTTCAAGTTGGTGATTGGGTGTAAGGTTAACAACTATTGGGATGAGGAAAATGATACAAAGAAATGGGAAATTATTCATAAGGAAGGATTCAACCCTCAAGAGTCTCATCTCCTTATTTACCTTAACCTACAACTTTAGCTCCATCACATCAATCACTTCCATAAATAATGTCCTAGTATAGACTAAGGAACTAAGTGGGGAATTCATAGTCAAATTAGGATATCTAACTAATCTATACCATGTGTATATAACTAAAGATTGGTATATTTTATGGATTAAGAACCTCACCCCCAAGGTCAACAATTTTTTCTAGTTGGCAACTTAGAAAAAAATCCTTACCATGGACAACCTTGTTAGAATGGAACTCCTTATACCAAATAAGTGTGTTCTCTAAAAAGTGGAGGCTAAGATGTTTACAAATTTATTCCTCTTCTATCCTTTCATTTCTGCCATTTTGAACCTTTTCCTACTAAATTTTAATTTATCTTAGGTTAGTCCTAATGTAATTCATGACCTTATCACCCAGTGTAAGCCTCCTTGGGACTTCTTTCCCTTTTATTTATTTTGGTTCATATTTTTATGCCTTACTTTTGGGGTATATAGAAATACATAAAATCTTATATATTGGTAATAGGTTTTCTAGCCTCTCTTTAACAACCTTGAAAATACTTTCAACTATCAAGGAGAACTAGAATACATTCTCTTCTAACTTTAAGGACCCCATACCTCATAAAATTTCATTCATTCTCACCAATTTGGATCTCCATATCCTAGTTTAATAATATAATCAAAAGTTGTATAGGTCTCAATTCAAATGGATTAACCCCCTAGTTTATTAGCTTAAGCTAAATTTTGATGATGCAGCTAAAGGTAACTTGGGTCTGGCTAGGGGAGGAGGAGTTATAAGGTATGATAATGGGTACCATTTAAATTCTTATAATATTCCTTTAGGGGTCCAAAAAAACCATGTGGATGAATCATCATTAATAGTTTAGGGAATAGAATTGGTAATTAAATTCGGCATCGAACTACTCTAGATTGAAGGGGACTCCATCAACATTATTAATTATTTAAAAGGGAAGTCTAATCCTTCCTAGATCATATCAAAATTTATGGATGATGTGAAAAGACTTATATTAAAATTCAAATTTTATATTATTTCCCATGTTTATATAAAGGTAAATAAGTGGGTAGATCATATGAAAAACATAGGGGTTCGTTGAGAAGTGTTTAAACATTAGTCAAGCATGGTTGATATACCATTTGAGGCCTCATCATTATTCAAATAATAAAATCCACTCTCTCATGTGTAGGATGATTAATAAAATATCCTCATGATTGATGACATGATGGGAAAATCCTAAATCAAGGCTAAATACAATCATCACCAAATTAAGGCTCACACTATGAACCATGGGAAGATACATGCCACTCTAAATAATAATTTCTGATTTAGATAATAAGAGCATCTATATATAGGTTAAAAAGGTAAAATTTAATATTATGTAGTATTTTTCAAAGATGATTAATATAGGAGGTGAAATATATAGGATTGAATAAATTTCCTATGTGGTGGTGGAGGATCCTGACATCTGGTAAAAGCTAGTAAAATGAGGGATTTCTAATTTGACGCAAAGAATTATTGGTTTAAGATCAATATTTTGAGTAATAAGATTTAAATATGAAAATTTATATCAATATCTACTCAAAATATCAATATACTTCATGATTTTAGAGGCATTAGATTACAATACACACAAATAAACATTAAAACCCTACATTATGAATCTAAAGATAAATTCTCCAAACAAGATTCAAGACTAAAAGACTAAATGGTATGGATAATGGTTTGCTTACAAATATACTCATAATTTTAGCATGATATTAGATTTGATCAAAATAATTTGATAACATATATTCATGGATTTATCAAACTTATTTTACTATGATCATATTATTGGATGGATGGATTTAATAAGTTTCATGAAAATTCCACTCATTAATTCAAATGGAAGGAGATGGTGGATTTAAATAGAGAGAACAGATGAAGATTTTAAGGAATTTAAAATTCTTTAGAATTATCTAAAGAGAACTATATAGAGAATTGGATAAGGGTTGGAGCATTTTAGACTCTATTAGAGGAGCCTAATGGGGTTTAATGGGGGTTTTTCTAGGTTTATAGGAGAATTAGGTGGAGACTAGGTACTAGGCATGTAGGAGAGCCTAGGGGGATAGGTGTGATTTTTGAATTTAAAATTCAAAAGAGGGCATAAAAGGGATTTAGGTAATAAATGAGATGTTATAAGGTTATTATGTGACATGACTAATGAAGGGGGTATTATACCAAATGGATAAAAGGGGATTAGACAAATTAGAAAAAATAAGGTGAGATAGAATATTACTAGACATAATTAATGATAGAGAGATGTGAGAAAATTTAGATGCATATAATTGGACATGAATCAATTATATCTAGGGAGTTTGATAGAGGTTAGGATAATCACGTGGTTAAAATGAGGGAGATGAGCATCATAAACATGGAAGAGATCATTGATGAAGTGATCAGCATGTGATGTGACAATGTTAAAGCATATAAAGATAAAATGAGAATGGAGGAGGTAGATAAGAATTTATTTAAGTATGATAAACCTATGATTTCATCCTAAGAAGGATTCCCTATAAATAGAATACTTAGGAAGATTCTTGAGGTTTATCTTTAGATAATGAAGTACATTTCCCTTAAGGGAAAACATACCATTCTCTCCTCACACCACTTCCTTATGATGAACCACTTTAATGGTCATAGGATCAACCTTACCTTGTTTATTTTTAAGTCTCTAAAAGCATATGTGACATATTTTAGATCCAACCCTTACTTCAACTCCATCCTCTACTAGATAATCCTTCTCATTTTTCACAAAGGGGAACCAAAGTCCATAGTGAGAGGGGGGTGATTTTGTTGAAGAAACCAATCAGAGATAGGTTGAAGAAGTTAGAAATGAGTCCCCAAATTTAGGGGGAAAGAATAAAACTAGAAAAATACCCTAATAAATCATCTTGGAATGCAAAATGAAGAGGTTAAGCCCATGGAAATCATTCATCCACATACCCTTTTGAGTAGCAAGTTGTAGACACCAAAATTGTGTCTACTCCTTGTTCAACTCCCCCTTGGTCCCCTTAGTCCACTTACACACTTATTAATTTAAAATAAAATAACTATTTTAAATTAATAACATCACCCATGACCTCACCTAGACACCTCACCCTTAGACTATTTATCACCCTATGACTCACCCTAAGACTAGGTCATCTAATATTAATTACCTAAGACCTATTCTTACTCGCCTCCTAACCTCCTAACCAACACTCATGCTTAATAACCCCATCATTTGACCATTCCCCAACCAACAAGTGCACTTGGTGTATGGAGAACGGGCTTCATATCTTGTTTACTCATTCTTCAGCCACCGATGTTAGTCAATTATTGGCCAACGCTGGTGGGATAGCCGACGTCGATTACATAAACCAACATCTAATGTTGAGTTACGGCCCGTGGGAATCTCTAATCGACTCTCTCTTAGACTCTAGCATTGACTGCTCTCTCACTCAAATCTGGCTCTCTCTCTCTTCCTCTCAGACTCTGAGACATAACCAGGCATCAAACTTCAACTAATGCTCCCTTGGCGGCAAAGACTCTACACAAATCACTCTAGATTGAATTAGAACATTACATGAAGTCTTCAGCATCAAGCCACAATAGGTACAAGCATTCAACACCTTGGTTCTTCATCTCACTAGAGCTAAGTATTTCTCCTGCCCTTTCATTTTAGTAATTTAGAAAGCATTAGTAATTAGTTTCTATTTACTATTTCTAAACACTATCAACCAGACCAGACCTGACCTTTAACCAGAGTTGGCTTTCTCTTTGAAAAGGCTGAAAAGCCTTCTTCTTAACCTTACCCTTTTTGACAACCTACCCTCCATCTTTGTCCCTCTTAAGACCTTATTGACTGTCTTGCAACCCTACACAGACCCAGACTCCTTCCAGACCCCTCTGTCAACCACAGACACATTCTAAAACTCATCCAAAACCTGTCTAAGGCCATTGCCCTAACTGACATCGACCATAGCCCCGACCGACATCGACCATAACCCCAACCAACATCAGTAACATAACTGATGTCAGTAACCTTGACCAACCAACACTGGCAGAACTATCAACATTGGTGACTGTGGGAGACTTACAGCAGAATACAGGTACATGTTGTCTACTTTCTATTTCTTAGTCTTTCATTATTTCTCTTTATCCGACATTCTTTTTATCAACTAATGGAAAGTCATCCCTCAAAGAAGTCTTTGCACTTCTGGGACTGAGCATATCACTTGGCAGTCCACCATATATCTAACATTTTCTTTGTTTAAGTCTTTCTTATTTACAGGTGTCATCCTCCACAGCCAAAGAGGAGCTCCTTCAATCATCTGGATATGGTGCACAACTTCATCTGGGTATCATCAAACCACTGACCCTTTATCTTTAGTTTCTTATTTCTTCTAAATGTAAATATCAAAAATGAGTTAGAAACATTCTGGCATGCCTGGTGGGACCCTGTAATTTTCCTTAGGTTCATTTCTTCTGAAAAAGCAAACTTTCATATAGTTGCATTAGGAAAAAGCTTTATTCTTGCATCCTTCCTCTTCTTTCTTTTTCTTTCAAAAAGAAATCATAAGCACAAGTTAAAAAGAACATATTTCTTTTTCTTCTTGTCACCTCTTTCTTGAATATTAGAGTAGTGAAATTCATACTTTCAACCTTTTCCTCACTTGTTTGCATCTGAATAAAACATTTCAATTTGGGTTAAAATATATTGCATTTCATTCCTTCTTGAATGCATTTTTAGCTCATCTAGTAATTAAAAACACATTATGAATAAATCATAGTGCACATATGTTACACATCCAAACCACAAGCACATCAAACTAAACATCTAAACATACTTGAGATAAGGCCCGACTAGGATTTCATCACCTAGTGGATACCTTACCCTTCCTGGTAATCCTACTTGGACTTCACTACCAAGGGGAGAACCCACTCTGTTCTTTGGCAGAGTATAAACTCTAGGGGAAGTATATATTGGCTAAGCAACCCGGCTTGGCTCTAGGCTCTTGAAGTGAGGGGAGCAAGCTCCTAGCACCAGGCCACGTATGGAACCTAATACATATTTTGAGCACCAAAACTTAACCCAAAACCAACCTTAGACTGCTTCTTTTAGTACCCATTCTAAAATCCCAATTCCCAAACACATTCTCTTAAGGCATAAGCCAACACGACTCTAAAATTTATTCTTAGGAGTTTAACATTTAGAGGTTTCTTTCCTTCATCTACTTTTCTATTTTTATTTGGTTTTTTGAGCTGGTAAGGATGAATTATTTTAAGCTTAAAAAATAGCTCAGAACTTTCTTTTTCTTCCAAAAACTTTCATTTTTTTGAGTTTCTGGAAACACATAGTAACCAACATCAGTTTTTCCATCGACGTCGGCAACTCATCTTCACCGACATTGCTCATCTGACTGACATCGGCAACTTACTTCACTGACATCAGTTTTTCTACCGACGTCAGTCACTGTCAACATATTTTCTTCCAAAATAACAAGCTAAAAACTAGACTTTTTTGCTGTCAAACACACATTCTGGTTTTTTGAAACTAAAACACATAGTTTCTAGAACCTGAACCTTTTTGTTTTGAATGGTTTTGACACATAGTCAAGCCAAAACTTTTATTGACCATGCGAGGCAACAACCACTTCCACCTTTGCCTTTCATACCAAGTCCCCTGATGGAGTACACTTCAGATATTGAGCGTACTCCTATCCAGCCTACCCCCGACCAACATATAATTGTTCCCAAATGGGATAAATATTTTGAGAGACTCCTTGATCATAAATTCAAGTCTCTTCAACACTATCTCGTGAGAATTCAAATGCGAGACCTTTCAGGTAACCCAATTTATGGGATGCCAACTTCCTTGACTGAAGTAGCAATGGCATCGACACCATTCACTGCCCAACCCATCATAACTTAGGCTATTACCTCAACCACTAACCTGACCATGACCAATGCACAAGATTTGGCCTCCCTATCTATTTTTGGACCTACCTCCATTGGGGTTTCTGTACCCCCTCAACCACAAACAATTCAACCAAGTTCTACACCATACCAAAACTTGATTGTCTCGACTCCACACACTCTTGTGCCTATAAATGCAGAAGTGACTACCTATCCTTTTACCAATGCCACCATTCAACCACCTTTAGTGGTATTTAGTCAACTTGTGCCCTCTAACTTCATGGCACAAGCCCCCTTGACCTTAACATCAGTCCCTATGATGAACTACCAATATGTTGCACCTATACAAATGCAACCAAGTATGTCATACGCCCCTCATAACACCTTCTAAGTACCTTAAAACCTAGGGGGTACCCCTCCTACCAATCCATCAGTTGATCTAATTAAGATGCTGATGGATAAGATGTCCAACCTTGAGACATCCATTTCTGGTTCAAGTAATGTTCTTTCATACGAACAAATATGAAATGAACCCATCCACCCTTCCGTGCCTATTAGACCATATCATAACCAGTGGTAAATCCCCAAATTTACTCACTTTCAAAGTAAAGAGGACCCATAACAACATTTATGAGAATTTAGACACGCTTGTTACCTCATAGCACACGATGATGCATTATTATTTTGCACATTCCCCATGTCACTTTTGGGGGCCACCCTTGACTGGTATATCTCTATTACCAATCATTCTCTCTTTTCTTTCACTTAACTAGCCCAATTATTCCTTGACCACTTTTCAATTAACATCACCAAAAAGGTTTCCATCACAGACCTATATTCTATTAAACAATTCGACGATGAGTCAATAGCTGACTTCATTGCCCGTTGGAGAGGTTTGATCAACCAAATCTCCCTTTCCTTACCTTAAATTGAGCTCATTGAGCTCTTTTCCAGAGCATGTACCAAGCACATCTCATCCACTTTATGGGTTCAAACTTTCCACACATTTGATGAAGATTTCACCATGGCCCAAAAGCTTGAACTCCATGCAGTCGAAGAGGATAAGGTCACATTGCATAGTAAATATAATAACACAAAAACCAATGACCCTTCTTCTTCCAAACCTTCTTCTTCTCACTCCAAGTCTAAGGGATCAGCTAATGTTGTAGTCCTTAGACCATCACCTTCAAAAACAACCAACCCATCTCAACCTTTCACATCAGAATAGATCACAAAACAATTCCAACTACAGTATATACAACATCAATACACTCTAATTAGAGAGCCATACACTTCCATGTTGGATAAACTAGTCATGCAGGGAGTCCTCAATCTCCCTCAAATATGAACACCTCAATTTGACCCCTTAAAATCCATCCCTACATGGTATAGGGAAAATGACTTTTGTAACTTTCATCATGTCTAGGGTCATGACATAGACAACTGTAAAACCTTCAAAAACATTATCCAGGACATGTTAGACAAAGGGGATCTTGTTTTGGATAACCCAAATGCACCAGCCAACCAAAATGTGGATGTATTTAGATAACCATTCCCTAACCATCCTCCAAGTCAACATAACATTCAGACCATAGCCAATGACTTTTAAGAGCATAATATATGCACAATTGGCATGGTTTCTAACCAACCTCTCCCACAGTCTGAAGAGGTTAGCCAATTTATTTGTCCACCATAGGTAGAAGAGCCTTCTTCTCCTATTTGTCCACCATAGGTAGAAGAGCCTTCTTCTCTTATTTGTCCACCATAGGTAGAAGAGCCTTCTTTTCCTACTTGTCTACCATAGGTAAAAGAGCCATGTTCTCCTATTTATCCACCATAGGTAGAAGAGCCTTCTTCTCCTATTTTTCCACCACAGGTAGAAGAGCCTTCTTCTCCTATTTATCCTCTATCCACCCCCCTTTCACATGTGGGAGAGTCTAATTTGACCTCTCCCATATTGGAGGATGTTTTGATGGCACCAACGCTGGCTGTCTCGCCTTCATCCTTCTTATCAACAATGGAGGATCATACTTTTCCCACTCCTCGACCACACGTAGAAGCCATGACCATTCCTATGCTCTATCCAAGTGAAGAGCCACAATCTCCAAATCCTTTTCCACTAAGAGAAGAACTTATCACTTCACCCAAACCCTCATAGGTGTCTACTATGCCGAAATAGATTAAATCTCTCGGTGTTTGCCCTCAATCAAACCTCACTCACCCACAAGTGAAGGTAGATTTTAACCTCACCTCACATAATAGTGGTCCTCGCATCATGTCAAATAAGGATACTAAACCACATCAGAAAACTCCTCCACCTTCACCATTACCATCTATTTTTGGTCCACATCCTTCTACTTTAAAAGGAGTGCTCCCTATTTCAACACCCCACAGAGGCAAATTGCCTCCATTACTCTCTTCACCTATCAAACACATACTTCTTCTAAAACATTCACCACCTCTCACCAAGCAAGTGCCATCTACACATGTAGCCACACTGCCACACAAAAACATGGTATGAAAAACTCCCCAAACAACTCTTAAAAAGAAGTTGTCAACCCCAACTACAACAAAGAGCACCGGCCCATTAATGGGATCTTGTGCCTCGATGTTATGCCAATTGTTGCAAACTTCTACTATCACTCTTCCACCTATTAAACCTTACCAACCTCTCAGACCAAAACCATCTTGGTTCGATGACACTAAAATATGCTAGTATCATCGCACACCAGGGCATGATACTGAGCGTTGTTGTGCCCTTAAGGTTTCCATTTTCCAACACTTGAAAAGGGACACCCCTCACATTGAGGCTTCTTCTGACCACTCTTTTGACAAACATTTGACACCATCACATGCCTCCAAAACCTCATCACCTAAATTGGTATCCCAACACAAGACTATGGTCCCTTTATCACCTTCCCCTCCTTTATTTGAAATCAACACTGTTAATGTGGCCACTAAGCCCCAAACCATGAAAAATAAAGGAAAAAAACCTGAATTCTACACCTTTGACACATCCATTCATCAAGACCTCTCAGCCAACACAACCCAAGATTTCTATCTTGGGCTCATCTCGACCAACATCTCTGGGGGAAATTCCTCCAAACCTCTCTAATCCACATGATGTCTGGTATAAGGGACTTGTGGACTATTTGACTTATTTTATCATACCTCCCAACCTCTTTAACACTAGACGGCAAACTTCTATCAAAAGTATAGCTCAATACACCATGCTAGGGGGACTTCTCTACAAATGAGGTCTTGACAATGCCTAACAATCACTGAAACATCTCATGTCATCAAACAAGTCCATGATGGGATTTTTGGGGAACATTTTAGTGATAACTCACTTGCCAAGCGCATCTTCCACCTGGGCTATTATTGGCCCACCCTTAACCAAGAATGCAATGACTATGTTTGGTGTTGTACCAAATGCCAACAACATGTTGTAGACACCGAAATCATGTCTACCCCTTGGTCTTTTCTCCCCTTTTTAGTCCCCTTCATCCACTAGACCACTCCTAACCAATGTCTTGTTAATTTGAAATAATTAGGTATTTTAAATTAACAAAATCCCTTTTCCCTCTCTCCCTTGCCACCTCACCACCCTTGGATACCCTTCTTGGATTCCCTTCATTCCCCACATGGCCAATTTTAATGCTTGGACTCCCATTCCAACTTCTCCCCTTTAAACTCTCGCATCTATTTACCCACCTTCAACCATTTCTTCCTCGAACTCACTGACTCGACAGTTGGGAAACAGACGGAAGGCTATTTGTAGCCTTTTTCCTGCCTTCCAGCTGCCGACGTTGGTCAACTGTCGACCGACGTCGGTGATATTGCCAGCGTCGGCATCCTTCATAATGATTTTTTGCATCTGTTATCCTTCCTTCGCCTCTCTCTCATAGTAGACTCTTGAATCGATCAATCTGTCAATCTTTTGCTCCTCTCTCTTCCACTGCTAACTCTTTGGCTATAGGTACAGATCAAGCAACACTCCCCAGGGACTCTGCATCAGCTTTCTACATCAACACCAACAACAGGACCTTCACATCAGTAGCACCAACAATAAGTACACCAATCTGCAACACTCCTCTTGTAGGCCACATATATGTATTTTGTTTGTACTTCCATTGTGTTTTCTAATTATTTGCTTCTAAGTATTATAAACTAGATTCAGCACTCCCTGTCCCCAGACCAGTCTAGACCCGAATCCTCATTTCTCTACCTCTGTCTTCTATCTGACCATACACTCTGTCCATCGCCCCTGCAACTCTGCCCAAAACCTCTGCACAGACTATTAGCACAAACCAAAATCTTAGACCCAGACCCCCAGACCATTCAACCAAGCCAAAAACTCTGTTTTAGACCTGTCCACAGACCAAAACTCGTCTAGACCTCATCCACAAACTACTGCCCCAACTGACACCGGTCACTTCCCCCACCGATGTCGGCAGAGTAACCGACGTCGACATCATTGACAACCGACGTCGGTAGGACCACCGACGTCGGTGACTGTGACCACCCGACATCCATATTTTAGGTAAGCTTTTGCTTCCATTTCCTTTTCTGTCTTTATCATTTTAAGTCTTTTATCTTTCTATCATTTATTAGATATATTTTTACTAGTCAGTGGGTTGACATCTCTCAAGCTTTTACTTCTAGGATCAGGCTTTTGCTTGGCAACCCACCATCTCCTCATCTAACGCCTTCTTTGTCTTAGTCTCTTTCTTTTACAGGTGTCATTCCTCCACAACCAAAGAGGAGTTCTCACAATGTCTGGATTACGGTGCACAAAACTATATCCAGGTACATACAAGCCTTGACCATTTCTTTAAGTTTCTTGATTTCTTCTTTGAATGTGAAAGCGAAAATCTAGTGTAGAAACATTCTGGCATGCCCGGTGGGACACCTAGGGCCTTCCTTGGGTTCCTTTCCTTCTTTTTTCATTTAGGTGCATTAGGTTTCTCCCTTTTCACCTCTTTCTTCTCTTCTAAACGACATCATAAGCAAGAATAAAAATAACTTTTCTTTTCTTTTCTTGCACTTCTAGACTAGTCAAAAATCATATCCTTCAAACCTTTTCTCAACTTGTTTTCATTACAACTTCACATTTAGACTTGGGGCTTAAAACACTTTGCATTCATTTCTGTTTGCTTGCATTTCTTAGTCCACACTTAGTAATTAATAATAGCATATTGAATTAATCTAGTCCACTTGATGTTACACAACCAAACCACATGCACAAAACAAACATCTTAACAACACCTGAGACAAGGCCCGACTGGGATTTCATCCCCCAGCGGACACCTTACCCCTACCTGGCAATCTCACTTGGATTTCATCACCAAGGGGAGAGCCCACTCCGTTCTCTGGCGGAGGATAATCTCTAGGCAAGGTATATTTTGGCTAAGCGAGACCAGCATATCACTGGGCTCATGAAGTGAGGGGAGCTTACTCCTTAGCACCAGGCCACGTACCGAACCTAATACAGACTTCTTGAGCACCTAAACATACCTGAAACCATCCATAGACTACTTCTCCTAGGACTTATTCTTCCAGCCAACCTCCCCAAACATCGCTTTAAGGCATAAGCCACAAGATTCTAAAAGTTGATTTTTTTAGGATTTAACGTTTAGTGTCTGCCTGTCTCCATTTATTTCTCTATTCTTATCTGCTTGTTTGAGTTAGTGAGGATGCTCTTCTTCCTTTTTTCCAAGAATATTCAAATTCACTAAGTTTTTGGAAAACCACAGTCACCGGCATTGGCTTTACCACCAACGTCAGCCTCCTTTACTCACCGGCATCGGTTATCTGACCGACATCGTCCATCTTTTATCACTGACATCAGTTTTTAAACCGATGTTGGTCTCTGTCATAGTCCTTCTTTTTAAAAAATATCAGCCTAAAACTTGACCCTTTTTATGCCAAAAACCACATTCTGAGTTTCTGAAACTGAGAAAACATAGTTTCTGAAACCTGACCCTTTCTTGCCTTGAATGGTTTTGACATGCAGTCAAACTAAGGCTCTTCTTTACCATGCAAGACATCAACTATTTCCATCTTCCTCATCCATAACCAGTCCTATAATGGAGTTCCACTTGGAGACTGAAAGAACTCCTACTCGACTGACCTCGACTCAAACTCCCATCATCCCTGAAGGGGACCAAGATTTCGCACGATTCTTGGACCTCAATGTCAAAGCCTTGCAGCACTATCTCACAAGAAACCAAATGTAGGACCTTTTAGTCGCAGTGAAAATGACATCAACATCATCTGCTACCCAACCCATCATGACTCAGCCTATTGTCTCTACCAGTTACTTGACCATGGCCAATACGCAAAGTTTGGCCTCCTCATCTATTTTCAAACCTACCTCCATCGGGGTGTCATTGCCCCCTCAACCGCACACATTTCAACTGAGTTTTACACCATACCAGAACTTAGTTATTTTGACCTCACCCACTCTTGCACCTATACACGCAGGAGTGACAACCTATCCTTTTATTAGTGCCACCACTCAACCACCTATGGCGGTATCTTGTCAACTTGTGTCCTCCAACTTCATGACACAAGCCCCTTTGACCATGACATCTATCCCTATGATGCACTACCCCTATGTTGTGCCTACACAAGTGCAACCAAGTACGTCATACGCCTCTTCGACCACCTTTCAGGCACCCTACAACCTAGGGGGTGCCCCACCTGTCAATCCGTTAGTAGACATCATCAAAATGCTGATGGACAAAATGTCCAGTCTCGAGACCTCTATCTCTGGTTCAAGCAATGCTCTGTCATATGAGCAAATTTGCAACGAACCCATTCATCCTTCCATCCCTATCCAACCATACCCCAACCAATGGGAGCTTCCTAAATTTACTTGCTTTCAGAGTAAGGAGGACCCACAACAACATCTTCGGGCATTCAGACATGCCTGTTATCTCATTGCCCATGACGATGCATTACTTTTATGCACATTCCCTATGTCTCTTTCTGGCCTCGCTCTTGACTGGTATAGTTCTCTTACCAGACATTCTATCTTTTCATTCGTTCAACTCACCCAATTATTTCTCAACCATTTTTCTATCAACATCACCAAGCAAGTTTCAATCATAGACCTCTACTCCATCAAGCAATTTGACCACGAATCTATAGTCAATTTTGTCGCCCATTGGAGAGGCCTGATTAACCAACTCTCCTTCTCCTTGCCTCAACCTAAGCTCATCAAACTCTTTTCTCGAGCATGTGCTAAGCACATCTCTTCTACCTTGCGGATCCAGACATTCCACACTTTTGACGAAGCTTTCACCATGGCAAGAAAGCTTGAAATCTATGCTATCGATGAAAATAAGGTCAAATTGCATAATAACAACGCAAAATCTAATGACCATTCTTCGTCCAAACCTTCTATTGCCCACTCCCAGTCCAAGGGGTCGGCAAACACCGTCATCTTTAGACCATCATTTTCAACCAACTGACCTCAATTTTCAACATCAGACTACATCAATAAACATTTTCAACATCGATCCATACAACGTCAATTCACTCCAATTGGAGAGTCATATGCCTCTGTCTTGGATAAACTCATCAAGTAGGGGGTCCTCAATCTCCCTTCAATCTGACCACATCAATTCGACCCCTCAACACCTATCCCTGCATGGTACAGGGAGATTGACTTTTGCAACTATCACCGTGTCAAAGGCCATGACACAGACCACTGCCAAACCTTCAAAAACATCATCCAAGACATGCTAGACAAGGGGGATCTCATCTTGGATAACCCGAATGCCCTGCCCAACTAAAACCTCAACATCTTCAAGCAACCCTTTCCTCATCACCCACCTAATCAAAACAATGTCCAGACCATGACCAATGACCCTCGAGCCCATGATATACACACGGTCGACACTATCTTTTCTCTTGTCTCTGACCAACCTCCTTCACAGGTGGAAGACCCTTCTTCCCCTATTCCTCTTCCATAGGATGAAGAACCTCCTTCTCCTATTAATCCTCCATTAACTTTTCTCATATTGGAGGATCCTTTGATGCCACCCACACCAATTGCCTCACCCTCATCCTTTTTGTCATCAATGGGGGATCATACATTCCCCACACCTAGACCACACATCGAGACCACGACCATTCCCACGCTCTATCCAACTACAAAGCCACACTCTCTTATTTCTTCTCCACCAAGAGAAGAACTAGTGTCTTCACCCATTTCGATCAAGGAAGACCCAGTCACGGTTTCCTCTTGCCCTTTGCCTGAGATTGCTACATCTCACTCGCATCCGTCCACATCTAAATCAGAACCAATATATAACCTCACCTCATACAATAGTGGCCCTCACCCCAAACCAATGAAGGCCATTAAACCACATCGGAGGACTTCTCCCCCACCTTCATCATTACCTTCAATTTTGGGCCCACATCCATCCACTTTAATAGGGGTGCTTCCTACTCCCATACCTCATAGAGGCAAGTCGCCTCCATTACTCTCTCAACCCATCAAACATATATCTATTCCAATCCATCGACCAATGCCTCTTAAACCAAAGTCACCAACCCTCATTACAACAACACATCCAGACCCATTAGCAGGTTCTTATGCCTTGCTGTTACGGCAATTATTGCAATCCTCTCATATCAGTCTCCTGCCGCTTAGACCATATCAATCTCTCAGGCCAAAACCACCCTAGTTCGATGACACTCACATTTGTGCATATCATCACATGCCTGGGCATGACACTGAGCATTGTTGTGCCCTCAAGGTTGTCATTCGCCAATGTCTAGGGAATGACATCCTTCTTCTCGACCACATTATCCAAAAACTTTCAACAACACCCCACTCATCAACTCTCAGATCAAGACCATCTTGGTTCGACAACTCTAAATTCTGTCATTATCACCACACTCTGGGACATGACACTGAGCGTTGTTGTGCTCTTAAAGCTGTCATTCGTCAACAACAGAGAAAGGATTCCCTTTTCATCAAGGATCTTCTTGACCACCCCTTTGACAAATCATCAACACTGACCCATGCCTCTCCAACCTCATCACCTAAATTGGGATCCCCACGCTTGACTAGGGTCCCTTTACTGCCTTTAACCCCCTTATTCGACATCAACACAGTCAATCTGACCACCAAGCCTCAACCGACCTTGACCAATCTATCAAACATTCTCCCTAGCCGTTGGGGGAATTCAACTTTCATCCAAGCCTCGACCAACCTTTCAACCCAGTCTCGACCACATATCAATCACGTTTTTAATCCTAAACCATCAACCCGATCTCAAACACACATTCAACCCGACCTCAACCAGTCTGTCAACCCGACCTCGACCAAATATTCAGCCTATCTTCGACCAAACGTTTAAACTGACCTCAATCAAACTTTGATCAAATATCAACCAACTCCTTCAGGATCGACCCCAAACTTCGACCAAATATCAACCAACTCCTTCAACGTCAATCAACATGTGACCAATTTGGAATGAAGCCAATGGGGCAAGTTTGCTCCCAATTGACTCGGACCTTGCATCATAACACAATCATGGGTCAAGATTTTGTCAGAACCTGAGCCCTTTATGTCTTGCCTCTTTGACCAGTCCACTATTAATCAAGTAATTATTCATTTGAAGTTTAGCTTGAGCTCGATCCCTTGAGCAGTCCCTGTCACCATCATTCCTATCTCCTTTCAACCCTCAATCCTAACCCTTTTGTCAAGTATGAATGCTTTGTCCTACTAAAAGGGAAAACCTCTAAACCTCTATAGTCAAGTCCATGACCAATAGTCCAGTCAACAAATCAATCAAATAAATATCAAAATGGGATGCATATTCCAAGGTCATAAAACTATAAATGTAGACTGCTCCCTCGAAGGACAACTGCATCATTATTGCTGTATTTACTAGACTGCTCCCTTGAAGGAAAGCTAGGCCATAGTCATATCAAACACATAAAAAGCAGAATATAGACCACTCCCTCAAAGGATGGCTATGCATAAATTTTGCTACATACACAGCACTATTTCTGAAGCTTCCTGCATTGATCAGCTTCACGACATGACCACAAAGCAAGACAATATCCCATCACAGGCTTCCCGCATCGATCAGTTTGCCTTCTTAAAAAAAAATTGACTGACAAAACTTTAGAGTCATGGACTTGTCTATAGTCGTTCTTGGGGTCACCTATAAAAGGGGCAAAGTTGTTCCTGCCAAAAAGAGTTCCCCCTTCCATCTCATTATCAATCCTATCACCCTAACATACTCAAGGGATTTCGAGCTCACTTAACATCAAGTGATTCGATTACCGCTCTAACACAACACTGGTCAACGATGCAATGCATAAATGGGTCTTTTGTTTCTAAACAACCCCTTACCTATGCCATCATTCTGGTCCTTGTCAATGAAAGAGCAATTTGCCTTTCACTTTTTGACACATCTTGGTCACACATCCAACCAAATCATTATCTATCCAACCTAACCCCAACCAACCCAATCAAACATTTTTAGACTATCGACATGACCTAGCCTATTCACACTAGTTTCTATGGACACCAATACACATAAAAACTATCAACCCAACACAATTTATGTTAAGCATAAACCAATACTTGCTAAAGCATAAATAGACCTCAATTCATTTTTAGCATACATCCATCATGACTATGGAACATTGCTAGGGATGAAAGACCTCTTGACCAATGTCGCAGAATACACCATCATATAATATGGAAAATGCTGTAACATCATCTTTTTACCCTCATCATTCATCATGATCAAGACCATCGACCTCTTTGACTCTTTTTCCAAACTACATTGGTCTGAGGCCCTAAGACCGGGGCTATGTAGGTAGCACTCAGATGATACGACATCATCTAGGGTTAGCTCGACCACCCTCGTTTGTTCATCTCTCTGATGAACAAACCTTCTTTCCTCTTTTTGACCATGACTTTGACCTTGACCAAAACCAATTCCATCCCTTTGACCCTTCCTCCCTTCTAGGGAGAACTACATTGGCCTGAGGCCCTTCACATAGGGGCTATGTAGGCAACACTCAGATCACATAATGTCTTCTGAGGTTAGCTCGGCCACATCCTTTCGTTCATCCATCCACCTCGACCAACGACCATTGGAGATCACGCCTATCTCCTTCGACGGTGACCACTTCCAAGACGACATTGCCTTGGTTGTTTTTGCATGCATGCTACCCCATGACTGGTTAGCAAAATTGTGCGCAGACTATTTTTTGGACCCTCACAAGTATAAGATCGCAAGCCAGTTGATCCTACTACTTGTGACTTTTTCATGTTTCTAGGAGCACTTCCTGAGCCTAGGATACCTGGAACACGATGACCATTGGAGCTTTAACTTAAATTGAATAACCCGATCAGCAGACGACCAAATGTAGAGGCCCAGTTATTTCAATTTTATCACTCCTTAACCCTTGACTTGCGACAATTTGACCTGACCATCTCGTGTAGTGGTATGCGCGTAATAATAACTTTTGTAGCGTTCACCCTCACCCTTTTTTCATCCACTTTTTGTCAAATCAGCACCCGATTTCAGGTTCCCTTTCCTCAACTCTTGCTTTGAGGGGGAATACCTCATCCATAATCGGGGCAACCCAACCCTCTTGTTTTTGTCTTCCAGTTCACTTAAACAACCAACATGACGAAATCAACCTTATCCCTCACATGTGGCAACCAAATCCTATTTTTGTCTTGCAGTTCGTCTAGAACAACCAACAAGACAAAAAGGGGCAAATGTAGACACTGAAATTGTGTCTACCCCTTGGTCCTTTCTCCCCCTTTTAGTCCCCTTCGTCCACTAAACCACTCCTAACCAATGTCTTGTTAATTTGAAATAATTAGCTATTTTAAATTAACAAAATCCCTTTTCCCTCTCTCTCTTGCCACCTCACCACCCTTGGATACCCTTCTTGGATTCCCTTCATTCCCCACATGGCCAATTTTAATGCTTGGACTCCCATTCCAACTTCTCCCCTTTAAACTCTTGCGTCTATTTAGCCACCTTCAACCATTTCTTCCTCAGACTCACTGACTCGACAGTTGGGAAATAGATGGAAGGCTATTTGTAGCCTTTTTCCTGCCTTCCAGCCACCGACGTTGGTCAACTATCGACCGACGTCGGTGATATTTCCGGCATCAGCATCCTTCATAACAATTTTCTGCATCTGTTATCCTTCCTTCACCTCTCTCTCACAGCAGACTCTTGAATCGATCAATCTGTCAATCTTTTACTCCTCTCTCTTCCACTGCTAACTCTTTGGCTATAGGTACAGATCAAGCAACAATCCCCAGGGACTCTGCATCGACTTTCTACATCAACACCAGCAATAGGACCTTCACATCAGCAGCACCAATAACAAGTACACTAGTCTGCAACACTCCTCCTATAGGCCACATGTATGTATTTTGTTTGTACTTCCATTGTGTTTTCTAGTTATTTACTTCTAAGTATTATAAACTAGATTCAGCACTCCCTGTCCCTAGACCAGTCCAGACCTGAATCCTAATTTCTCTACCTCTATCTTCTGTCTGACCATACACTCTATCCATCGCCCCTACAACTCTGCCCAAAACCTCTGCACAGACTATTAGCACAAACTAGAATCTTAGACCCAGACCCCCAAACCATTCAACCAAGCCAAAAACTCTGTCTCAGACCCATGCACAGACCAAAACTCGTCCAGACCTCATCCACAAACTACTGCCCCAACCGATGCTGGTCACTTCCCCCATTGACGTCGGCAGACTAACCGACGTTGGCATCATTGACAACCAACGCCGGTAGGACCACCGACACCGGTGACTGTGACCACCTGACAGCCATCTTTCAGGTAAGCTTTTGCTTCCATTTCCTTTTCTATCTTTATCATTTTTAGTCTTTTATCTTTCTGTCATTTATTAGATATATTTTTACTAGTCAGTGGGTTGACATCTCTCAAGCTTTTACTTCTGGGATCAGGCTTTTTCTTGGCAACCCACCATCTCCTCATCTAACACCTTCTTTGTCTTAGTCTCTTTCTTTTACAGGTGTCATTCCTCCACAACCAAAGAGGAGTTCTCACAATGTCTGGATTACGGTGCACAAAACTATATCCAGGTACATACAAGCCTTGACCATTTATTTAAGTTTCTTGATTTCTTCTTTGAATGTGAAATCAAAAATCTAGCATAGAAACACATGCTAACCAACTTCACGTCCAACATCAACCAACACACACCCATAACCAAAATTTGAAACAGTGAAATTTCAAAATTAGAGATCTCGTTCTTATAGAAAACCAACATGTGACCAATATAGAAAGAAGCAAATGGGGCAAGTTTGCTCCTAATTGACTCGGACCTTACATAATGCACAAGCATAGATCAAGGACTTATCATTGGTCTTCTTGCGAAGGCCGGCTAAAACTTGAGCCCCTTAATGCCTTACATCTTTGACCATTCTATTGTTAATCAAGTATTCATTCACTTGACATTTAAATTGAGCTCATCCCTTGAGCAACTCTCGTCATTGTCATTCATAATCCTTTCAACCCTTTTTTACAACAAACATTAGTGAACCCTTTTGACAAGCATGAATGCTTTGTCCTAATAAAAGGGAAACCCTTGAACCTCTATAGTCAAGACCATGACCAAAAGTTTAGTCAAAAACAAAAAATATATATAAAAATTGGGATGCCTAACCAAAGGTCATAAACTATAAATGTAGACTGCTCCCTTGAAGGACAGTTGCATCATTGCTATAATAAATAGACTGCTCCCTTGAAGGACAACTATTCAACGACATCAACACATACAAAGAAGAATATAGGCCACTCCATCAAAGGATGGCTATGCCTAAATTTTGCTACATACACAATACAATTGGACCATAAAACAACACAACATCCCCAAGTGGACTTCCCGCATTGATCAGTCTAAAAAAAAACCTAATAAACTATTAAATCATGGACTGGTCTATAGTCATTCTCAGGGTCACCTATAAAAGGGGCAAAGTTATCCCTGCTAAAAAGGGTTATCCTATCCTTACATATCACATAATCACACCTGTTACCCCAACATACTCAAGGGATTTTGAGCTCACTTAACATCAAGTGATTCGAATACTTCTCTAACATAAACCAATGGTCAATGATGTAATGCATGAATGGGGCTTTTGTTTTCAAAAAACCTTACCTATGCTATCGTTATGGTCCTTGTCAATGAAAGAGCAATGCACCTTTCACTTCTTACACACTTTGGTCACATACAACCAAACCAACCAAACCAAATCAAACCAAACCCAAACATTTTCTAACATGACATCATCATTTACACTAGTTTCTATGGACAACAATACACATAGAAACCATCAACTCAACACAATTTATGTCAAGCATAAACCATTACTTGTTGAAGCATAAATATACTCATTTCATTTTTGGCATACACCATCACTAATATGGAAAATTTCTAGGGATGAAACACCACATAACCAATGTTACAGAATACACCATCACATAATATGGAAAAGGTTGTAACATCATCATACACTCATCATTTATAACATAACCAAACCAACCATCAACCTCTTTGACCCTTCTTCCCTTTTGGCAAGAACTACATTGGCTTGAGGCTCTTAAAATAGGGGCTATATAGGTAGCACTCAGTCTTCTAAGGTTAGCTCAGCCATTCACTCATTTGTCTCCCTAATGACAACTGGCCATTCATTCATTCATCTACCTAACAGACCAACCATTTAACTTTTATCTATGACATGACCAAATAACCAACCCTAACACTGTAGAAGTCACCTTTAACTTCTCATGGGGCACATTAGAGATCACAGCCATCTCCTTGACCACATCAAACAACCATTTGAGATCACTTATATCTCAAATCGACTCCACCAACAACCATGGAGATTGTGACTATCTCCTCAAACTATAACCACTTCTGAGACAACTTTGTCTTGGTTGTTTTGATTGCATATATGCTACCTCATGAATAGTTAACAAAGTGTCTGCACCTCACATTATGACCCTCACAAGTATCGAATCATGCTCAAGTTGATCCCCACTACTTGTGACATTTTCGTGTTTTTGAGGAGCACTTCCTAAGCCCAGGATACTTGGAACATGACAACCAATTAGAGCTATAGCTTGGATCAAATAACCCAATCAGCTACGACTAAAAGCTGGGGCCCAGTTACTTCAATTTTAGCACTCCTTAACCTTGCCTATGAAAATTTGACCTGACTATCATGTGAAGTGGTATACGCGCAATCGCAACTATTTCAGTGTTCACACTCAAACTTCACCATTCCCATCGACTGCCTATCAAATCGGCAATCAATTTTAGGTTCCCTTCTCTTGACTCCTACTTTGAGGGGGAATACCCCATCTCATACTTAGGGCAACTTACACTTATTTTTGTCTTACAATTCATCAGAACAACCAACAAGACAAGAAAAAGACCTCATCCCATACCTGGGGCATCTTACTCCTATTTTTGTCTTGTAGTTCATCAGAATAACCAACAAAACAAAAAGGGGCAAATGTAGCCACCAAAATTATGTCTACTCCTTGGTCAACTCCCCCTTGGTCCCCTTGATCCACTTATACACTTATTAATTTAAAATAAAATAACTATTTTAAATTAATGACATCACCCATGACCTCACCTAGACACCTCACCTTAGACACCTCGCCCTTAGACTATTTCTCACCCTAAGACTAGGTCATCTAATCTTAATTACCTAAGACCTACTCTTACTCCCCTCCTAATCTCCTAACCAACACTCATGCTTAATAACCCCACCATTTGACCATTCCCCAACCAACAAGTGCACTTGGTGGATAGAGAACGAGCTTCTTAGCCCGTTTACTCATTCTTCAGCCATCGACATCGGTCAACTATCGACTAATGCCAATAGGATAGCTAACGTCAATTACATAAACTGACATCTAATGTTGAGTTACGGCCCCCAAGAATATCTAATTGACTCTCTCTTGGAATCTGGCATCGAATGCTCTCTCACTCAGATCTAGCTCTCTCTCTTCCTCTCAAACTCTGAGACATCACCAGGCATCAAACTTTAACTAATGCTCCCTTGGCCACAAAGACTCTATGCAAATCACTCTGGATTAAATTAGAACATTGCACAAAGTATTTAGCATCAAGCCGCAATAGGTACAAGCATTCAACAGCTTGGTTCTTCATCTCACCAAAGCTAAGTATTTCTCCTTCCCTTTCATTTCAGTAATTTAGAAAGCATTAGTAATTAGTTTTTATTTACTATTTCTAAACACTATCAACTAGACTAGACCCGACCTTCAACCAGACTTGGCTTTCTCCTTGAAAAGGCTAAAAAGCCTTCTTCTTAACCTTACCCTTTTTGACAACCTGCCCTCCATCTTTATCCCTCTTAAGACCTTATTGATTGTCTTGCAACCCTGCACAGACCCAGACTCCTTCCAGACCCCTCTGTCGACCATAGACACATTCTGAAACTCATCCAAAACCCGTCCAAGGCCATTGCCTTGACCGACATCGACCATAGCCCTGACTGACATCAACCATAACCCCAACCAACATTAGTAACATAACCGACGTTGGCAACCTTGACCAACTGAAGCCGACAGAACTACCAATGTCAGTGACTGTGGGAGACTTACAGCAGAATACAGGTATACATTGTCTACTTTCTGTTTCTTAGTCTTTCATTATTTCTCTTTATCTGACATTCTTTTTATCAACTAGTGGACTGTCATCCCTCAAGGAATTCTTTGCACTTCTAGGACTGAGCATATCGCTTCGCAGTCCACCATATATCTATCTAACATTTTCTTTGTTTAAGTCTTTCTTATCTACAGGTTTCATCCTCCACAGCCAAAGAGGAGCTCCTTCAATCATCTGGATACGATGCACAACTTCATCTGGGTATCATCAAACCCCTGACCCTTTATCTTTAGTTTCTTATTTATTTTGAATGTAAATAGCAAAAATGAGTTAGAAACACAAGTAGGCTGTTATGAAGAGGATCTTGTAAAATATTTAGACCAAAGTGAAAATGTAAAATTTGCTTTATATAAATATGGTGAAATAAATCAATAATTTAAAGATTATTTTCACTCTAAAGGAGTTTAGAATGGGAATTGATGGAGGAGTGGTGGTTTGAACTAGAGAATTTGAGGATATGGGCACCACTCCCCCTAATAAGATGAAGCAAGAAAAACAAAGCAAGGTGAAGAAAGAGGAGATGGTGAAAATATTCCTAGACAAAGAGGAGTGGACCCTACTACATAAAATGAAGAACCTTGGTTGAAAAATCCTACTAAGGACTTATAAAATTAAAAAGAGGAAAGGATAATGATATATCTAAGTTTGGGAGGAGAAATATTTTCATCCTTTCTGACTCTAAGGAGTCTTACTAGTATCTTCATCATTTTCCCTCTATGTGTTTTTTCAGTTTCTTTTTGTATGGTTTTTGGCTAACTTTTAGCTGGTGATTTTTTAACTATTCTTGGCCTATGTTGTAATTTTATTATTTTTTATCCTCTTGATTTTAGTTTAATATATTTTGAATCTTTTTGTAAGGGCACAAAATCCTCTTCCCATTTATTAGCCATATCTTATAAAAAAATCTAATATGAAAATTCAAACACTTAATAATTTCTATCTTACTTTTGTAATAATATACAAAAATATAGATGAGAGAAATATAAATAATAATTTAGTAAAAAGTCTTACATATTCTCTATATCTATTACATAAATATACACTATATAAAAAATACACCAAGCTCATCAATTAACTCTTGAGAATCAATAAATGCATGAGAATCATTAGTATTTGAATCAATGTTTTGAGGAATTAAAAGAATGTTCCATATCATACCCAATGTAAAGTTCAAACTCAAATCTCAACTCATATGAAATTGAATTTACATTCCAACAATAATCTTAAATAACCCAAGTCTTTATAGTTTTCTCATTAGTTTTAATCAACCCAATTATTCCCCATGATCTCATAGATTGGTAATGCAATATGAAATGAGAACATCAACTCATTATCACTAGTTGAGTTCTTTAAATATTACTTATCAAACTTTCTAAGAGAACCAATATTTATAATTCATTATTCATATTTACAAATAAGTATATCATATATATACAAAAATATATAAATGACTGAATGTACCAAGGGTAGAACACTACTCCCATACATATGTGAATTCAAAATATAAAATATAAATGATAAATATAAACTTAAACCATTTGATAATTCACACCCTAGAATTAGAAACTCAATAACCATTCTATAAATTTACCTAGAAACAAACATCAAGTACAACTGAGTTATAATGCATAATAATTTAAGAATTATTATTCACAACTATTTGATGATGGTAATCAATATAAAAATCTCACAAACATTTACCTAATGTTAATGAAATAAAATTAATTGATTATTTGAACATTAATGACATTTTTTGAGTAGTAACCAATTTAAAATTTTCATAAATTAATTACATTATTGAACATAATGATTCACTATACTCAAATTTTCAATACACATCCAACTTGTTTTAATTTAAAAAAAATTAAACATGTAACCTCTGAATTCATTTTTTCCCTTTGTATGAAACCAAGATTTCATTCTTACTAAATGTCATGAATCAAATAAAAGAAACACTTAATTCTTTTTTAAGTGAATATGTATTTGATAAAGACTTAACAATTAATAATCAAACAAAATGTTCCTACCATAAATATAAATCAAGACTAATAGTCATCATTTTAACATTCATTTACAACCTTACAGGAATTTGAATGATACAAGTAAAGGGATTCATATCCATATTGAATATTATGAATGAAAAATATAATGATGATGTCCATGAGCTTCTTTTTCAACATGAATCCAAAATAAACTCACAGCGAAATCACAATATTGATCAGTTTAAGACCAAATAACTTCGTATATTTCCATTCAAAAAATGACCATCCCACTATTTAGATACATAGTCCTAATTAAACCATAGTAATGAATAACAATAGTCATATTTGAATGAAATTCAAAGATCAAAATAATAATCTAAGTAATGAATAATAATAACTACTTTCAAATGAAATTGTAAACCAACTATTATGATATTAATAATTGAACTTCAAGATTTTATTTTTAAAATACATAAATTTAGTATGCACAAATATAGAAAATATTTAATGAGAAAAGCATAATATAATGATCCCAGATCAATAAAACACAACACATGTATTTATCCTGGGAAAACCTCAAAGAGGTAAAAAACTCAACAAAGTGATATTCAATATTGAGAAACAATAACCATGATACATCAAATCTTCTTCATCTCACTCCTCAGATAAATTCTTCACAATTTTTTCTCATACAAGTATTTTATAGACGTAGGAATACTTGAATATTTTTTTGTGTTAGAGATAATTATAATAGGGTTAAAACCCTATTTATAATGATTCACAAGGGGATGTGATTGTTATGAAAATAACAGGTCGATCCACCCTAATAAATAAGATTAATAAACATTTATTAAATATCAAATAACTATAATAAGATTATTTATTTTCTTTAAGTTTACACTTCAAGTAAATAAATAATATATTATTATTTATTTAATTACTCACTAATGTAATCCAAGGGCTAATAATAACCACTTAGACATTAATTTTTCTAACACTCCCCCTTAATTATATGTGGGGATAAAAGCCATAGTCACCATAAAGGAATTATAATATGTGCAAAATATGAAGGATTTAAAAACCTTTATCACACAAAAAATATCCTTTTTACACAAAAGGAATTATAATCCATAAAATAATCAAAAGTAAATTTATGCTAGTATGATTATGAGATTACATCTCACTATTTATTACGAATAATCACTAAGCATATTTGGATATTTTTATAACATAAGGACCTCCATTACAAATTAACTTGTAGTGTCAACTTTAGAAGGAAGAAAACAATATTCATAACTCAAATTATAATATGAACTATTCCTAATAAGATATATAATGTTTGGTTAACTTAGTATCAAATTATTAGTGAATTTATTATATATGCATAACATAACCTAGTTGTTAAATTTAACATGCTTGATTGCAAGCTTACATAAACTCCTATTGAAGGATGTGTTAAATTTTGATTCAGAAACTATGTGCAAATAAATCTAACCCCTATTTACAAATATCTTGTTTCTAGTTTGATTTATATAACCATCACTAGGATATATATTTCATAATATGTGGGTGTTGCTTACAAATTCATGTAGGATCCATACTTAGATCATTGGAAATTAGCAAAGTGAATACTTCATTATATAAAAGGAGATATAAACTTTGGTTTAATTTATTTTTTCTTTGATTATGCTAATTTAATTGGTTATTGTGATGCTAACCATACTATGATGAGTCTAATTATGGATATATGTTTATGTTTGGTGTAGGTGCTATCACTTGGAGCACTTCATGTGGAAATTGAAAAAGAATCCTTGTATCTATAAAGGATGATTGAAGAACATCATGTGAAATTTTCTTATTAAATCTAATGCAATACAAACAAACTAAAGCCTATTGAAGTTCATTCAATGTTGGGCTTATCAAAGTTGCCATAGAGGGGGGGGGTGTGCATGATAATGCCACTTATTAAAATTCATGTGGGTCATGTATTTTTATCTATATCTATATGCTTATTCCTTTTACATCTCTATACTTCTTCTCATTGTAAAGCATTGTAATATATCACTTTATGTGATTTTGGTAAACTTCATATGGAAGTCTACATTGTACCCAACACATAGTTATATAGTGTAATTCTTTTAAAGGTGACTATGTGATTGCAGTTACATAGTGTAATACCTTTGAGTTTCTATCATTAAATAGTTTATTACCTTTTGATGATGATTTTTACATATCATAATTCCTTTAAAGGTGACTATGTCATGATGAAGGATGTTTCCTTCAATTATTACCTCTTAAAAGTCATCTTATAGATGGTTCATGGAGTGTAAGTTTGTTATGTTGTTACGTCCTAAAAAAACATCATGTATCTTCACATAGCATTAAGGGGGACTATTAAAACAATTAATGGTTAAGTGGTGTTATTTTTGTACCCTTAATTCATTAAATTACATGGGTTAAATAATAATATATTTTATTATTTATCATGATTTTATCCTTGTGTAAATAAATAATAAAATATATTAAATAACCTTTGGAGAGGTTGGAACTGTTAATGTGGTGGTTGGAAAAGGTCATTTATAATAGGAAGATTACCTTTCCTATATAAAAAAAGAGTTTATATTGTAATATGAAATGAAGAAAAGAGAAGAAAAAGAAGAGAGCTTGTATTAGGTAATTTTTATTTCTCAAATAATGAATAATCTTGGTGGGTTTTTTACCTCTTCATGAGGTTTTCCCATGGTATATTTGTGTTATGGTGTGTTCAACATTGCTATCATTATTTCATGGTGACTATATTTGCTATTGATCTCACATTTAGATCTAGTGTTCATATGCAATTGTATTTATTTATCTATCAATATTTAAAAATGAATATTCTATTTTTCATTTAAGTCCAGTATATACTAATATACAAAATAGTAAACTTGAGAAAATATTTATAGCTTGTCATGGATTGAATAAAAGTAAATAAACTAATATATGTATTGAATAATAGACATCCACTCAATCTTGAATCCTATTCAATAATCATTTTCAAACCATATTTGAAACAAAATAACCATAAATCCTTCATTTCCCTAAAACATTTATTCATTGTTACATCAATGAATGTATATGATGAAATTAATGAATAAATAATACACTAATAAAATTGATTACTATGTAAAATCACCTTATTAACATAATGGATAAACTCTATAGCTTAATACCTAAAACATCATTGACACAGTCATGCAAAACTTTGCCAAATAAAATCCAGATCATGATACAAGAATATGCTACAAGTAGTATGAAAAACCAATCCCTTTTGCCAATGTCTGAGTCCACTGAGAGAGTTTAAGCATACAACCCATTTTCATCTAAAATATAATCCCAACCATTTTTAGGTATTCATACCCACACAAACAATTGGTTGGTGGTGGAAGTAGATACTCGAATACAAAGCTTGTAGCACCTACATAATCCAAAAAGCATGATGTAGTAGTGTCATAGTTTAAACATAGGTTTCTTAAATAATCAATGTTTAAATACAAACACATCACATGAACCAACAAGTCCATTATAGCCAAGTTTCAATTGATACAAACACAATCAAGGAATAAAATAGTTAAAATAAACATCCAAAAGAGACCAAGGTTCAAAATCCAAAACACCCAAAATCATCCAAAATAACAAAAACAAAAAACCAAACCAACAAATATATCTATGAACATTTTCAAAATTTGAGTTTACCCATACATCTTCCATGGGTCTTCGTATTATCATGGTCTCACCCCTCAAGGTTTCTTCAACCATTTTTTTGTAAATTAATAAACTGATTTAGGTCTATTCAAGATCACAAATACTTCCAAAACTTAAACCAATAATTCAATTAAAGTAATAAAGCACCCAATAATCACATTGATTTGTAAAATAAAGATTTAAAATTCACTTACTCATTGTTAATAAGTAATATTTTATCATAAAGTCTCATCCCCAAATCCTATTGCTTCTTATTTTCCACCTCCATCATCTTCTCTTTTCTTCCTTTTTATTTTCTTTCATTTATATTGCATTTTTCTATTATCAAAGTTATAAATAATTGAAATCTTCCTTCCTCCAGATGGAACTCCCACCTCAAAAATATTTTTCCTAGATTATACAATCATGAATTAAATTTTAAAACCCTCACCTTCTTACATGCAACCTCCCGAAACTACCATGCACACTATCCATCAAGCCATCAAGGTAAAAATACCAAATGTTTAACCGTAATTGAGTATGCCTAAATTCAACCACCAAATCCATTTGTTTTTGGGTTACTTAACCATGGTGAAATAAATTTCAATTAACCTAATTATATTTGACTTATGGTTGAATTTAACAAATTCCATCACCTTAGAATTATAAACCATATCCATCTTGTGGCTTAATATTCATTTCATCCTAGTCCTCTTATGTACTATTAAAAATTATACAATAGTTTAGTTCTTTTAATAACTTAAAACTTATTTAATTACCTCATTTCAAAAATGGAGATATAATATTATGGTGTTTGCCTTCATGATAAACACTTCTATTTCCACTCAAATCTAAACTAGTCTTGGGTAATGAATCATAAAGCTTATCAAAAGTCTCATGACCTTCAATAACTTTTTATTGACATTTGGATTCTATTTACATATAACTTTATCAGAACTCTTCACATTGATGTAAAAGTAAACATGTTCTCATCCCAATGTGCATTTGGTTACTCAAGCTAAAAATAATAAACCAAAAATAGTAAAGGAATTCAATTGACATAAGACTAATAAATAAAGGAAACTAACATGGTTGAAGATTAATAATAAAAGACTCAAATTAGATGGTGACACCATTGCATCATGCTACCATAACCAACCTAACTTTATTTATAATAAACCTACAGTTAAACCCACAAAGGCATCAATAGTATCTAAACATCTTCAAAATTATGCAAGTACATAATATAATTTTATATATGGATCAGTTTAAAACCAAATTAAATGTTATGATATGAATCATAATATACACAATATAATGTCCACAAATCATAATAGTATCAGTAATTAGTCAATAATCAATGTATTGTGAAGGTATGGTCATGGCACTCAAACCTTGTTCTTATATGCAAGAATGTTACCATGGTTATTCACATTTGTATAGACTTTCATAATCCTAACTTAACTTATGCTAAAGACAACTTTACTTTAATATCAATTGATAACCATTGGTTCTACCTTTTGTTATGAAATCTTATCTATCATAAATGTTTTCTTGAGATGTATTAAAATTCACATTTCCCACAAAGATCAACACAAAACCACATTATTAACAGAATGGGGCACTTATTGCTACGTCAAAATGATTTTTGATATAAAAAAATGTTGGTTCCACATATCAACATGTAATGTCCCACACATTTCATGATATTATATAAAAAAATTGTTAAAACCTATGTAGATTCCTTATCACCAAATCTAAGCATTGTCAATATCATCTTCATGATCTTTCTATTATATTTTATCACCTCATCAAGTACAAAGTTTGACTAAATCCTTAAAAAAAATTCATTGTCACCTATGGTAACTATTAGGTTTTCTAGTTTATCTTCTATGAATTGTTGTTTATCTAGCTAAATTCAGACCTTTTATTAGCATGACTATTCCTTAATCTATTCCATACATACAAACATACCTTAGTAAAGTCAAGTCAATCTAATAATTCATTCCTGAGATGGATTATTATATTTATTTAATTAATTCCATCCTTAAGAAAGGTATAACTCTAATGTATTGGTTCATTTCTAAAATCATTAAAAATATTGAAAGAATCACTCCTATATCCTCCCACTCTTTGAACCCCTTCCAATAATTAACATATCATCTTATAAATTTATTCTACCCCCATATCAGTTAGTGAAATGCTTTCCCAACAAGATGAAATAGGTCATGAATACACCTTACATTATATTATTTTTAAATTAATATGCCATGATACACTTTATACCAAATTTTAATGGACTATCTCACCATTTATTATTTAGATAAAAAAATTCACTGTTACATATTTTATCAAACAACTTATTTCATCATCCATTCTAATTATCCTCATCATTTCTTATCAAAAACATTTCTACCTGGTGATGGAATTGGGAAATGGATGATCCTTTTTATGGATTTTGACTTATGAATCATTATTTATATTTTTTTAAAGGCCAAATAATATTTGAACAACTTGTGAGAATTCTTATACCATGCACTGATCATCTTAACAACACTCTTCTTGATGAATAAATTTTATAAATTGAAGGTATTAATTAGAATATTTCACTCAAATATTATTTTCAAAATTTTACATCTAGTATCAAGACAAACACTATTGATTATTCAAACACTTCCTTTTTAAAAAACCTAATAAGAACTATAGAAGTAATCTCTTCCTATAGTGGATATAGTTTTATATGGAAAGATCCCAAACAATGATCCATACATTACCAATCAAAATGTAGAAGATGATTGGAACAACATAAATTATTATGGTATAGACCATTTATAAAGTGAATATGCCACATATGTTATACAAATCATCCCATAAATGAATTGTTGGGATTCTATCACTATTTCTTAGTAATACATAAATTATTATTCCTATCACTCTCTTTCCACATAGTTTCAATCATTTCTGGTCTGCTTGTACTTAGTTATAGTTTCATGTTGCTTATACATAGATATACTCAAAAAACACAAAAATAAACCAAACCAAAACACACACACACACACACACACACACACACACACACACACACACACACACACACACACACACACACACACACACACACACACACACACACACACACACACACACACACACACACTATGTTAAAAAATATTTAAAAAAACCAAATATTTCTCATAAAATACAAATTATAGATTATATGTATTTGCATGTTTACATTATTTATATTTTCCAGGTACTACATATGTTACCTATGTTAGTGTAGTTGGTTTTATCATACATATATGTTTCACATATTCCCTTATATTTTTCATAGATTACTTATAACTCCAGTCCTACACAAATACATAATTTATACTATATATCCATAAGGACCACATACACATACACACTAATTCAACATTGTTATATTATCCCATTAAGGGAATCATACACATGGCTCCTATTTTATCAGGTTATATCTTTATATACGCCACATCACATATTTATCATTGATTGTATCTGGATATTGATCATCGTCTATGTATATCTTTTCCCTTATATGAATTTATACTACATGATTATGCATACTTTCATTTATAACTTTACTAGTTTAGATTTGATTGTCTCTTTATTTATACATCTAATCAAGGGAATTTGAATATTTCATTATTTCATGGATTTAATACAATTAATTTCACTATGTGTATACTTTGGACATCTACCCATGTTTTTGTGTGTGATTCATCATTATGTATGTGGGCATTTCAATATGTCCTTCCATATGGCTCTAAGCCAAATGTGTTTTCTATTTTGTGTATGAGGACATTTGAACATGTAATTATATGTGCACATTTTATTATACTTAGTGACATGTGTCCATTTCCATTTTATTATCATCCCTTTCCCTAATATACATTCCTTATGTGTTTGTATGTATACTTTCATGTATGCATCATAACCATGACACTTGTCTCTTGTTTGTTCCTTTCAAAACCAATTTGTAATGTCATAATGGATCTAACACTTTCTTATTTCTCCTTGGGTGACTTTATGGACATCATGTCCCATCCTAATAAGTATTTACTTACATTATATTTATATTTTTTGTTGATAAAGATGGTTATATATATCTTGACAACCTTATGAATGTTAAATCTAACATACAATGTACATTGCCAACTTATGCTTAATCTCTTTACATTCTAATGTCATATATACAAATTATATTGGTTTATCATGTAGATATCATATATTTTTAGTCTAACACATAGGATGCATAACGTTTATTTTAATGAAATTTATTACAAAAGTTTAACAACTCCCCTCAAAAGAGTGGGCATTCACAGGGGGTTGTCATAGAGATCAGACCATCTTAGTGCACATAAAATATATTTTTTATCATGTAGATTTAGATTATAGAGCTAGGACTTAGGAAAATATAGTGAGACATAGTCACATAGAGATCTATCTTAATTTATTTCAAAAACAATACTTTTGGACAATAACACAATACACTGCCAGAAGTGTAGTGCACTATAATCCACCAACCACACTATTGAATAGTAGCCTAAAAAATATAAGATTATATAATTATTAAAAAGGTATAATAGGTATAGTTTAAATTTAACAGTCTTAGTCAAAAATTATCAGATATGCTTAGTATATACTTAGTTTTACATAGAATTGCATATGTTTTCTCAGATTGGGGGCATCGTGTATGACATGTTCAATCCCACTTTAGTTTCAAATATGCACAAACATATATTACTATGACTCGGTATATAATCCATATGCACAAATATCAAAATTGGGAGAATGTGTATAATGCATTATTTCTATATTCTTAATTTTACACTAGTTCTCTTTGATGAAATGACATCCATGTTAATTCTCCACATTATATACTCTAGACACCATATGCACTAGTTTTACATGAATATTATACCATATTGATGAATCATTATGTGTACAATTAATGGCATTCCTCAGTGGATGAGATCCATTTTACATTCTTGAGTTTTTTAGTGGCCCTTGAGTCATTCTACATTTCACAGTTTATGAATGGCCCAAATCTATCTTATATAATTTTATGACATCACATAGTTTCAATTTTAGAAGCATCTATCACACACTGTAGGAAATGATGAATTCATATCCTAATTGAGTTATTTGGAAACCTACAAAAGAGGATTAGAAAACTCATCAATCCAATATAAATTATTCATAAGGGTGGTCAATGATGTAGTTAATGCCATATTGATTTCTTGAGAAACCCACACATGGGGATTGGGAAAGCAATCATCCCAATTGAAGATATTAATCATTTGATAACCATATTCATGCACACACATGATGTTACTAGGTTTTTTAATTGGTTAACATACCTATTGAGATTTATTTATCCTTTCATATATCTCACATCTCTTTACTCAATTTATCTTTCCTTTTGATATTTATTAATTAAGGATTGATTCATATATGTTTTATTTTTAGTACACATAATGGAGCATAGTTCATAAACTTAGACCCACATTCATAGGCTTCACCTCATAGGTATGTATAGGTACAATTCTAACTCATTTATCCCATTCATTTCACTTCATTGAATTTATATAATAAATAGGGGGAAATTTAGTAATTTAAAATGTCATTTAATGCAATGAGTTCCAATTAAGATCACCCTATCCTTAGTTTATCCCTAAACCTAACTTAGCACCTCTTTTAATCATTTTATAGATTCTATGCACATCTAACCCATGCCCATATATACCAAAATTGGCATTGATCCATCACTTAGGCATCTCAAATCCTTTTCCACACTTACCATCTACCTAGACAATAACAAGACACCTTTGGTCTATAGCATAGTCTATTATTGGGAAAGGGGGAAATGTTATTGATCCTTAGTATCTTTTTCCCATAACAAGTATATTTATATTTCTTGAGGAATCTTAGGGTTGTTCTAGACTCATTTCATGTCTTTAAAAGCATCAAAACACTATATAAATACCACTCTAATTTATTTATCCCTTAGATGAAAATTCTCATGAAGAAACTTAGAAATAGTTGTGAGAATTAAGATTATCAATCCATATTTACTCCTATTTATACATACATCCATACATAGTAGCCTAAAGCTCAATTTTACTTATATTTATATTTTTAATTCACACTCAATGCATTAATATTTAAATTCATACTCAGACATAATAAAATGACTCTCACATACACTAGTACTTAGATTGGGAGAACTACATCGGTATTGATCTCCTTTCGAGGTATTGGTATGTAGATAATGCTCATCACATGGGATGTTCAAGTCATATACAACCTACCCTACTAATGCCACTATTTTACACTTGTGTTTATCAAACCCATAGAAAGCATGGAGGCATAGATTTAATGTAGTGAAATTACTCAAATAAATCATAAATTATGATCCATGTCCCATTCACATAGGTATGGGATTCATCGAATAGACCAAAGGTCTACCCTATATTTAACTATTTCATATACAAAGGGTTAAGAGTGTTGAATAGAATAGATCAAAGAGGGTTAATCTAATATTTAAAGAGGGTTTTGACATAAGTTATTTTCTAATGACACTTTACCCAAATTTTTCATCACTTTACAACCTGTCACTTGTTTATTGAAGTCACATTTTCTATTTAAGTACACCATTTTTTATTCTTTACTATTTATAGGCTAAGAAAACAAATCATTTATCATGCAAGTCAATTGTTATTGATATTTTAATATTTTATTCCCTAATTCACATACACAACTTTTTTGTCTACTTATGTTTTTACATTCATTCTCAAAATAGTTCAATCAATGGGCATGTTTAAATTTTGCATAATCGAAGGGACATGATTTATTCAAATGTCTAAAAAAACAAGGATGACATATTCAAATGTCCATATAATAAATAATAACAAATGCAAATGTAAAATAAATAATACATAGGCACATGGGCTACAAGGAAAGGAATATATTCAAATGATCAAACAAGGCCTACAATAGCAAGGAAAGAAACTTAAAAAGGTGCATAAAGTAAACTATAAGCAACCAACATAAGCATGTCATAGTAGGCCATGGATGAATTATGTTAAGAAAAGATGTCAACTGTATAGAATATCAAGTGCCTTGTGTAAGATATAATAATGGGTAATAACATGTGTAATTAAATATGTTAGTATAAACATGATAATTTAGAGTGATAGTTGAACCATAAAAATTGTGTATCAAGATCAAAAAATAGGATTCCCTTAATGTCTACATGACATGAGTAGAGGTAAGGCCCAACATCTATAAAAAATAATCAATCATGTATTTGTGTATTCTTGTATCACATTCAAGTATAATTTTGACACAATTGTGTGTATGTATAAGTAACTAAACATACCATCCATCAACATGGAATTAACATATAGATGCCAAGGAGCTAATAGAACATGTAGGTGCCAAAAGTGATTTTGTATTATTAAATGATTTTCATTTTCTTGGTTTTTTTGGAATATTTGAAGTGAATACTCTATTATCTCATCCAATATATGGTCATAATTATATTTTATGTAGTGTATGATGCTTACGACCTCCTCGTTCATAACTCTTTTATCTACCTTTAATTCCTTTTTCTTGAATTCTGATTTGCTTTTATACATATAGATACTTTGTTTATCTTTGACATTCTTGATCAATATTACTTTGGTTAGGCCTATAAGCCTCATGGAATGCATATAGTTCTCCTTTATATTTAAAACATATCATCCTTCATCTATCTCTACATTCTTTCACTTTCATCTCCTTGTATGTACCTCACCAACCTCTCATTCAAAAGTTTCATGACAACACACTTATGTAGATTCATAGTCATAAAATCCTAATCCATGATTATTATTTTTTAAATCCACCACTATATATCCCATTTCCATTAAAATTTATATTTAAACCCTAATATACATCTAATACAATAAAATAATCTTCAAACAAGAACTCTCTACCAATCTTCACTTTCATCCTTTAGGCCTCCTCTCTTGTAGCCCTATTTTCACACAAACATAGTAGGTTTGAAAAAAATACCAATATAAAAAAATATAAACACACTTTTAGATAAAATTTATATTTTTAAATATTATTACAAATTTTTATCTCATAACTCCCACAGTAGACCATCTAACTCAACACCCCCTTCTCTCAATCAGGTCTCTTTTAGGCCTAGTCAATCACATAGTCTTAATGAATATAATATATAAAAAATTATGGGAATGAAACCTCATTAATAATTTATATAATAATAAATAATATATGAATATAAAGTTTCATAATTTTCTAAGTGTGGAAAGAAAATTTATTGGAGTTGCAAGAATCAAAACCTAGTCTTTGTTGTATAGAGGCCTATGTAGGTTGAGAGGAGAAAAAATGTGATATTTAAATTTTTGAGACACTTAAATAACTTTAAAAAATTGGAACATGTATACCCAAACTTTATTAAACTGTTACACATTCTTAGATCATGAAAAATCATGCAATGTCCCTAACAAACAAGTTTGTAGAGTTTTGAGTCTTGTTACAAGACTATATGAACTAGAATGAAGGTTTAAATTAAAAAAATACAGTTTAAATGAATTATAAGAATTAAATAAATTTATAAAATAATAATAAAAGAGTGAGTACTTATCAATAACTTTTTAAATGCAAATCAATCCCTCAAAACATTCTTTATTCATGGAAGTCTTTCCAAAGACAATCATCTACAAAAGTTACAAGACACTATGGTTATTTATTTAATTAATTTAAATAATACATAAATAAAATTATAGTATAAATATTTAATGGGATTAAAAACACCCAAAATCCACCCACACACATACTACTCTTAGATAGATAACCTTTCATGTATGGTAAACTAGCACTCTGTCTGATTGTAACCTCACAATCTTTAATACAACCCTATAACTTATACATAAACACTCTTAAAAGACATAAATGGCCCTTTAAATAATATAAATTACTAAAATAAACTAAAAATAAAATTATCAAGAGGTTAATCATACAAAACCACACATCTTTTTATTGATCTCAAGATAATATTTACATACTTAACTCACTATCATACCAATGTCCATCATGGACAATACATTTCTTCTTCATTTTTATCAATGTTTTACTATATTTTTCAAAATTACCTAATCCTAATGACTCCATACCTCTCTCCCTCTTCAATTATCCACTAATATATATACATTTCAAGATCTTTTTTTTGCCAAACATGCAAGAAACTCTCTTTGCAAGGCTAACCTATGTATGGTGGCAGTTATAATACCCATTTTCTTAGATTGAATTATTATTGATAATGTATGGTACATTAAAAAACCCTTGAACATATGTATAATACATTTTTTTACCCTCACAAACATTCATCAATCTTTATTTTACACACAAGGCCTCAAACACCACTCAAGAGCCCATTTTCAAATTCAAATTTTCAAATTCTCTTTATGGTAGGAAAAAGTATAAATGAAATAAAAAATGCCATTTTAAGAATTATAAAGAGTAATAAACATTATAGTGGACCCTAAAAGACCCCTCTCATCCACACAAGACTAAATATGGTCATTATGACATTATAAAATATATTTTCTTAAATTGCCTTGTGATGCTCTACATGATACTCTCCAAGTGGGAAAAAATTTGAGATCCTACTCAATTATATATTATCCACCTTCTTACTTTCTATAAAATTATTCATATTATTCTTTTATGATCTCCTCTTGATGATAAACTCTTGTATTTTTGTTTTCTTCTCAACTAGTTCTTGTATTTTTGTCTTATTTCCTTTTCTAGTCTATTTACACACTCCTCTTGTATCTACATGAGGTGTATGACATGTTGAAAATACTTATCCACTTCATATTATATCTCTTCCATATATAAATTATCTCTATAATGTTATTCCTCCCAAGGTTGATCCTCATTCTTCACTCCTATCTCTACTCCATAGCTTCCTTCTACACTTTTCATGCTTGGTTCATGTACTCTTTACTGGTCTTGATTCTCAATCATGCTTTCTCCTCCATTGTCATTATCTAATGGCTAATCATAACTATGGTATTAATTAAACCTTATCATACTCGAATATATATCATCTTTGGTTTCCTTCTCATGAAATTCCACCTCATCATGGTGAGTCATTTGAAAGCCTATTTTCTCATTTTGAAAGGATACCTACTTGACTAACTCATGGTTATCATACCATATCACGGTTTGGAGTATTTTTATCTTGTTATCATCATTAATAACATCAATAAAATCATTTATAACATCACCCCTTTAATAGGTTAACCTCTTAACTTGTTTTTACTTCATTTAATTATTATCTTATTCACTTGTTTGTGGTTCTCCTTATATGAGCCTTTGTTATTCACCCTTATCATGTTATTTGATTTGGTTCTTGGGTTAAGAATATCTTATCTTTGATATATTTATGATATCATGCTCTTACTCCTTCCTTGAATAATATTTTGAGTGGTCTTGTCTTCTTCCCAACATGTATTTTCCCTCGAATCAACTCTTTTATTAGGATCATGGTTGTCCTCATCTTTCCTTAGCTATAACATGAGTTCTAGTGATTTCTTTATTATTTATTCCATTTGATTATGGAATTATTCCTTCTCTTTCATCTTCATACATATATTATCATTTTTAGTGTCTCTTAAATTTTATTCATGTTACTTGATAGTCTCTTCTAGGACCTCATGGTATCTTCCATACTCTTGTTATTTTTCTCTTCTTCCAAGCCTCTCTACGCTTCAATATTATCTTTTTGAGTTTCTTAACTTGTCATTTATACTCTTAAATTACATTATCAACTACCCATAAATATTATTTTATCAACTCATATGACTTCATACTCAGCTTACCTTGGCTTTCCAATTTTTTTGCATCACCTTATACCAATAATTGTCCATATCTTTGGATGCAATTCATCACTTGGTTATGAATTTATACCATTATATGACTTATAAGTTCATCTCCTTGAAATTTTATAAAGGGTAACATGTTTATTGTATTTGAATTCTTCTTTCCTTCATCTTGAGATTCCACCTATAGTACATTTATGACATCTTTTAACTTATCTTCACCTTAACTAATGAACTCTAATAGATCATATTCAATTGATAGAATGGATACCTCATCTCCATTGAGTTCTAATCTATATTAATCTTGCATAATATATTGTCAAATTATTTCTTCTTTGTCTATATATTTTATCATCAGTTGTTTTCCATCTTCATCTTCTTGTACACATTGTAAACTAACTTGTTTTTTGGCTTCATCCTTAATGAGAGTCAAATTAGACTCCTTATTATATTTTATATCAAGTTTTTTAATCACTTAATGAGATGATTCAACTTCATCTTTTATTCTCAAGAACTTATCCATCAATTCAATTATTTCCTTGTACAAAACATCTTCATCAATTATCATATAAGTATATTCATCATCAAAAATAGCATTCAAAACCAAACCTTAAAACCCTTTAGCCTCTTGAAAAATTCCTTGATTCAATTATTATTATTGTATGCCTTCCATGAGGCATCCTTCTTATTTATGGTCCTCTTATCCAATCATTTCTCATCTTTCAAGATAAAATATCCTTGTACCTCAATATGTTGTTATCCAATTAGCTTCTTCTTCATCATAAACATGATTCCCATATTTTCTATCCTTCATGTTTTCATCATTGATTTCCTCTCCATGTAATGATTCCCTATTCATATTTGTACCTACATAAACACATGACAATAATTATTTAGATGAAAAATATAAAGGCTTGATTGCCTCCATATTTTCCTTCTTAGGTTACCTTATCTCCATGACTATCTCTTTCACAAGGTGTTGTTGACCTTCCTCTTGTTAATCCATGATAATATTCTTCATCTCCTCCTTTAGATTCCTAATATCATAGGCTCAATTCTCACCATTATAGAGGGTTATTAAGACTCTCTCCAATTAAGATTATAAAATTGGGACAACCCTAAGCTGTGCATCACCTATGTTGGGGTTGAACCTTTAGAGTAGGTTGGCTTCCTCTTTGATGTTCAACTAAAACTAAAACTAAGCCTAATGCTTCATAAGGAAAAGGGTTAGGAAGATAATAAGAGCTCCTTAGAAAGTTAACTAGGTGATGCACCAAATTTAAAATTGAAACTTGCATAAGCTTAAAACCACACTAGATATATAAGAAATAGTGTTATCTTACACAATCTCAAAGTCAAGATAATTGCATAAGTATTTGATAGAAGAGGTTTAGAGTAGAATACTAATGTAGACCTACAAAAAACATTGAAAACCCCATAAACAAGGTTATAAAGGAGGATAATGGATGAGTAAGATTCTCCTCCACATAATGCTATCATGCAAAAATCATCAAACCAGATCCAAGGCAAGAGATAGGCAAAAAAAGTTTCATATTACATCAAGAGGTAGTTCTTAAAAATGCTTGATAGGGTCAAGCCTAATCAAGATGAGCATAATTTATAATATCTTAAATATTTACATGTCTCCCAAAAAGATAAAAAGTCTAAAATATTGGAACCCTTTATAAAATGGAAAGAAAGGGATAATATAGAAGGGGAAGAGGATAAAGAGAAAAGGGAACACATTATTCATGATAGGTAATGAGCTATCAGCTTCAAGAGATGTTTCACATAGCTTTTTTTCCAACCAAAATAGGTTATTATGAGTAAGATATTCATTATTTGCCTAGATAGCCTCTGAATCATTCCATTTGTTGAACAAGATGCACTAGATGAAAAGAGTTTACCAAAAGTGGTAACTCATGGTCCTACTAAAAATGAATGTTCTAACTGCTTTCAAAATCCCTAAGTCCTACTACTTTGGATCTTGGACTAGATTTCATTATGAAGACAAAATACCCATATCTTCAAATTTCCAAGGACACATCATGTTATGTGTTGATGGTTAAAATTGTGCTTGTTTCTGACACCAAAAATGGGAAGTTTCAAGATGTGGGACTTGCGACTTGAAACAACCTCCAAATTTTTAAGAAGATAGTCTCTTCTTTATATCAAGCATATACTAGGAAAAGGGATAGGAATTTTAACATAAACAAAAATGCAAAGAAATAAAATTTAACTATGGCAATGCACATGAATGTAATTCGACCATTAATCTAAGCACAGTGAAACTATATGTAAGATTCAATTACATTTAAGAGCAAACAAGGCATGATCAGTGTAAAAGATGAAAATAATAGAAACAGAGGCTCAAAGCTTAGACTACTTTTGTAGTGATATAGAACATATCAACAAAGGCATAGGATTCAATATTCTTATTTGAATTCTCCAGTCACATAAGAGGCACAAAAACATGCACAGTTACATAAACTTTCCAACTCAAGAAAATAGAACAAATGCAAATGATATTACTAATCATAGCTCTAGAAAGTCTAAAACTCTTGACAACACATATTAGACTAATTTTGCAGTGACACAAAAAATATCAACAAAGGCACAAGATTCAATCTTCTCATTAATTCTCCAGTCACATAAGAGGCATAGAAACATGCACAGTTACATAAACTTTCCAACTAAAGAAAATAGAAAAAAGGCAAATGATATTCCTAATCACAGCTCTAGAAAGTCTAAAACTCTTAACAATAATTCTCTTAGAAAATTCTCTCTAAGTATCTCTTGATCCTTCCTTCTAATGATCTCTACACCACTATTTATAGCCTTGGATTCACTCCAGATTATCTGTGTGTTCCCAATCTAATAGCCTAACTAAAATCTAACCAAACTACAAGTGTCTAATAGAAGATATTTCTTAGATTTTGAAATACTCTGTCTTCTAACAGTTCATTGGCTAAAATAGATCACAATACGCTCCCTTCTATTAAATAGAAGAGGAAACTTGGCCAATTCCTTGAAAACCTTTTTATTACTTATGAGACACTGGAGAATGACACTTGGCATGTTTTGCAACCTTATCAAAGACACAATGCTCTCTGCTTTACTTATACTCTTACTATATCTTCCCTTGGGAATGTTTTGCCTTTGACACCTATCACAATCCACTTCTTTGAAACTTTAACAACATAAAAAAAATAAGACCCATAACATTTCTTGCTCGAGCAGCTTTAAAAAACATAGGGATAGGTGGCGATTTCTGCTTGCCTCAACAAAGAACACATTGCAATCTCCACTTTACTTAACTAGGGATATGTGGCAATCTCTACTATTTTTAGCCACCTTTTGAGAAACCTATGGAAGGTGACACGTGCTAGTCTCCACATTGATTTATTTATATTATAGAAACAATTAGGCCTCCTTTCATATTTACATGGACAATTACACTTGGCGGCTTCCACTTGCTTCAGAAACAAAACTTGAGACCCACCACAGTCTTTACTATATCATTGAAACAAAATGAAGATAATTTAGAGGTTGACACATGGTGGCTTCTACTCTCTCCAACTGAGATACGTGGCATCTTCCATCACTTTTAGAAAAGCAAATTGGAACCTCCTATGATTGCCACTTGGTGCCCTCTGCTTGATCCTAATACTTATCTTATTGAAAGAAACCTTTGAAATGCATATGAGACGCAGACTCTGACACTTGTTGTGCTCCACTGAGTTACTATGGGACACATGGCACATTTTGTAGCCTTATTTAAATTATGAAAAGTGCCTCAGAAAATGACACTTGTCAGCTTTCGCTTGACTTCGACACTTAGAAAAATGAGGCAAAAGAACATCAAGCCTGAGCTCTAAATGTAAACTTCACCGTCTTGAACCAAAGTGTGTGGGGATAGTGATTTGGATCATGCATTGCTGAAAATCAAAATGAAACATAGAGTATTTTTTACTCTATAGTTATTGGTGACCTCAAGGACTTTTGAGCCTACTAAAAAAGAATCTATAACTCCCACATAATCAAAAATTGCTATAAAACACAGTTTAAATAAAATGTTTCAAATAGATTCCATTCACAAGAATATCTTCAAATTTTCCTTCCATTTTTTCTAGCTCAAACAATTTTTTTTGTTTACACGCATGAATTTTATAAGGGCCAGTCCATAATGCTTCAAACTTAGTGTGTTGAGTCGGCTTGGCTACTCTTGCATCCCATTTCAAAACAATTGAGCCTATTTTGAACTGAGGATTGGAAGTTATTTTATCAAAAGAGTCTTTAACTATTTTTTTATGTTTTATCAATGAATCATGGGTTTCATCTCTCTTTTCTTGAACTTCCAAAAGTTTTGCAAGTCTGACCTGCATGGGGCCATTTTCTTCGATTTCAATCTGCTTGATCAGTTGGAGGGCAGGAATCTCCAATCTTAGGGGAACTACAATAGATTTACCATATACCAATTCATATGTGGATATTTTGATCACCTATTTAGGCATGATTCTATCATCACACAGTGCTAAATTAAGCACTTTATGCCATTCTTTATGATGATTAGCCCCTATTCTTTTGATGAGTCTAATCAGGTTCTTATTAGTTGATTCTGCCAAACCATTACCTTGAGGGTAATAGTTAGATGAAGTTTTTAGATATATTCCATGCTTTAATGCAAATTTATATACTTTAGACCCCAAAAATGCTTTATCATTATCTAAAATTATGGTGTGAGGAGACCTAAAATGAGTAGTGATACTACCTAGAAAATCTAGGATCACATTTTCTATTGCTTCTTTGAGTGGCACAGCCTCAGTCCATCTGTTGAAATAATATATGGTAGTTAATATCCATTTGTGACCCATGATAGACACTGGATTTATCATTCTAATGAAGTAAATACCCCATTGAGCAAAAGGTTCATCTACAATTATGTGACTAAGGGGCATTGTTGCATTCCTTCTCATCCCCACATAATATTAATAGGATTGACATTTTCTAACCAGCTGATAATAATCTACAAATAAAGTAGGCCAAAAATAACCTACCTCACTTATATTTATATCTATGGTCTTTGCAAAAAAATGTCCACCTGATACTCCATGATGCATTTCATGTAGTATTTTTTTAGCCTCAGCCTTTTCTACACATCTTAGCAATTTTCCATCAAAATTTTTCCTGAAAAGAACCTGTTCAATTAAAATAAAATTAACTCCTTGTATCCTATAGTATCTTCTCTTATTTTGAGGGATTTCTCTAGGGTAAATTCCATATTTCATAAAATGAATCCTACTTGTGACCTAGGATTCCTGATCTACCTCTTGTATTCTTAATACAATTTCCTCTTCTATTTCTAAAGTTGTCTCTTCAGGTATCATCTTTTCAAGATTTTGAGTCATATATTGGCACAAACCCCTACCTCTGACTAATTTAGTGGGTTTGACCTGTACATCATATTCAAGGATCTTGGTTATCTAGTTTTCTCTTTTTTCAGTAATTTTACCCTCCATGATGTATTCTCTGACACTTGGATAAGCTACAAGTATCAAAATTTTACTTCCTGATACTATATGCCTAAACTTTTTGAGGGATTTTACCATAGCATATGCTTGTTTTTCCACAAAGTTATATCTAGTTTCATATTCACTAAGAGTCCTTGAGAAAAAGGCTATTGGATGTTCTCCCTCCTGTCTATCATCCTTCTATGTTAGGACATCAATGATACCGAGCTCTCCTCCATAAACATACATTACAAAAGTCTTTAAAAAGTTTGGGTTTCTAAGTACTAGAGCTATTGAGATAGCTATCTTGACCTTCTCAAAGACTTGCCTTCCTTTCATAGTCCACTTGAAAATTAGGTATTTTTTCAGCAAGAGTGTCACTATTCTTACTAAGCCTACAAAGTCAGATATGAATCGACTGATGAAATTAATCTTTCCCAAGAAATATTGAATTGCTTTCTTATTTACTGGAAGAGGTAAGTTCATTATATCTGCCACTCTTTTTGGGTCTATGGATACTCCTTATTTAGATAATATATGTCCCAATAATTTTCCTTGAGGGACAACAAAAATACAATTCTTAGGATTCAAGGATATTCCAAATTCTTGACATTTTTTAAACACAGATTCTAAATGATCAAAATGATCAACAACATTCTTTGAAAAAATAGTAAGATCATCAAGATAAATCAAGATGATTTTATTTATAAGTTCCCCAAATGCTACATCCATAGCTCTTTGAAAAGTGGCTCTAACATTTGACAGGCCAAATGGCATCTTAGCATATGCAAATGTTCCCCATTTGGTAGTAAAAGTAGTCTTGTATTGGTCTTCATTAGCCAGCCAAATCTAATTGTATCTAGAGAAACCATCTAGTAAATAAAACCTCTGTGATGTCCCTTACTTAGGGCCTCTTTTTGTCTCTACACAACTCTGGTATATAACAAATAAAGCTCTAAACATAGATACAAACTTCAGAATAGATTCACGTATGCATAAACAAATTATAGATCTTATCATTCATTCAGATGATTACAAAAGATGTCCTTCTAAACTATTACAATTGCAGTCCTTCCTTATGCATATAAAAATGAAATACAGTCTTAAAAACTCTGGCTTAGCAAAACTGGAAGTGGAAACTGGATTCTAGAAGGTCTCGGCCTTTCTGTGTCGACACACAGACACCGTCATCGGTCGATATATCGCCGATGTCGATCCCTGTCGGTCGGCTTTTTGCTGACATCGGTCTTCAGTCGACCGATGTCGGTCACTGTAGCCCTCTGTCTGTCGAGGTCAGTCCCTGAGCTGATCTGAACAGACCTGTACGGATTTAGTACGGCCGCCAACCTGTTTGTTCTTAACCCCTGATTGTTGAACACCCTGATCTAAAGATATACTATTCTAATATAGAATATTTCTATCTGTATAATTTATTGAATCAAAACTAATAAAATAAATACCTGTAATACTGTGATAACTTCTGATTGAAGTTATCTCTCAACCCTGGAATTCTGTGATAACTTCTGGATGAAGTTATCTCTCAATTTGGTAATAAATCAGCTGATATCTCACAGCCTCTAAATCACACACAATGAAGAGGGAACGTTCTCCACTGCAATGGAATCCTGGAACCCTAGGCTCAGTCTTCATAGAAGAAATTCTTTAATTTTCAATAATCAAAATAATCTATGCATAATCAATAATGGCCTCCATGTGAAACCCTTATACCCTCAAAAGATATGCTTGCCCTAATTAGGGTTTTCTTAAATTAGCATTAGGGTTTCTAATTTAAAATTAGACCAAATAATTAATAATTAATAATTAATTAGTAATGAGACCAATTAATTAATATTTGATTAAATCAATCAAATATTAATATCTCCCTCAATATACGTCGGATCCTCAAACCGATCGAAGCAGGTGAATCAGGGAGTGATTCTGCACATGACCATACCAAAATAAAGGTGCTCCATTACATATCGAATATCCCTAAAAAGTAGGAGCTCAGGCCCAATGCATTTGAAATACCCTAAATGAAAACCAAATGTAGAAATTCTATGAATCAAAGTCAATCCAAGCTCCATTATGACCCTCTATCCATCCTATTAGCCTACGAAGGTCGTATAATAGGCTAATCATCAAGACTGTCAATGTCTATGAAAAAGGGGACATGACAATCTGCCCCTCTGGAAATTGCTTGTCCCCAAGCAATCTCGGAACAATGAACTACTCGATCCACCTGGATCCAAAGGAAAAAATTGTGTAACATCCATCATGTCACCAATCAACCCATGTGAATAAATCATCAACATCAATAGCATCAATAGTATCAAAATCAGCAACTGAAAAACTGTACTCGACACCCAAACAACTATCTGAAGACCAACTGTAGATGCCGATAGAAGAAACCACTCTGAGGGACTCAAGCCAACTAAAATATCAACTTTGTCAAAATTCAAGTCCCTATTTAACTGATACTCACATCCTACTAGATCGTGTACATGACAATCATTGGTCCCTGAGTCACTGACACCAAAACTAATCTCTAAATGCAAAGAAAAATAAGGAGCATACCTCACCGTATGATGCTAGTAATAACCCCCAAACTCTGCTACTGGCCCACTATTGCCAAACTAGGACTCAATGGATGGCTCCAATCTCGGCTCAACAAACATCACCTCAACATCCCTGTAAGGTAACATAGTAGAAAGGGTTCGTAAAATCTCCTCACCCAATCTGCTAATAGCACTAGAACCTCGGACAAGAACACCTTCTGTCATCTTATGTGAGTCCAGACGAACACCTGCACTATCCAGCAAATACTCCATGAATGGTTCAGTGCAGTAGAAATTATATGTGGAAGCATCAACATACTCCCCCACACACTCCAACTGATCTCTCTGTAAAGGTGGCACAACCAACTGTACCACACTATCATCTGTGTGAGAATAATCAATCTGGAGACTCAACTCCACTGGTATCTCAAGCTCATCAGAATCAGGTACTCCCAAATCCTGAACATGTGTATCAGCATCAGCAACATGCTCCTCAGCAACAACTACAGGACGGTACTCATCACCAACCACCTCAATATACAAATGATCATCCACACTCTGTAAATCAACACCAAAGCTCATATCAACAGATGGAGTATCAACAACTGTAGCATCACTATCTAACTCTTCCATACAGAGAGAAACATCTGGTGAAACTAAGTCCTCAAAACTGTCCACTGCATTCTCTTGAGTATCATCTGCAATAATCGGATCCTGGGACTCTTCTACAATTACTGCCATAACTGAGAGATCATTAACCCTCAGTGCACTAACATCTGAGCACACCTGTACACTCTAAGTGCAAGCATCTAACTCATCCTCATCTTCACTATATCCTATCTCATAATCATAATAATTATGGGACATGCTGCTCTCTCATCTAAGTGATCTGTAGTGCTCTCTCCTCAGCTTGACAAAATGATCAAAGGTCGTCCTCTCTTGAACATGAGGAGGTAATAAGTCCCACTCATCATTCGTTGTCTTATACCTTGCGGGTTTGTTTTTGGATGTAGGATATGAAAGAATTTCCTTCATCCTCCTCTGGGTTTCATCCAACTGCTTCAAACTGTGTTCCAGCTTCTTCATATCATTGTCCCACTGTTTCTGAGTATATGAAGGCATCATGATACTTTGCTGATTCAATCTACCCAACTACCCAACAGGATGGCAAGACATTAGCTCTGATACCACTGTGATGTCCCTTACTTAGGGCCTCTTTTTGTCTCTACACAACTCTGGTATATAACAAATAAAGCTCTAAACATAGATACAAACTTCAGAATAGATTCACGTATGCATAAACAAATTATAGATCTTATCATTCATTCAGATGATTACAAAAGATGTCCTTCTAAACTATTACAATTGCAGTCCTTCCTTATGCATATAAAAATGAAATACAGTCTTAAAAACTCTGGCTTAGCAAAACTGGAAGTGGAAACTGGATTCTAGAAGGTCTCGGCCTTTCTGTGTCGACACACAGACACCGTCATCGATCGATATATCACCGACGTCGGTCCCTGTCGGTCGGCTTTTTGCCGACATCGGTCTTCAGTCGACCAATGTCGGTCACTGTAGCCCTCTGTCTACCGAGGTCGGTCCCTGAGCTGATCTGAACGGACCTGTATGGATTTAGTATGGCTGCCAACCTCTTTGTTCTTAACCCCTGATTACTGAACACCCTGATCTAAAGATATACTATTCTAATACAGAATATTTCTATCTGTATAATTTATTGAATCAAAACTAATAAAATAAATACCTGTAATACTGTGATAACTTCTAAGTGAAGTTATCTCTCAACCCTGGAATTTTGTGATAACTTCTGGATGAAGCTATCTCTCAATTTGGTAATAAATTAGCTGATATCTCATAGCCTCTAAATCACACACAATGAAGAGGGAACGTTCTCCACTGCAATGGAATCCTGGAACCCTAGGCTCAGTCTCACAGAAGAAATTCTTCAATTTTCAATAATCAAAATAATCTATGCATAATCAATAATGGCCTCCATGTGAAACCCTTATACCCTCAAAAGATATGCTTGCCCTAATTAGGGTTTTCTTAAATTAGCATTAGGGTTTCTAATTTAAAATTAGACCAAATAATTAATAATTAATTAGTAATGAGACCAATTAATTAATATTTGATTAAATCAATCAAATATTAATATCTCCCTCAATATACGTCGGATCCTCAAACCGATCGAAGCATGTGAATCAGGGAGTGATTCCGCACATGACCATACCAAAATAAAGGTGCTCCACTGCATATCGAATATCCCTAAAAAGTAGGAGCTCAGGCCCAATACATCTGAAATACCCTAAATGAAAACCAAATGTAGAAATTCTGTGAATCAAAGTCAATCCAAGCTCCATTATGACCCTCTATCCATCCTATTAGCCTACGAAGGTCGTATAATAGGCTAATCATCAAGACTTTCAATGTCCATGAAAAAGGGGACATGACAACCTCTTAGATCCAGCCACAGTCTATAAAATCTATTCCATGGAAGGCAAAGGATAGTGATCTTTCAGAGATGCCCTATTTAGGTCTTTAAAATCTACACAAAGTCTTATATCACCATTCTTTTTCCTAATTGGTAATATATTTGATACCTAGGTTGAATGTTTCATTGGGAAAATTATTTTAGAATCTAAAAGTTTCTACAACTCATCCACCATTAGAGGCTCAATCCTTGGATTCAATAGCCTCTATTTCTATCTGATAGGCTTAGATCCTTTAGTCAGTTCTATTGTGTGCTAAATAATGTCTCTATTATATCCATAAAGGTCTTCATAGCTCTAGGCTATGACTCTATCATATTTTTTACATAATTCAATTAGCCTTTCCTTTTCTTCTTGAGTTGTAGAATTTCCAACTTTTAATTTTTTCCCTTTACTCACCTCTATTTCAGAATAATCTGCTTTGTTTGCTTGGAACCTTTTCTTTTCCAGGCTTACATCTTTTAGATCAAAAAGGTTCTCTAAAGTGATTAAACCTTTGGGAATCTTATTATTCTTTAATTGTATAATTTGATCCCCATATGCCTCTTCAATATTTGGTTGCAATTGATCAACAAATTCCCTTGATTGTTGCAAGAATGAAATTACCTAAAAATCATTCTTAAATACTTGCCAATTCTCATCATTGTCTGGGATAGTTGGCCTTACTATAACCTTTACTGACTCATTATTAAGTAATAGGCCAGTTGATGGATCAAACTGTGAGCCAATTTGTTCCATCTTATCAGATTCAAAATTTTGAATCTTGGGGACTACTTCAATATTGAAAGCTTCAAAATCTTTTATTAAGTCCCAAATTCTGTGCTTATAGGATTTAATCCTTACATTCTTTGCTATTACCTTTTCTCTAATTTGCTTTACTAGTAGTTCTGAATCTCCTTTTACTATTAGATTCTTTATTCCCTTTTTCTTGGCTAACAGGAGTCCATGTACTAAAGATTCATACTCAGCATCATTATTAGTACAAGCAAATTGAAAATGGATAGCCCTTAAAAAAAATTCACCATTTTAAGTACTAAGACAAATTCCTACTCCAGCACCATTTTTACTTCTAGCCCCATCAAAATTTAAGGTCCAAATTTCTGAATCTTTTTCAGATTCTTGATTAGTTGGCATTTCTTCCCTTAAAACATTTTGGATTTCATGGTCCTCATCAAAAATAATATAAGTGCCCAGATCATTAGAGTCATAATTTCCATATGGGTCACTATGCATCATAGCTAACAACTGGTTATTTTCTTTTTTTGATCATGCTTAGTCCAGTCACCTAACTCTTCAACAAAAACCCTTTCTTCCTTATTTATTATAGTATGTTCTACCTCTAATTTTGGTGTCAGTCAATTAGTGATGTGATCCTTATATAGTGGCTCAGATAATATCTTCATCTTTGAACCATATTTAGTTCTTAGAATTAAGTGAGGCCAGTCAAGAGACATATCTCCTCCTATCTTGGCTGTAAAATCTCTTGATAAACATAAGCCAAATATAGGAGGTATATCTATCACTACTAGATCTTGATTTACAATTATATTTGGACAACTATATAATTGTAATGGAAGTTGTTTAATTCTCCCTATTATTTACACTGATTTGCCATCTAGCTGCATAACTCCTTTAGTGAGTAGCTCATATTTTATCTTTAAAGCATCTTCTATTTTCTTTGTCATTACTATAGTACTAGCCTCTAAATCTATCATTGCATTATGCAACACTTTCTTGCCAACTATAAAAGTTAAATAGAAGGGATCCGATTTGGATTTGCTTACCTTTGGTGCATTGTTCACTAACGCTATTGTCTACAGATGCACTATGTCTTTGAGCTTTCTTTTATCAGCAGGTCCTTCTTTGATACCATTACATTTGGGCATTTCTTGGATTTGAAGAGCTTCTTGTAATAGTGTCCTTTGTTCAGGAATAGCTAATATGTCCCAAATTGATACTTGTGCTGGAGTCTTCTTCAATTGATCTACCACATTTATTGGTCCCAAGGTTTGAGTTCTTTGAGAATAAGTATATCTTATTTTTTCTTAAATTTGTGTAGGAATCACTTGATTCTGCACTAGCTAAGGCACTTCTTGTCTAACTACTATATTTTGATGACCTTAAAAAGGAGTATTCTCCATAATTTCATTGTTTACAACTTCAAGTTGTTCCAACATTCTTCTCTTTGATCTAGTATAGTAGTCTGATTGTACCATTGGTTTCTTGGAAGTGGAAGCTTCATTCAAGAAAATTGATCCTTCATCTTCAACCCATGAGAAAAAAGCATATTTTGGGGCTATTTCTTCCTCTTTTTGTAAATACATCCCTTGCATTTGAGCCATTAATACTAAATTTTGCATACCAGAAGATTGGTAAACTTGATGTTACTAGTACTTGTAAATTATCCATCCATTCATCTTTGCTCTGCCACCTTTTATTGTAGATTACCCATGGGACAATCTCTAGGTGTATGAGCATTATTACAAGGGAAACACAAGGCATTAGTGTTGTCCACATAATTATTTTGCCCTGGAATAATCTCCCTATTTGAATTGAGAGGAATAGTCTATGAGGGTGTAGGGGCTACAACTAATTGATTCGCTGGCTGAGGGTTATTTTGCCCTTGAGGACCCTGGTATTGGTTTGGCTACGATGGAAATATATTTCCTTGATAGCCTTGATATGGAGATCTAGGGTAAGGATTCTGCTATCTCTTTATGTTAATTAACTCATTGGAAAATGTCTTTAAGATATTCTTGATATCATCCAACTTAGATGACTAGGCAGGGACAATTTCTTTAGTAGGTGGTTGAGGATATGTGTACATAGACATAGGTGGAGCTATGGATTTAGGGGCTTATTGAGGTAATGTCAAGGAAATATCTAGAAACATGGGCATGGGAGGCCTTGGAGGCAACTTTCCAGCATCTATCAAATTATTTTCAGCTCTGACTGCATAGTCATAAACCTCTGGCAAAGTGTGTCCTCCAAGTGACTAAATCATAATAGATATATCTAAATTCAAAGCCTTAAGATAAAACACTATGGCCATACCTAGTAATGGTCTACTTGTAGTAGGGATTCTTTCCCAAGTCTTTTGAAATCTAGAATTGAAGTCAGTCATTACTTCTTGTGGTGCCCTTTAGATGGTAATCAATTACTCTAATAAAGAAGATTTATCACCCTTCTCTTCAAATATTTCAAAGAAAAGATATCTAAGCTGATCCCATGGAGATATGGTATTTGGGGTCAAGGACTAATACCATTATAGAGCTTTCCATTTAAAAGAAGCTGTTAATAATCTTATGGCCACATTTTTTTATGTGACAACATGTATAGTACAGACATCTGATACATCCTATAGATGTTCTTTAAGTGTTTTAAATTCTTGCCCACTGAATTTGGGCAAAGCTTTCAGGGCATTCACTGGGATAGGGTCCTAAGTGGCTAGTTGTATTGGGAGAATCAAAGGACTACCAATGTTCTAACTTGCATAATTTATTAGAGCTATAAGGGCTCCCATATTTTCTCTTGGTATTGGTATAAACTAGTTGACTCTTCTTCTTGGATTGGTTACCAAAGGTGGCAAAAGAATACCTATATTTATAGTAGATTGAGATCTAGTTACTGGTCCATAGCTCTGACTCCTCGTATCTCTCTGGTTCATACAATCTTGAAAGAAACTTCAATATAGTGTCTCACTGGGCATGCCAGAAATTGTTGATGGTTAAAATTTCACTTATTTCTAACACCAAAAATGGGAAGTTTCAAGATGTGGGACTTGCGACTTGAAACAACCTCTATATTTTTAATAAGCTGGTCTCTTCTTTATATCGATTGTATACTAGGAAAAGGGATAGGGATTTTAACAAAAACAAAAATGCAAAGAAAGAAAATCTAAATATGGTGATGCACCTGAATGTAATTCAACCCTTAATCTAAGCATAGTGAAACTATATGTAAGATTCAATTACATTTAAGAGCAAACAAGGCATGATCAATGTAAAAGATGAAAACCATAGAAACATAGGCTCACAACTTAGACTGCTTTTGTAGTGATATAGAAAATATCAACAAAGGCATAGGACTCAATATTCTTATTTGAATTCTCCAGTCACATAAGAGGCACAGAAACATGCACAGTTACATAAATTTTCCAACTCAATAAAATAGAACAAAGGCAAATGATATTACTAATCATAGCTCTAGAAAGTCTAAAACTCTTGACAACATAGCTTATACTACTTTTGCAGTGACACAAAAAATATGAACAAAGGCACAAGATTCAATCTTCTCATTAATTCTCCAGTCACATCAGAGGCACAAAAACATGCATAGTTACATAAAATTTCTAACTAAAGAGAATAGAACAAAGGTAAATGATATTCCTATTCACAGCTCTAGAAAGTCTAACACTTTTAACAATAATTCTCTCAAAAAATTCTCTCTAAGTATCTCCTGATCCTTCCTTCTAGTGATCTTTGCACCCTTATTTATAGCCTTGGATTCACTTTGGATTGTTTGTGTGTTCCCAATCTAACAGCCCAACTGAAATCTAACTAAACTGGAAGTGTCTAACAGAAGATATTTCTTAGATTCTAAAACACTCTATCTTCTAGCAGTTTATTGGTTAAAACAAATAGCAGGATGTTCCCTTCTATTAAACGAAAGATGACACTTGGCCAATTCCTTGAAAACCTTTTTATTACTTATGAGACACTGGAGAATGACACTTGGCATGTTCCATAGCCTTATCAAAGACAGATGGCACTCTCTACTTTACTTATACTCTTACTAAATCATCCCTTGGGAATGTTCTACCTTTGACACCTGTCATAATTTGCTTCTTCAAAACTTTAACAACTTAACAGAAAATAAGACCCACAATAGTTCTTGGTCGAGCAGCTTTAAAAAACATAAGGATAGGTGGCAATTTCCACTTGCCTCAACAAAGAACACGTGGTGATCTCGGCTTTACTTAACTAGGGATATGTGGTGATCTCCACTATTTTTAGCCACCTTTTGAGAAACCTGTGGAAGGTGACATGTGCTGGTCTCTACATCACTCTATTTATATTATACAAATAATTGGACCTCCTTTCATATTTACATGGATAGTGACACTTGGCAGCTTTTTATTTCTTCAAAAACAAAACCTAAGACCCACCATAGTCTTTACTATATCGGTGAAATAAAATGAAGATAATTCAGAGGTTGACATGTGGTGGCTTCCGCTCTCTTCAACTGAGATACGTGGCATCTTCCATCACTTTTAGAAAAGCAAATTAGAACCTCCCATGATTGCCACTTGGCACCCTCTACTTGATCTTGATACTTATCTTATTGAAAGAAACCTTTGAAACACATATGAGATGCAGATGCCAATACTTGTTGCACTCTTCTGAGTTATTATGGGACACGTGGCACATTTCACAGCCTTATTGAAATTATGAAAAGTGCCTTATAAAATGACACTTGTCAAATTTTGCTTGACTTCGACACTTAGAGAATAATGAGGCAAAAGAACATCAAGCTTGAGCTCTGAATGTAATCTTCGTCATCTCAAACCAAAGTGTGTGGGGACAGCGATTTGGATCATGCACTGCTGAAAATCAAAATGAAACGTAGAGTATTTTTTAGTCTACATTATGTCTAAATGGTGGTTTGTCAAGGACTTGACTTGGGACGATCTTCTCATTAATCATATCTCTACTCTATGCCTTGGATCCTAGACCGAGATAACTATGGGTGAAAACCAATCTAGGGACATTAATTTTCACATAGTTTTACATATAGATGGTAGTATGTTCAATTCTAGGTCCTATCTAAATCTACATCAAGCTCCTTTCCTTTAATTTTTTCATTGACTCATGTCAAGCTTAATTTTTGGTCTTTTAATCTTACTTGTCAATTTAGGTCCATTTTTATTTATTGACTTTCATCAAACATTGTGGTTTCATCACCTTGATATTGGCTTTTGAAACAACTTCATAATATTGATCCTTTTGAATTTATTTTTCTCCATCAAATTTTGAGATATAATTAAATGAAGACTATAGATCTTTGGGACCCACTACCTTGAACTCAATTTCTCATTGGTCTCAAGGATTCATTGATCATTTTACTTGCTTGATCTCCCATGTGCTTTACACTTGTTAACCATGCATTCCTTCCTAGGTTCCCATCAAATATTTTGGATCGAAATGGTCACTTTAAGGTTTTTAAAAATGATGTTCATTTGGATGTCTATCATTTATTGACCAAATTTACAATTTTATAAATTGAAGCGCAAAGATCATGGGAAAATCAAACTTACAAAGAATGGAACTAATGATAAAATAAATAAACACTTTTAATCTAATAGCCATTCAGGCTTTCTACATGCTTCTATAAAATTTTAAATTTGATTGGTTCATGTGATCTTAGATGATGTCTTGATGATGGTCTGGTCTAAAATGACTATGGAAAATTAGTGAATTCTATGTTAGAAGCCAACTTTTCCCATGCATATATCTCATTATGGTGTAGTGCATGAGCTAAAAATTGGTGCATATAAAGTAGAATCCAAAATGAATAGACCCATATGATTGTTTCTCCCTGAGAATTCCACATGTGTGAGATCTAGCATCATAAAAATGATCCCTTAGCTTTCTTTCCATTGGAGCCAAAAGTTTGGATAGGATCTAGATGGAATGAATGGACTAAATGAATACCATGTACTCTCATGTTTTTCCCAAAAAAATTTGAATCTCCAAAGAGTCTCTATAGTTCTGGACCTATCCTTAGGATATGATGAATTACACTTTAAGTGAACTAAAGTGTTTCAAAAGCTTTGATAGCTTCATTATCGTCACTTTTTCCATTCATTCCATCCAAATATAGTTCATATGATTTTAATCAATCAAGGAGTAAGCTTTCTTCTATGTGGGCCAAATATAATAACATTTTTGGTGACTCACAAGGAAGCATGCTTCCTATACTTGAGAACCCAATTCATTTTATCCTAACTAATCCATTTGGCATGGAGTCACTTTACTACAACTAAGTTTATCATTAAGATGATGCAAAGCTACCTCTTTATAAAACTTCCTCTTGAAATAAGGACTAAAATAAAACAAGGAAAATGCACATAGGCAAACGTAAGAGAGAAATAACAACTAACCTACTAAACAAAAAGTGCATAAGGGAACTTATAGATAAGCAGAAAAAATAATGTAATATATACAAGACCTTTTCAAAACTTGTCCACCTAAATCAAAATGGAAACCTTTAGTATCATCCTTTTGTAATAAACTAAGCTAAAAAATACCCAACTTTTGAATTACCAAAGTTGGTGAACTAAGTAGATTGATAGCCAATCCCTCAAATGTACTCCCAAGTGAATGGAGTGGAATGAACATGTATCTAATGAAGACATACTAATCTAACTATTCCAAGCTTAGTTCATGTTGGATTGTAGGATCACTTGCTCGATGTTGCTCTCCACTCTCAAGAAAGTCTTGCATGAAGACTTCATTTAGGCTTTTGAGAGAAATTATGCTTGGTTCAATTGATGGTTCAAAAATACCATGTTATTCTACCTTATCCATGTGTAAACTATAACTATTCATGATTAGAGCATCATATTCATAATTATTTGGAGGAAACACATGATGTCATTGAACCATTGACAAAATTCTTTAGTCTCTTCACTAGTATGCTTCTTAAATTGTATCAATTGAGCACTTGAGATGTCCCCTTCATCAACTTAACTCAATATTTCATCTTGATCTTCAACCAAAAATGAAGGATGATTTGACCATCCAAGGTATAAGACATCATAGTTTCCTTCCTCAAGGTCTGATCTTCTTAAAGTCCTAGTTGATGAAGGATTGGTATCAATGTTACCTCTCTTTGGTTAATTCAACAAATTGGATACTAAAAATATAATCTCAAATAAAAATGATTCATGTGTTGTATATTTTAAAAAGCTAACCAAAATACACTTACCTATTTTTTGCTCCCTCTCACCATTAGACCAAGGATAATTCAAACCAAACTTATGGTACTTTATTTTTCCTTATCTTTCAACATGTTTTTGGGTTACCCTCAGACTCATAATATGAGAGTTGTCACATCTTATTGTATCCAATGTATCAAATTCATACATAATGGTAAGTTTTACAAAAATGAGTTTGATTCTAATCCTTGGAATATCTAGCTTCTAAATCCTAAATCTAAATGTTTTATTCCTACTATCACTCACATCGATAGTCCTCATTTTCAAAATTTATCTATATGCATTCAAATCTACATGTAAATCTCATAGATTCAGATTATGATGAAACTAATGAACATTTTTTTTTTAAATAGTACTCAATTACCTCTCTATGTTTTAGAATGTATTCCTCCTCTTATTCCTAGAGATCAAACCATTCCTTCAATATATGATACCTTTGACATCCATTCCACATGTAATTCACATGAAGAATATTACATAGAAGATTGTTTCACTTGCAATCAATATGGGGTGGATAAACACTTTCAATATCCTTTAGACATGTCTCCTTTCACTTTCATTAATATGGGCCTCTCTACTATTGATGTTCCTACTGAAACATATACATGTGATATACCCCCATCCTATGATTATACCTACATCATGGTGCAAGCTTAGTCATGACAACTAGATATATTACATTATCAAAATACACTAGCTAAAAGACATGCCTTTAATCATAATTTTCATGTCATTTAAATATCTTCTAACAGTGAATCAGAACTAGAATGTAATGTACCACCTATCAATGCACCTTTTAAAGATACTCCCTATTTTTTATGAGAAATCAAATAAACTAATCTAATCCAAACCATTATGCCTAATTACACTAATGAGAGTAATATACTTAGAAAACATCTAGTACCTTCTATTGATTCCCTTACACAATCTAATTTTATGCTTATTATCCATAATCTAATCATCACTAATGATAATACTTCCTTGATTATCTTGGTACTAGTTTTTCTTAAACAATTTCACATCTCTAGTCCTAAAATAACATTAGATGCACAAACTATAGCCATCCAAAAAATAAATTTTGAATTTGATGATCAAGGCAACAAAATCTTGGATATTTAAGTATATGATGAATATTATTGACCTTTACACACGTTTCTTACTAACCAATCTATTTTATAACTACTCCACACTCACAAGCTTCAACTTTCATACCAACATGATAATCTAAGTCATTTGGATAGAAAAATACTTATTTTAATAACTTCATTTCTATTATTAACACTAACACACATCTTATTTCTTCACTACCTCTTGTTCCCTATAATTTGCAAGATGGAAATTCTATGCTTATTGAATAAATTATGGAAATTAATTACTGAACCACTATTTTTCCTCACCCCATTCATGTTTATGAATAACTTCATCCTACAAAATATCACAATTTTAGTTTATTATTCAATAAATATTTTGAATCTTTCCCATGGTCATATGAATAAATACCTAATATTGACACAAGTATCATGGTCTATAATATCATTACTTATCCTGATGTAGAACATGTACATAAAAAATAACATAAATTACCTTTTGATATTTCTACCCTATGTCACAAAGAGATCATCAAAATTTTAGATGCTAAATTCATCAAACATGTTGATTATTACAGATGGGTCTCAATGTCATAACCCATAAAATTGAGTTTTCAAAAACCCTAATTTAAGGATGTTATACCTACAAAAACCAATATATAAATCAATTAGTGAGTATAACATTTGTATAACTAAATTTCAAAATGTAAAGATACATCATAGTTTAGCGTAAGGTAAGTTATAAATGAAAGCATCCAAGAACACTATAACACAAAGTATGAGCACTTAAAAAATGAATGAAACCTTTTAGTTACATTTAAACCTTAATATGTTTAATTAATCATGAAGAATAGGAAGACAATTATTAAAAAAAATTGAACTCCATGTTAGTGTTTTCTAATTTGAACACATGTTAAACTTATGTGGGGTCATTGGTGTCATTTATGAACATGAACATAATATAACCACCTTTCTCACCATTTTTAACACAACTAAACACTCATGGAAACGAATAAATGACCATCCCATTAGAGAGCCAAAAATCCAAAAATAGACTATTTCCTTTTAACACAACATCAAATAGCTTTCTAAACTAAATAACTTGGTTTACGCAGCACACTCAAATAATCCATATGCCTGATACTTAATTGGATCATATTCTAGATGTGTAATCACTTAAGCATCTTGAATTCCATTTATGAGATATTTTAGGTCGTATGCCCGCTTATGTATCCTCTATACTTATTTTTTTGTTAAAAAATGTAAAACAACCTAAAAAGTAACTACATCAAACAAATACCTAAGAAATCTAAGTGGAACTAAACATAGCCATTCATTATGAAATTATAACCCTGTTGAATTCCCTACATACCTCTAGTGTAGTTACCAATGATAATGATGGGTCTATAAAACTATACATAATCTCTTCTCACTTAAAACATAACATAAAAAACTTAATAAAGATAGTATTTACCAATATTCTATCATACCCTTGCACCAATATTAATAACAACCATGACATATGATTTTTTATATTTAATTACATACACATATATGTATTCATGAGATTAATTATCCCTAAGGATCAGGTCCTAACTTAATACAATAAATACTAGACAAATGATTATCTATAAAATAAACTAGAGCTTCCTATTCAAGCTCTTCAATTTACCAATCAAGCTTAACATAGCTATTCACTTATCAGATATGAAAATTCTTTCAAAAATATTAGGACATAATCTAATGGGAAGTGTATTCAGTGGTATCTATGTTTTTAAAAGTGGGTACTATCCTTCAATAATTGAACAACACTTTATTGGTTTTGATCCCAAAGAAAATGGGATCAAATAAAATGAAGGACTATAGACCAATTAGACTTTACACCACCTTCTCCAAGATTTGAAACAAATCTCTTGCTATCAAAATACAATTAATTATGGATAATATAATTTTATAAAATAAAATATATTTTATCTTTAGAAGACATATTATAGAATGCATAATTATTGCCCACAAGGCGATTCATTTAATTTATAACTCATCCAGGCAAGGAATGTTCTTAAAAATTTACATGAACAAGGTATATGATATGATGTCCTAGAGTTTCATTGACAAGCTTTTGGATAAATTTAGTTTTAATTAGGAGGTTCGAAGATTCATCTCCACAGGCATTTCATCTCCTCTGTACTCAGTTATCATTAATGGGGTCTCAAAAGGCTTCTTCCTAGTTTCAATATGTATTCAACAAGGATACCTATTATTTCCATACCTATTCATAATCATGGTTAAAACATTGAGAATAATTATAGAAGAAGCTATATCTATGGGAATCATAAAGGGCATAGGGGTTGCTCCCAACACCATCTTGATCACTCACCAATAATTTGATGATGACACACTAATGATGGGTGAAGATTCATTATTTTATACAAACTATTTTATAAAATTACTCATAACATATGAGGATATCCTCATTTAGTTGTTAATTTACAAAAAAACACCCTTTTATTCATCAACACTCCTAGAAACCTATAGAATAATATATCAAAACTATTGGGTTGTGTTGTTAAGAATCTTCCATCCACTTATTTGGGGCTCCCTCTATTCATTCACAAGATTACAAATAAATAATGAAACCCCCTAATTGATATAATTTGTAAGAGGCTAGATGGATGGAAATGAAAACTACTATCTCTAGTAGGTACACTCCAAATTTTTAAAATTTTATTTTAGATAATTGTGATGTACTTCATGTCTCTATTTGTTATCCTCAAGAAAATTAATCGCCAGTTAGAAAAAATTCATAAAATATTCCTATGGATGGGAGCCAAAGATAAGTTTAAATTTCCTCTCATTTGTTGGGAAAAATCATGTCTCACCAAAGGTGAAGGAGGTATTCATCAGAGAAGAGTAAAGAATATGACCAAACCTCTCATGTAAAAACAAGGTTGGAAGGTGTTAAAAGAGGACAAATAATGGATTCAAATAAAAATATCAAAATACCTAGATTCAAGGGAAGGCACTAGCCTCTTCTTTGATGATGGCCCTATTAATGGTTCAACATTATGTAAATCTATCAACAATAACAAAGATATTTTTTATAAAGGAAGTAAGTTGAATATGAGTAAAGGTGACCAATTCAATTTTTGGTATCATCCTTGGTTACACTAGCTTCCCCTTACATCCTTCCCACTATGGGACACTCTTAAACACCACTTCAAGTTGGTGATTGGGTGTAAGGTTAACAACTATTGGGATGAGGATAATGACATAAATAAATGTAAAATTCTTCATAAGGAAGGATTCAACCCTCAAGAGTCTCATCTCCTTCTTTACCTTAACTTACAACTTCAGCTCCATCACATCAATCACTTCCATAAATAAGATGTCATAGTATAGACTAAGGAAATAAGTGGGGAATTCATAGTCAAATTAGGATATATGACTAATTTGGACCATGTGGATATAGCTAAAGATTGGTATATTTTATGGATTAAGAACCTCACCCCGAAGGTCAACATTTTTTTCTAGGTTGGAACTTAGAAAAAATCCTTACTATGGACAACCTTGTTATAATGGGACTCCTTATACCAAATAAGTGTTTCCTCTAAAAAGAGGAGTCTAAGATGTTTAAAAATTTATTCCTCTTTTGTCCTTTCATTTTTTCCATTCTGAACCTTTTCCTACTGAATTTTAATTTAGCTTAGCTTGGTCCAAATGTAATTCATGACCTTATCACCCAGTGTAGGACTCCTTGGGACTTCCTTCCCCTTTTTTTTATTTTCGTTTTTTTAACCCTCATTTTTTAGGGCATCTATAAATTCATAAACTATTATATATTGGTAATAGGTTTCTTATCCTCTCTTCTACAACCCTAAAAATCCTTTCAACTATCAAGGAGAACTAGAACACATTCTCTTCTATCTTTAAGGACCCCCTAACTCATAAAATTTCATATATTCTCAACAATTTGGATCTACTTATCTTAATTTAATAATATAATCAAAAGGTGTATAGGTCTTAATTCAAATGGATTAACCACCTAGTTTCCAAGATTAAGATAAATATCAATAATGCAACCAAAGGTAACCTGGGTCTGTCTAGGGGAGAAAGAGTTATAAGTGATTATAATTGGGACATTTTAACTTCATATGATAGTCCCTTATGGGTCCAAACCAACCACATGGATGAATCATCATTAGTATTCTAGGGAATAGAACTGGTAGTTAAATTCAACATTAAACCACTCCAGATTAAAGAGGACTCTATCAACATTATTAATTATTTAAAATGAAAGTCTAATCCTTCCTAGATAATATCTAAAGTCATGGAGGATGTGAAAATAATTATATTCAAATTTTATACTATTTCTCATGTTTATATAGAGGGAAATAAGTGGGTATATCATATGGCAAACATAGGGGTTCATAAAAAAGTGTTTAACCATTTGTCAAGCATGGTTGATAAACCATCTAAGGCCTCATCATTGATCTTAAAATATAAGCCCCTATCCCAAATATAGGATGACTAATCTAATCTCCTCATGATCTATGACATGATGGGAAAATCCTAAATCATGGTGAAATATAATCATCAACAATTTAAGGTTCACACTATGAACCATGGGAAGATACATGCCACTCTAAATAATAAATGCCTAGATTTAGATAATAAGAGCATCTATGTATAGGTTAAAATGGTAAAATTTAATAATATTTAGTGTTTACAAACATTCTTAATATGGAAGGTGGAATATAAAGGATTGAATCAATTTACTATGTGGTGGTGGAGAATCCTGACATCTGGTAGAAGCTGGTAAAATGAGGGATTTCCAATTTCATGTGAAGAATTATTGGTGTGAGATCAATATTTTGAGAAATAAGATTTAGATATGAAAATTTATATCAATATCTACTCAAAATATCAATCTAATTAATGATTTTAGAGCCATTGATTATAATACACATAAATAAACATTAAAAACATACATTATGAGTCTAAATCTAAATGTTCTAAACAAGATTCAAGATTAAAAGACTAAAGACTAAATGGTATGGATAATGGTTTGCTTAAAAATAGACTTATAATTTTATCATGATATTAGCTTTGATCAAAATACTTTGATAGAATATATTCATGGATTTATCAGACTTATTGGAATATGATCATATTATTGGATGGATGGATTTAATAAGTTTTGTGAAAATTCCACTCACTATTTTAAATGGAAGGAGATGGTGGATTTAAATAGAGAGAATTGAGGGATATTTTAAGGAATTTAAAATTCCATGGAATTATCTAGAGATAACTATATAGATAATTGGATAAGGGTTGGAGAATTTTAGACTCTATTAGAGGATCCTAATGGGGTTTATTGGGGGTTTATCTAGGTTCATAGGAGAATTAGGCAGAGACTAGGTACTAGGCATGTAGGAGATCCTAGGGGATAGGTGTGATTTTTTGAATTTGAAATTAACAAGAGGGAATAAGAGGGATTTAAGTGATAAATGGGATGTTATAAGGTTATTATGTGACACAAATAATGAATGGGAGTATTAGACCAAATGGATAAAATGGGATTAATTAGACAAACTAGACAAAATAAGGTGAGATAGAATATTATTGGACAAAATTAGTGATAGAGATAAGTGAGAAAATTTAGATGCATTTAATTAAACATGAATCAATTATATCTAGGGACTTTTCCATAGGTTGGGATAATCACATGGTTAAAATGAGGGGGATGAGTAGTGAAAATGTGGTAGAGATCATCAGTACAGTGATCGATATGTGATGTGACAATGTTAAAGCCTATAAAGATAAAATGAAAAAGGAGGAGGTAATGAAGATTTTATTTAATTATGATAAACCTATCATTTCATCTAAATAAAGATTCCCTATAGCCAAAATCCATAGGAAGACTCCCAAGGTTTATCTTCAAATAATGAAGTATATTGCACTCAAGGGAAAAAACATACCATTCTCTACTCACACCACTTTCTTTTGATGAAGCACTTTAAGGGTCATAGGATCAAGCTTCCCTTCTTTCCAATTAAGTCTCCAAAAGCATATATGACATATTTCAGATCCAACCCTTCCTTCGACCCTATCCACCTCTATATAATCCTTCTCATTGTTAATGGAGGGGAATCCCTTTGGGGAAAATATGTTACTAAAGTCCATAGTGAGGGGGGAGGATTTTATTGAAGAAACCAATGAGAGATAGGATGAGGCAGTTGGAAATGAGTCCCCAAATTCAGGGGGAGAGAATAACACTTGAAATTTTTTAAATAAATTATCTTGAAAGGTAAAATTGAAGAGGTTAAGCCCACAAAAATAATTCATCCACATACCCCTTTCAGCAATAAGCAGGTCAATATGAAGAGGATATTGGAAAATATTCAGAACATAGTGCACATGCATAATTTGCTTTGTATAATATGGTGGAAGAAATCAATAATTTAAAGATTATGTTCACTCTAGAGGAGTTTAGAATGGGAATAGGTGGAGGAATGGTGGTGGTCAGAACTAAAAAATTTGAGGATATTGGCACCACTCCCCCAAGTAAGAAGAAGCAGGAAAAGGAGAACAAGGTTGGGAAAAAGGAGATGGTGAAAATATTCCAAGACAAAGAGGAGGAGTGGACCCTACCCCATAAAATGATAAACCTTGGTTGAAGAAACCTACTAAGGATCGATAAAATTAAATAGAGGAAAAGATAAATAAATGTCTAAGTTTGGGAGGAGCAATCTTGTCATCTACTCTGACTCTAAGGAGTCTAACTAGTATCTTCATCAATTTCCCTCTATGTGTCTTTTTGGTTTCTTTTTGTATGGTTTTTGGATAGCTTTTAGCTAGTGATGTTTTTAACAATTTGTGGCCTATGTTGCAATTGTCTTATGTTTTCTCCTCTTGATTTTAGTTGAATATATTTTAAATCTTTTTATAAGGGAAAAGAACCTTCTTCCCATTTATTAACCATATCTTATAAAAAAATCCAATATGAAAATTCAAAAACATAATAATTTCTATCCTACTTATTTAATAATAAACAAAAAGATAGATGAGAGAAATATAAATAATAAGTTAATAAAAAATCTTACATAATCTCTATATCTACTATGTAAATTTCCACTATAGAAAAAATACACCAAGCTTATCAATTATCTCTTCAAAATCAATAAATCCATGAGAATCATTAGTTTTTGAATCTATATTTTGAGGAATTAAAATAATGTTCCCTATCATACCCAATTTAAAGTTCAAACTCAAATCTTAACTCATATGAAATTGAATTTAGATTCCAACAATAATCTTAAAGAACCCAATTATTTATAGTTTTCTCATTTGTTTTAATCAACCCAATTATTACCCATGATGTCATACATTAATAATTTAATATGAAATGAAAACATCAACTCATTATCACTACTTGAGTTCTTTAAATATTACTTCTCAAACCTTTTAAGAGAACCGATATTGTTAATTCATTATTCATATTTAAAAACAAGAAAATCATATATATACAACAATATATAAATAACTGAATGCACCAAGTGTAAAACACTACTCCCATATGTATGTGAAATTCAAAATATAACCTATAAGTGATAAATATAAACTTACTTAAACCATTTGAAAATTCACATCCTATAATAAGAAACTCAATAAACATTCTATAAATTACACTTGAAACAAACATCAAGTACAACTAAGTTATAATGCATAATAATTTAAGGATTATTATTCACAACTATTTAATGATGGTAATAAATTAAAAAATATCACAAAAATTTAGCTAATGTTAATTAAATAAAATTAATAGATTATTTAAACATTAATGGTAATTTTTGAGTAATAACCAATTTAACATTTTCAACTTTGCAATACACATCCAACTTATTTTGATAAAATAACAATAAACATATAATCTTTGAATTCATTTTTTTCCTTTCTATGAAACCAAGGTTTCATTCTTACTCAATGTTATGCATCAAATCAAAGAAACACTCAACTCATTTTTAAGTTCATATACAATTTTCAAAGACTTAACAATTAATACTCAAATAAAATGTTCATTCCATAAATATAAATCAAGACTAACAGTCATCTTTTCAACATTCACTTGCAACCTTATTGGACTTTTAATGATACACATAAAAGGATTCATATCCATATTGAATAGTCTGAATGAAAAAAATAATGATTTCCATGAGCTTATTTTTCACCTTGAATCCAAAAACAACTCACAACCAAATCACAATATCAATTAGTTTAAGAGCAAATAATTTCCTATATTTCTATTCAAAAAATGACCATCCCACTATTTACATACATAGTTCTACTTAAATCATGGTAATGAATAACAATAATCATATTTGAATGCAAGTCAAAGATCAAAATAATAATCTAAGTAGTGAATAATAATAACTACTTTCAAAAGAAATTGTAAACCCACTATTACGATATTAATAGTTTAACTTCAATAAATATTTGCTAAAATACATAAATGTAATAAGCACAAATATAGAAAATTATTAATGAGAAAAGCATAATATAATGATCCTAGATCAATAAAAAACAACACACGTATTTATCTTGGGAAAAACTCAAAGAGGTAGAAACAATAATAACCCCAATACATCAAATCTTCTTCATTTCACTCCTCGAATAAATTCTTCACAAATTTTTCTCAGAAAAGTATTTTCTAGAGGTAAGAATACTTGAATATTTTTTTGTGTTCAAGATAATTACAATAGGGATAAAACCCTATTTGTAATGATTCATGAGGGGATGTGACTGTTATAAAAAAAATAGGTCCATCCAACGTGATAAATATGATTAATAAACATTTGGTAAATATTAAATAACTCTAATAAGATTATTTATTTTCTCAAATTTTACACTTCAAGTAAATAAATAATATATTACAATTTATTTAATTACTTACTAATGTAATCCAAGGTTTGATAATAACCTCTTAAAAATTAATTATTCTAACACTCTCCCTTAATCCTAAGTGGGGATAAAATCCATACTCACCATAAAGGAATTATACTATGTGAAAAATATGAAGGATTTAAAAACCTTCATCACACAAAAAATATTCTTTTTACACAAAAGGAATTATAATCCATAAAATAATCAAAATTAAATTTAGGCTAGTATATTTATGAGATTACATCTCACTATTTATTATGAATAATCACTAAGCATATTTGGATATTTTTATAACATAAGGACCTCCATTACAAATTAACTTGTAGTGTCAACTTTAAAAGGAAGAAAACAATATTCATGACTCAAATTATAATATGAATTATTCATAATAAGATATATAATTTTTGGTTAACTTAGTATCGAATTATTAGTGAATTTATTATATATTCATAACATAACCCACTTGTTAAATTTAACATGCTTGATTACAATTTGACATAAAATCATATTGAAGGTTGTGTTAAAGTTTGATTCAAAAATTGTGTGCAAATAAATCTAACCTCTATTTACAAATATCTTGTTGGTAGTTTTATTTATATAACCATTACTATGATATATGTTTCATAATATGTGGGTGTTACTTATAGATTCATGCAGGATCCATACTTGGATCATTGTAAATTATCAAAGTGATTACTTTAGTATATAAAAGGAACTATAAACTTTGGTTTATGTTATTTTTTCTTTGATTATGGTAGTTTATTTGGTTATTTTGATGCTAACCATACTATGAATGTCTACTTATAGATATGTGTTTATGTTTGGTGTAGGTGTTATCACTTGGAGCACTTCATGTGGAAGTTTTTGAATAATACTTATGGCTATGAAGGATGATATAAGAACATCATGTGAAAGTTCCTCATTGTATCAACCTTCTTTGTGATAGTAAAAATTGTATAGATTTGGTGAAAAATCTAATCCAATACCAATAAACTAAAGCCTATTGAAGTTCATTCAATATTAGGCTTATCAAATTTACCATTGAGGGGGGGTGTACATGATAATGTCACTTCTTAAAATATGTGTGGGTCATGTATTTCCTTTTATATCTCTATACATATTCCTTCCATATCTCTATACTTATTCTCATTGTGATATATCACTTTATGTGATTTTTCTAAACTTCATATGGAAGTCTACATTATACCCAACACATAGTAGAATGGAGTTCTTTATGTTATAAAAGACTCCAACATGTTTGGTTGATTATTCATGAGAAACTATGGGATACATTCTTATTGTGGGATGTAGTCTCATGATCATGCTAGCCTAAATTTAGTTTAAGTGGTTTAAGATAACATAGTGTAATTCCTTTAAAGGTGTCTATGGGGACATAGTGAAAAACCTTTAAGTATCTATGGTTATATATTGTAACTAATTTAAATGTGATTATGTGATTTTAGTTACATAGTGTAATACCTTTGGGTATCTATAGTTGTATAGTGTAATTTCTTTAAAGGTGACTATGTGATTGCAGTTACATAGTGTAATACCTTTGGTTGCTATGGTTAAATAGTGTAATACCTTTAAGTGACTATTTGTACATAGAATAATTCCTTTAAATGTGACTATGGAATGATGAAGGATGTTTCCTTCAATTATTACCTCTTAAATTTCATCATGTGGATGGTTCATGGAGTGTAAATTTGTTACATTGTTACCTCCTAAAAATTGCCTTGTATTCCCACTTAACATTAAGGGGGAATATTAGAACAATTAATGGTTAAATGGTGTTATTTATGTACCCTTAATACATTGAATTATATTAGTTAAATAATTATATATTTTGTTATTAATCATGAGTTTATCCTCATGTAAATAAATAATATAATATATTAAATTACCTTTGGAGAGGTTGGAAACATTAATGTGGTGGTTGGAAAAGGTCATTTATAATGGGAAGATTACCTTGCCTAAATAAAAAAAGAGTTATATTGTAATATGCAGTGAAAAAAAGGGAATAAAAAGAAGATAAAGCTTGTATTGGGTATATTTTATTTCTCAAATAATGAATAATCTTGGTGGGTTTTTTACCTCTTCATGAGGTTTTTCCATGGTATATTTGTGTTATGGTGCATTCAACTTTTCTCTCATTGTTTCATGGTGAATGTATTTTTTATTGATCTCACATATAGATATTGTGTGCCTATGTAATCATATTGCTTGTTTTGTCAATATTTAAAAATGATTATTATATTTTTAATTTAATTCCAATATATACTATTACACATAATAGTAAACTTGAGAAAATATTTAAAAGTTGTCATAGATTGAAGAAAATTAATTAAAATAATATGTGTATTGACCAATATACATACAACCAAGCCTGATTCCTATTCAATAATCATTTTCAAACCATATTTTAAACAAAATAATCATAAATCCTTCATTTCCCTAAAAAATTTATTCATTTTTACATCAATGAATGTTTATGATGAAAATAATGAATAAATAATACACTAATAAAATTGATTACTATTAAAATCACCTTATTAACATAATGGAGAAACTTTATAGCTTAATACCTAAAAAATCATTGACACAGTCATGCAAAACCTTTAAAAATAGAATATAAATCATGATACAAGAATGTGCTACAAGTAGTATGAAAAACCAATCTCTTTTTCCAATGTCTGAGTCCACTGAGAGAGATCAAGCGTACAACCCATTTTCATCTAAAAAATAATCCCAACCATTTTTAGGTATTCATACCCACCCCAATAATTGGTTGGTATTGGAATTAGGTACTCAAATACAAAGCTTGTATCACCTAGATAATCCAAAAAGCATGATGTAGTAGTGTCATAGTTGAAACATAGGTTTCTTAAATAATCAAGGTTTAAAGCCAAACACAACACATGAACCAACAAGTCCATTTTAGCCAAGTTTGAATTGACAAACACACAATCAAGGCATAAAATAGTCAAAATAAACATCCAAAAGGAACCAAGTTTCAAAATCCAAAACACCCAAAATCATCCAAAAGAACAAAAACACAAAACCAAACCAATAGACCAACTTATGACTGTTTTCAAAATTTCAGTTTATCCATACATCTTCCATGGGTGAGGTATTATCATGTTATCACCCTTAAAGGTTTCCTCAACCATTTTTTTTAAAATAATAAATGAATTTATGTCTATTTAAGATCCTAAAGGCTTCCAAAAATCAAACCAACAATTTAGTTAAAGTAAGAAAACACCCAATAATCACACTGATTTGTGAAATAAAGATTTAAAATGCACTTACTTGGTATTAGTATGAAATATTTTACCAAAAATCCTCATCCCAAAATCATATTTCTTATTCTTTTCCTATTTTCCAACTCTATCATCTTCTCTTTTCTTCCTTTTTATTTTCTTTCCTTTATACTGCACTTTTCTATTATCAAAGTTCTAGTTAGTTGAAGTCCTCCTTCCTCTAGATGGAACTCCCACCTCAAAAATATTGTGCCTAGATTATGCAATCATGAATTAAATTTTAAAACCCTTACCTTCCTACACGCAACCTCCCAAAACTTACATGCACACTATTCATCAAGCCATCAAGGTGAAAATACCAAATGATTAACCATAATTGAGTATGCCCAAATTCAACCATCAAATCCCTTCATGTTTGGGTTACTTAACCATGATGAATTAAATTTTCATTAACCTAACTCTATTTGAATTATGGTTGAATTTAATGAATGCCATCACCTTAGAGTTATAAACAATATCCATCTCGTGGCTTAATATTCATTTCATCTTATCCTTCTCATGTACTATTACAAATTATATAATAGTTTAGTTCTTTTAATAACTTAAAACAAATTTAATTGCCTCAGTTCTAAAATGGACTTATAATATTATGGTGTTGGCCTTTTTGATAAACAATTTCTATTTCCACTTATATCTAAACTAGTCTTGGGTAATGAATCATAAAACTTATCAAAAGTCTCATGACCTTCAATAACCTTTTATTGACATTTGGATTATATTTACATATAAATTTATTAGACATATTCACACTAATGTAGAAACAAACAAGTTCCCTTCCCAATGTGCATTTGGTTACTCAAACTAAAAATAATAAACCAAAAATAGTAAATGAATTCAATTGACACTAGACTAATAAAAAAAGAAAACTAACATGGTTCAAGATTAATAATAAAATACTTAAATTAGATGGTGACACCATTGCATCATGCTTCAACATTAACTATGTATTCCACATTTTTTTCTAAACACAAACTACCACAACCAACCTAACCATATTTATAATAAACCTATAACTAAACCCACAAAGGCATCAACAATATCTAATCATCTTTAAAATTATGAAATTACATAATATAATTTTATATATGGATCAGTTTAAAAACAAATTAAATGTTATGATATGAATCATAATATACACAATATAATGTCCATAAATCATAATAGTATCAATTATTAGTCAATAATCAATATACTAGGAAGGTATGGTCATGACACTCAAACCTTATTCCTATATGCAAGAAAGTTGCCATGGTTATTCACATTTGTATAGACTTTCATAATCCTAACTTATCTTGTGGTAAAGATAAATTTAATTTACTATCAATTAATAACCATTGATTCTACCATTGGTTATGAAATGTTATCTCTCATGGATGGTTTCTTGAGATGTATTAAAATTCACATTGACCACAAAGATTAACACAAAACCACTTTTACAATAGAATGGGGTGCTTATTTATATGTGAAAATGCTTTTTGGTATTAAAAATGTTTTTTTCACTTATCAACATGTAATGTAACACATATTTCATGATCTCAAATAAAAAATTATTGAAACCTGTGTAGATGCCTTATCACCAAATCTAAGCATTGTGACAATCATCTTCATGATCTTGATATTATATTTTATCATCTCATTAAATAGAAAGTTTGACTAAATCCCTAAAAAAAATTCATTGTCACCTATGGTAACTCATAGGTTTTATAATTTCTCTTCTATGAATTTATGTTGATCTATCTAAAATCACACCATTTATTAACATGCCTATTCCTTAGTCTATTCCATACATAAAAACGTACCCTAGTAAAGTTGAGTCATTCTTACAATTCATTCCTGAGATGGCTTACTATATTTATTTAATTAATTCCTTCTTTAATAAAGGTATATCTCTAATGTATTTATTCATGTCAAAAATCATTTAAAATCTTGAAATAATCATTCTTATATCCTCCCACTCTTTGAACCCCTTCCAATAATTAGCCTATCATCTTATACACTTATTCTACCCCCATATCAGTTGGTGAAATACATTCCCAACAAGATGAAATAGGTGACAAATACACCTTATATTATATTAGTTTTAATTTAATATACTATGATACACACTATACCAAAGTTGAATGGACTATCTCACCATTTATTTTATAGTTAAAAAAAATCACCGTTACATATTTTATCAAACAAATTATGTCATCATCCATTCTAATTATCCTCATCATTTCTTATCAAAAGCATTCTTACCTGATGATATAATTGGGAAATGGATGGTCTTTTTTATGGAGTTTGACTTATGAATCATTACGTAATTGTTTTTCAAAGGTCAAATAATTTTTGAATAACTCTTGAGAATTCCTCTACCATCCACTGATCATCTTAACTACACTTTTATTGATGAATAAATTTTATAAATTGAAGGTATTAATTAGGATATTTCACTCAAATATTATTTTCAAAAGTTTACATCTAGTATCAAGAAAAACACTATTGATGAATCAAACAATTTTATTTTTAGAAAAAGCAAAAGTCATCATGGAAGAATTACTTAAATTTACAATCAACCTACATGATGATACATGGACTCTTCATTTTTATGGTGCTAAATCTCTTGAAAGAGTTAGGGAAAGATGTGTCTTAATTGATGCTAATATAAAAATCATTCCTCTTATCTTTATATTAACCTTTAATTTTACTAATGACATGGATAAATATGAAGCTCTCATCCTAGTCATGCAAGTCGCCATTGATTTAGATATCCCTTACCTATATGATTTAGGTTATTCACAACTCATTTTTATTCAAGTCAATTATGAATACTCATATAATTGTGAAAATCTCATTGTTTATGATTAAATTTCTACCACTTATACTAAACAATTCAATTCCTTCACTATAGTTCACCAATTTCATGATATCATAATGTCATAACTAATTCACTTACTTCATCCACCTGTCTTTTTCACCCTCATCAATATTTTCATGATTCCAAATTTCTCATACACATAAGAAAATCATATTTTTTTTACCAACCAGAATTTATTCTCTTATCTCCCATATTGAATTTTTCACTATTTGACAAAGCCCATGTTAAAAAAACATCATTAAATTTATCAAAAATCATACTTATCCTAATAACATTGATTCTCATGAAAAAACTAGAATTTGTAAACAAGTTTAAAAATATGTCTTATGACACGACATCCTATATTATTTTAATGTTAAAGGTACCTTTATCTATTGTGTAACACAATATGAGGTTCCTTCTCTTCTCGAACAAGAACATGGGGGAATTTGTGGTGACCATTATAACAACCATGATACAACCTACAGATGCCTACATAAAGGATGATTTTATCCCATAATTATTAATCATGATACTACATTCATTAAAAAAATTAAATCCCTACCAATTTAATGATTATCTCATCCACTCTCCTTCAACCAAAATTCTAACATTATAATCTCCTTGGCCTTTCTCCATGTGGGGACTATATCTCATTGGTAGACTATCTCACTCTTAATATGGTCATTTCTTTTTTATCATTGTCATATTATATTTCACTAAGTGGGTTGAATATATGCCTCTTGTTAATGTCATTGGAATCATTATATCCAAATTTATACTTACTCAAATAATTTATTTCTATGGAATTATCGATATTATTATTTTTGACAATGGTGGGAATTTAAAGAATAATGATATGAAATAATTATGTGTTAAATTCAAAATCATCAATAAATTCTCCTTTCCTTATCCTCCGTAATGTAATGGCCAAGTAGAGGCCACTAAAAAAAATATTAACAAAATCTTACAAAATGCTATTCAAGATTCTAATTTTAATTAGCATATGAAACTTTATTCTACACTTTTGGCTTATTGCACTAGAATTTGCACTACTACTAGAGCCACAACATTTTATTTAGTATATGTTTTTGAATATATCTTACCTCTCAAATTTTAACTACCATTTCTATGTATCTTTATTCATGTAATTATATCCTATTAATAACTTTGAGAAGCATACCTACATGCTTTAGAACTTTTTGATGAGCGTCGTATGGGTGTTTTATGAATAACTAATAATATAAAGCCTAAATCACCAAAAAAAAAAAGGTTAAAGTTCATACATTAAATATTTGAAACTTAATCCTTAAATTATATTATACCCATGATAAATAAAGCATTTTAAAATGGTGGGGACCTTATCTAGTCAAAGATATTCTTGGTCCTATTACTTACATATTACCAATTAATGAAGTTCATATTTTAAAATAACCCAGTAATGATATATTTTTAAATATATATTTTTATTAAAATTTATTTTCCAAATATGATTATCATCTTACAATTCTTTCATATATTTTTATATACTACAGTGACAACACTTTTGTAGGGTTTTCAAAGCTTCAAAAACTATAACATTGCATCAACTTTAGTAGCCTTAATTCATATCATGGTCCTTTGGTACATCTAAAATCATTCATATATTAATTAATGAGTTTCATAATAATATCATAGATAGGACCTATGTGTCCTCATGAATATATTTTTATATCTTTTTATTTGTCAAGTAAACTTCATGTCTCTTTTGGGTCATTAGTTTAAGGCTTTACAAACTTATTTATTTTTTAAACCTTTTTTGTTTTATTTTTATGATTTTTAGTGTAAGACCTTGGATAGGACCAGGCCTCCCTCATAAATACCATTGCTTACAATAAAATTATTTTATTTTTATACCTCTTTGGTTTTATTTTTGCAAGTTTTATTGTAAGACCTCAGATAGGACCAAACATTCCTCACAAAATTTATATTTTATAGATTACTATTGTATGCAATATTAACCTAAGTTTCTTACCTCAAAAATAAGGCAATGGTTTAAATTTTTAACTTCATACTCTTAAAATTAGTCACATAATTTCTATGGTAATAACTTTAAATAAACTATTCCCATGTCTCAATTTAGTTACATTATTCCTTATGATGATGATCCATACTTAGTTATCATTGTACCATGTTTAAACTACACATTTTTTTATGATTTGAGGTAACTCAATAGTTCCATTTCCATATTATTCCATTTTTTATTACACTTGGGCACATAAAATTTAGTCTCAATATAACCCTCTTATATAAGATACAACTACAGGATTCTTGGACACCATACTCTCTAAGTTCTTTTCTCGAGCCACCAAATGTAATTTTTATAGTAATAGTCATTATTAAAACTCATGTTTTGTTTTATTAATATATACAAATGAGGAGTAGATAAAATTCATAAAATTCAAAATCCAAATAATTATAATAAAAGGTAAAAATAAACATTCAAAAATCAAAGTCACACCAAAATATGTGATCATTATTAGGTCCATCTTCTATCCTTGTTTAATCTTAAACACCATAGTTGGCCTCATGATAGAGCCAAGGTATGTTAGGGTGTGGTATGAAAATAGGTTGGGATATAATGTATCATACTTTAAAAACTATGCGTATAGTTCCAACCTACTTTCTCACGTAAGTACCTAATCTTTATTGTTGACTAATGGCTTTGTAAGGGCTCTTAAGGAATGGTGAACATGTTTTAGGAAGGTAGGTCCATTTTAATTTTATTTTATATATAAATTTCATGTGATGTTATTTATAATTCATTAATTAACCCAAATTTATGTGGATATGATGAGTTCTATAGAGTGCTTATTTTTGAATTTTTTATGGTCTTGCTAACTTGATTTGAGTGTCTTGTTTATAATAGATATTATTCACCTTGGTTCAACCTACATTTACACCACCACCCATTTAATATCTATCCTTGATAGGCAAGTTTTTTTTCTAAATTCTTTGCCCAATTCTAAATTTCCTATTCTTGGTCTCTTTCATACATGCTTAAAACAAGATTGTTCCAGTTTATTTATCATTAAAATAGAATAATATTATTCTCATGACTCATGGATGTTATGTAAGTACTTTGTTAATCATTGTATTATATTTCTCAAATTTCCATTGGTTATGATTGAGACTCTGAGTCTATTTATTTTTGTGTACCATTTCATTTTAATTAATTTTATATTAAATCTCAATTTTTCATTTTTTGATTGACTAAGGATTGTTACTTCTATTTCATCAATGTTGTTTACACTTATTTTATTTTTCCATATTTTCTTGAGTATGGATTTTTACTTATCTTAAATTGATTGTGGTTCCATTATTTTAGTCTGATGTGTCCTTTGATTGATCTATTTTGTTAATTTTCTTATTTAGTGTGTATTTGTTAAATTTATTAGTCATTTAGAAGCTATGAATTTTTTATTACTAAAAATACTATAATTTAATCTATTTTTCTATGTTTTTTGGTTCTAACTTATAATTTGTCATCTTATTTTACCAATTTTCCAAGTTAATTATTTGTGTTTGTTTTCTTTTGCTCTTTAACATTCTATCCTTAGGGTTGGTCCAAAGTATTCAATGCATCGTCCATGATTAAGAATACAAATACATCAAATAACCACTTAGAGATAAAGGTAATTCAAGGTATAAATGACACTTTAAATTATTTTCCAATAAATTTATTATTGTCATTTATTCTCCATTTTCTATTGTAATTTATTATCTCGATCTTATGTGTTGTTATGTTCTTTCTCAAAGCACCAACCTATGTTATAACTATGTGATACAAGAGCAGATTTGAGTGGGGTATATATTTAAACATAATATTTCTAAACTCTATCATTAACTAACAATTTTTATCTTGTAACAACCTATCATATTTTAATCTCTCTAAGTGCATGTATTAAAAGGTCAACTAGGAAAGGGGTGGACAGACCATTCATGCTTTTCAATATTTTTGGTCAATTTTATCATTTTATAAGCCCATTAAAAATCTTGATTATCCAACTCCCTAATCAATCCAAACCTTATTTACACATTTTAATAACAATTTATCATTTTAAATATCCCCTAACTAAATGAATGACATATTTTTATACTAGGTTAACTAGGTTGAACTTATTACAAAGGAATAAGCACACATTATGAAACTATGACAACCTGGCCAACTTAGTTTAAGGTGTAGTGATAAATTTATATAACTAACATGATCGAGATAATGATATTATCTAATAAAATTACATAATGTTTAATTCTTATCCATTTCTATAAATATAAGGCTTATTTTAAAATAGAGATGAACATTCATATTCACATCATTACACGTGACAATTATAATAAATTTTCATATGAAGGATCAATTTCTTAGGGTTTGACTTGAGATAAGATTAAATGTCTTATGATATGTCTTGGATGAAAATTAGGAGTCTTTTATCGTAGATATAATTTCTATAATGTGATCCTTAAAAGCCACAAAAACTTCTTGCAAAGCACCATTGGCCAAGGGAGAGATTGAGACTCAATAGTTTCAACCAAGGTAAGTATTCCTAACTCTTCATATTTAATTTGATAGATATATATTGTATAATTAATATGTATTGAATGTATAGCTCCTTTCTTAGATTACCTCTATGCTTAAATCTAGTAATGATATAAGGTTTTCTTTACTTTCTTTTTTCCACTTTATGAGACATTTTCCTACCATGCTCCCTTGATTATTTGTATATGTTTTACCATCCCACTTTATGATATAATAATTGGTGAGCATTATATTAGTTTAATATTATTTGCATAGACCTAGTTAAGATTATTACATAATGTCATTTGCCTATTGGCTTTGTAATCCTCTCCTTTGGTGTTGTGTGGTAAGATATCCATTACTTAGGTTTAGAGAATATAATTTGGTCATTATCCTAACATAAACATGTACTATAATGAATTCTATTTTATTACCTTATTTGATCTTGGATTTTATTAATTCAAGATAAGATGTAGATATTTATTAATTATTTGAATACAATTTATGATTATGAGGCCCTCAAAGATATAAACATCACTATGAGAAACTTAATAGAAGATTTAAAAAAGTAAACTCAGTATTTCAATTCAAAAATCACATCACTATAAAATCATATTCCATACCTACATAATCCAATATATGATAGTGTTGATCATGTGTTTATGTATTAACTAGTAATGTTATGCCCAAAAAGGTTTCATGTCTAAATAAAAATATATAAGAGGGATCATCTACAACTAGAGATCATAATTTTAATTAAATTCTTATAATATTCCAAGTTAAATCATAATATAAATTATTATAAACAAAGTAATTAAACTACCTCCTCTACATCCTATAAAGATATCACAATATTACTATGCATATCATAGAATGCATAGGAATCATATAGATTATTGTTTTGCATTAAAGAAAAGAAATACAAAGTCATAATATATAGTGGTGGTCCTATCATAAATACATCAATCAAGCAACCCCCTCACATTATGATTAGCTCTTAGAAAACACAAGTGGAAAAAAAATATGGGTACCAAGGAATAACTCAAGAAAAAAGTTGTAAATGCCAAAACTAAAGAAATAAAATATTCAAAAATTAAAATAAAACCAAGAAAATGATACAAATATATCTCTCAATAATGATACTCAACTTTAAAAACAATATGGTTTTGGAAAACAATATTTACAACTTTTTGGTTATCATGGTCAAGGATTGGGAAGACATTCACAAGGCATCACTCATCTTATCCCCAAAACTAATCATAGTGATCATCAAGGTATTGGATATATTGGAAATAAAAATGAAAATAATTAAAAGATGAAAATTTATTTTTTTCAATTAAAAATAACAAGAACCTACAAATGGAAACATGTCCAAGGAAAATACACAAATAAAACAAAAAATAAAACCTAAGAACATTAATGTGTATAAAAGGATGGATTATAAAATTCAAAGTTACAAAAAGAGAAATGGGAACATCAAATTTTTAAATAAATATTTCTAACACAAGAGGTCAAAAATCAAGAGACACTTCAAAAATATAAAGTTTCAAACGTGGTTATGAAAAGGTCAACTACATGCCCTTGCTCATATTATACTATGTTATGATCGACATGATAACTTACCACACAATCTATTCATACCTAAAATATCTAGTAAATATTATTTTAATCCATAACCAATACATACAAAACCAACTACATATAAAGGTAAACAAAATATATGATGTACAAACCTAACTAAAGAACATGATACACTTTTTGATTTTACTATGCATACATATGGCCCATTTTATTCATTAATTTTTATTCATTTACCACTCCTTGTATATTCTCACCCTCATCTTCAGATCATTGGATAGCCTTTCAAAATTGAAAACATTCCAAAAATACAATCAAATCAAATATCCAAGAAAATATAAAAAAATTCAAATAATTCTAATGTATAAAAATATTTAGCATTCCCAAAAATTTTAGCTCCTTGGCATTTATGTTGTTTGATTTATTTTATTAAATCTAATCTAATTTTAATTTAAATACACATATGTTTAATTTATATTTTTAGTGTGATATAATCATACCTAGATACATGTTATATGCACTTACATAAATTGAAACTCTCCTCTACCTATGTCATATAGTACATTTGGGGCATTTACTTCTTTGATCATAATTAATAAATGTTACATATACTTTATGATCATGCATACATTGTCATGTTTTATTTTATATGCTAACACTTAAAATTTTATATATCCATACTCTTATCTTTCACATTGTAATTTATAAGCTCTACTACATAAAATGTTTTGCAAACATGTATACGCAAGAACTAGTATAATATGTTTGTCTTGGTTGCTTATGATTTACATATTTTTCACTTCCTTGAGTGTATTCCATTACTGTATATTTTACTTCTTTTTCAAAATTTGAATATGTTCCCTAGCTATTGGCCCTTGTTCTATTGTATGTTATTTGGACATTTGAATATTTCATTCCATGTTGATTGGACATTTAAATATAACATCCCTTTAGTTTTTATGTTGAACATGCCCCTTGTATGTGGTATCCTCATACCATTCCTTTGCATTATATTGAGTGATCTTATTTGTGTAATTTATCATTTCTTGAGATTGTATTATTAACATTCAAACATTTCCATGATCTATATCATGTATATTGGCCCTTGATGTTATCACATACTAGGAGCCTAATTGATATATGTATTTCAACATGTTATTCATAAATGTTACATGATTCATACATAGATTATATAAATACCTTAAATTTTGAGTTAAAATAACTTATATATATATATATATATATATATATATATATATCCTCTAAAAAGGTGGGAATATAAATTAGGTAATGTCATAGAGGTATGACCTCAAAATTTTCACATTTTTTAAATTTCAAAGGGGGCATTTCATAAAAACATGACCTCCACACTTATACACCTCAATATTTCTAGATTTAAATGCGATAATTTCATAAAAACATGACCTCAAAACTCATACACTTGCTAAATATCTCCAAAATTTAGTGGGGAATATCAAAGAAAAAGACATCCACACTTGCACAAACTTTAATTCATTTTCATGATTTAGATATACACTTTGGAAATAATCTTATACATTGTACCAATTTTTCCTAGATTTGAAATAGTTTTTTTTGGATTTATGATACATATACTCCAAATTAGACATATTATAGGTTCATATGTCATGATATTACACTAAAAATTTAAAAATTTACAAATCATATTACTCTCAAGGACATAACAATTACACTAGAATGTATTATTACTGAGTCTTTTTTATTACAGTAGTTGGTTCATTTTATAGTTTAATGTGATTAAATTGTTCAACCTCACTATATTTATAGATTGGGGTGATTATATCATCCAATATCACTATATTATATGATGATTTGATTAAATCACTCACCCTCACCAAATTATATATATGGACTCTTGAGTTATGTGATTAAGATATAATGATCTCAATGGACATGTCACCACTCATTCTTTATACTGGATTGGGGGTATAATAACCTCCAATATCCATCTTAAAATCTCCAAGGTTCAGGTCTAAGCCTCTTCCATCTCTAATGATTCATAAATAATCATATTTACCAAGTCAAACCATCAAAAGGAAACCTGTTAGCATCAACATATAGGTGTACTCCTTCCTTGCTCTATTTCATTTCAAGAATTTCAATTAATTATTTATTTAATGTTATATGTAATAATTTATAATATAACATGTTATTTTTTATAATCCATACACCATGAAATTAATTAAAATGGGTTTAAGTAGAGGCAAGGTGTGTCTTACACACCCATGTACACATTTGTTTCCTTTAAACTTGTAATTTCATCCTGGTGTATTATAATATTAAAGGGGAGGGCATGGGGGAGGTGGGGGAATGTAGATACTAAAATTTCATATTTATAACATCTAGTCTTGTAAATTTTATAAATATAAATTAGTGATCTACCAATCAATTATAAACCTAATTTTTTACTAAAGTCTCACATTCACCATCTCACTATGCCTAAAAATTTATCTCTTAGTTTTATCCATGTCATTGTGATAACCAATGTATCATATATTCTACAAAATGATTACAACATAAACAACATCCTTCCCTAAAATTTTTAGATCCTTATATAGTTTTAATCCATCTAGACACTTGGTTAACTCTAAATTGGGTAAGAGGGGGCTATCCTACCTTGGTGGTATAATAGGGTTAATAATATAGAAATGAAAATTCACAATGGTGATACTTAGATCTATAGCAAGCCAACTAAATATTAAACTCAAATATAATCATACACTAAATTTATTATGTTGAGTATAGGCTAAATATATAAAGTACAGCTAAGATATGCATGGGAATGAAAAATAGGTAATATACTTGGTTTTGATAATAACATAGTGTTAGATATAGAATAGGTAGAAAATAGTTTTGAAGGAGATTCTAGAAAAGTCATCAAATTTTGGTTCTAACATTTATAAAGATTTTGACACTAACGTTAGTTTAGGATAGTTATCTCGACACTATTGTGTAGGTTTGACACAAGTGTCCTATACATAATAAATTACATAAAAGGATGAAACCAAATGGATGATTATGGTTTAGACATCACCTTTTATCTAGTGCATTCATATCTGGGTCATAGATTATCTCTCATCAAGAATTTGTAAAACCCTAGTTCTTCATATTTATAGTGACCTTGGGGGAAAATGAGTTAGTGGGTATATAGTGTTGATATGACACAAAATACACTACTATTTGTGGGTATTACCTACATATACAATACCCAATAAGAGGCCTTAGACACATCTAGTTATCCCCTATGTGTGAATCATATAATATGTGGAAAGTAAGTACAATAGTGATATAGTTTGTAACTTGGAAAATTAGGGTCTTGGATTAATCCTTTGGTACTTTAGACCTATAGATGTGTTGTACCTATGATTGATATGGAAATAGGGAATATTTATTTAATTTAATGCTTGATAGAGTTCTTTTTATAAGTTGCCTTTGTCTCTTTTGGTATTTTTCTAGGTGACTAATGAATGAGGTTGAATTTATATTTTTATAATTCCATTTTAAGTAAAAACTATATTTAAATAACTTATTTAAACCATTAGGAATATTTTTATTTTAAATTTGGGTGATTTTTTGGTGCTTGACACTTGCATCGGGTTAGGACACTAACATTGATTCTAGTATATGTCTCAGACATTAGTTTCTAGGGAGTAGGAAAGTAGGTACAAGTTCAAAAATTGTAGAGATGGAAGATAAGTACATTTTAATCATTATAGGAACTATATAAGGCCTAGGTCATCAACATAAGACTATTTTGACTAAGATAAATAGTATAAAGGGCACAAGATAGAGAACATATAAGACTTGTAGAAGAAAGAAAGGACTATAAATAAGAGTAAAAATGAAGGCCTATGTTTTCCAAGTGTACAATATTGATGTGTTATATAGTATATAAATATCTTATATATTTCCCCCATTTAATCTAGTAATAAATTATCTATTTTAAAGGAAAGGAATACATACATAGGTGTGTAGAACACACCTTGTCTTTGTGTGTTCCCAAATTAAGTGCTTTGATGGTGAATAACCTACAACCAAAAGAATTTTATAGTAAATAATCAATGAATATAATTGAAATTAAAAGATAAAGGTTTATGATTACACTTTTGTGTCAATTTATCCACCTTACCTATTATCAAGTTGATTTAAAAGAGACATATAATTGTAATGATATGAAACTATGATTAGAAAAACTATAGATAAATCTTGAAAGTGAATATATATATATATATATATATATATATATATATATATATATATATATATATATATTCCCATGCCCCTAACCTTTAAGAAAAGAGGAGTTGCGACCTTGCAGTTAAGACTAGCTCAACCATATAACATAGTGAGGCTAGAGGATACAATAAATTCCAACATTTAAAATTGTAAATATTGAATCATTTAATCATCTCAAACATACTAAAAAGTTATCCATATAATATAATATATTTCCTCAATAAGGTCCACAAAAGTTTGTGGGGTATCAATATGATAACATCTATGATGTGGTAATAGTCCACAAAAGAGTTTTAGAATATGAAAATGATTTATATTTTGAAATATCATGCACACATTTCATAGAATATCCACCTTAAATATGTCTCATGTTGAAACTATTTATAATAATGGTACCAATGTATAAAATTCTTCCACAACTATGAATTTGAATCATATAATTATGCGCTTTAGCCAATTTGGAAAATGGTATGTGGAGAACATGCTTCCAAATCATTCCCCTATTGTATATGGAGAAATACTAAAATTTATATAAGTACCAATGTGGAGAATGTGTTTATAAAACATACCCCCACTTTAATCTAGAGATACTTAATACTGAATAGATGTGGATAACATGCTTCTAAAGCATGGCCCTACTAAATCTGAAAACTATGAATGTGTGGAGACCATGCGAATGTGACATGATCTCACTAAATATGAGAACTATGAATGTGTGTAATCCATTTCCATATGACATGACCCAAATAGATCTAATAATTGATATAAGTACCAAATACTAAATGAGTATGGAGAACATGATTTCAAAGCATGCACCAACTAAATCTAAACATTGTACCATGTGTGGAGAATATGGATCTATAACATGCCCCATATAATACTACCCCATTTGAGGTGAGGTAAACATAGGAACTATAAGTTACGTCACCTTAAAAGGATAATATAACTATATAATATTTTAAAATAACCTTGTAGCAGATAGAAAGAACATGTCTAGGTAGATATAACATTAAATCGTATAAAAACAATGTGATCACATGAATGCCTAATATGAATGATAAGTGTCATCAAAACATATTATATTAATAGTAAAAGATCAATAAAAAATTAATCACACACACAATAAAACTCAAAAGAAATTTAAAAGGCAATGGTCGAAGGAAACCTCAAACAAGGGGTGTAGTCATCTAAAATATCATTTAATACAATGAGTATCACTTAAGATGACACTATACTTAGACTATCCTTAGACCTATATTAGGGTCTCTCTTGATCCTTTTCTACCTTTTATGTGCATCCAACCCGTGACCAAATATACTATAAGTTGTATTGAGCCATCACATAGACATCTTAGATCCTTTTTCACACGTGTCAACCAATTGGATAATAAGATGACCCATTTGGTCTATAGAAAAGTGTGATATTGATAATTAGATTCTTTCACCCCTAACAGATATAATTCCACTCCCCAAAGCATATCATAGTCACCTTAGACTCATTTCATGTCTTGACAAGAATCATAACACTATATAAGGACCACTCTCATTTATTTATCCCTTATATGGAAATTATCACAAATGAACTTATAAATAATTGTGAAAATTAAGGTTATGGATCCCTATGTACCCCTATTTATGCATACATCCATCTACAATAGCTTAGAGCTTATTTTTACTCAGATTTCTAGTTTTAAGTGACACTCAAAGAATTCAAATTATCACTCATAATAAAACATAATAACATCACTCTCACATGCACCAACACTTAGATTGGGAGAAATGCATCAGGTTAGATCCCATTTCAAGGTATTGGTATGTAAGAAATGCTCATCACATGGGATTTTGAGGTCACATCCATCCTACCCTACTAACATAACTCTTTTACACTCATGTTTATCAAAAACATAAAAAGAATGCATGATTAGGGTTTATTAGTGAAATGAGTCAAAATAAAAAATAGATGATGATTCAGGACTTGGTCACATAGGTATAGGCTTCCTAGAATAGAGTGAAGGTTTGTGACATATTTCACTATTTCTTATACATAGGGTTAATATCACTACATAGAAGGTCAATAGTTTAGTAAACTATTGGAAAAGATTGCCACACTACTATATAAAGATTTTTTTGACACTTTTTCCCTGTTGACAACACTCTACCCAACTTCATCACTTTCCAACCTACCACTTGTTTGTTGCAATCACATTTTCTAGCTAAGTAAACCCTTTTTAATTCATTAGTATTTATAGGAAAAGAAAACAAATCAATTATTTTATAAATTAGTGGTTGTTGATATTGTAGTATTTTCTTCCCTGATTTACATATTTATCTCTTTTATCTACTTAGGGTTTAAAATTAATTCTTAAAATACTTATATCATTTGGTGAACCCGACTTACATTGAATAGTGAAAAAATCCTATCCTTTTATGTTATTAGGGTTATTATCCTTTTGTTTCCTCTTTTTAGTAGATATGTTAGGGTTTTGATACCTGATATGTTCTACCCTCATATCCCACTTCCAAGTTTCATTGACAAATTGCATGGATGAACAAGATTATTTTCCTCATCCTCATATCCAAGAGCATGATAGAAATATTCCCTCTAATTAGATCCATATTATCACTCCTCTAAGATGTTATATTAATCCTATACCACTATTATAAATTTATATACTAATCCTATCCATCCTTCAAACCTTTTCCATACCATATCTCCCATTCAAGATGTGTGCTTGCATGATCAATTGGAAACAACTAGGGTTTCCACTAGTGAGACTCTAAGGGATGAAATTATCACTATGAGAAATTTAGTTTCATAATAATAGAACAAAAATCAGTTATTAAGTGAAAATTTCACATTATTGGTGAATCATATTACATGTACAAAGTCTTCAGAATATGCTAGTGTTCATCATGCATATGCATCTACACCAAAGTTATGCCTAGAATTATTTCATATCCAAATAATAAAGTACAACACAATGAATCTTTTATAAGTGATTCAAATACCTTACAAGGTTCCAATAAGAGTTTTGATATAAGGAAATGACTAATAATAAGTTGATCAAACTACCTCCTCTACATCTAGTACATAGATCTATATACTATTTTGCACACCATAAAATGCATGGTCATCACACAGATTCATGTTTGGCATTGAAAAAACATATACAATAGATAATTTATAATAAGGAACATATACAAGATAAATTAGTTAATAAATACATAGTTATACAAGAACATATTCAAAAAGGGTCAAATTTAGTAAACAATACAAAAATGGTCACTAGAGCACAACTCAAAACAATAAAAGGTTCATAAAGCAAAATTTGATCATGAAATAATAAATCAAACAATTTATAATTTTTGTAAACAAGGTTTAGGATTTATGGAACATACTAAGGAAAATCATTCATAGATATAGTTTATCAAGGAAAAATATCTAGATACACATGCAATGTTACAAAAAGAGAAATAACTTAAGTTACATATTCATAATCAAGCTAAGAAAATAACCATGCTCAAAAATGGGTTTATAAAAAAAGAGTCTTCAAAGAAAGAAATACATATAAAATATACATATTTAAAGGTCAATGTAAATGGGAAAGTATCATAGCTTATATATATGGAAAACATTACACGAATGTTAACATCATGGATTATGAACCAACCAATTTTTGTTCACTATAATTTATTATCTATTTTGGAAAGGAATATATACATAAAAATACAAGACATGATTTTATCAAATGCTTAGGGTCACTTAAAAGTTTTATATGATTCAAAATAATTTTCTCTCACTTTTAATGTTATTAAAAATTTAAGTGCTTATAATGTTATATTTAGAAGTTTATGGTTAACAACAATCAGAGAAAAACTTGACAAAATCAAAGGTTGCATATCATTTTCACATGAAAGTGAAATTTTTACATATTATAGAGAGGATAGAGTATCTTCACAACAAGAACTATAGAAGTAGTCTATACCTATAGTGGATATAGTTTAATATGGAAATATCCCAATCAATAATCCATACATTGCTAATCAAAATGAACAATCTTATTAGAAAAACATAAAGTATTATGGTATCTACCATTTATAAATTTAATATGCCACATATGTTACATAAAGGCATCCCATTAGTGAATTTTTCAGATTCTATCACTATTCCTCAACAATACATAGATTATTATCCCTATCACTCTCCTTCCACATAGTTTCAATCATTTCTAACCTACTTGTACATAGTTTCAGTTGTATGTTGCTTATACATAGATTATACTCAAAAACACACCCACACACACACACACACACACACACACACACACACACACACACACACACACACACAATGTGTGTGTGTGTTTTCTAACTATAAGCTATGTGTGAAAAACATGAAAATAAAAATGTATGTGTGTGTGTGTGCATGTGTGTGTGCATGTGTGCATGTGTGCATGTGTGTGTGTGTGTGTGTGCGTGTGTGTGTGTGTGTGTGTGTGTGTGTGTGTGCGTGCGCGTGCGTGCGTGTGCGTGCGTGCGTGTATGCGTGCGTGCGTGCGTGCGTGCGCGTGTGTGTGTGTGTGTGTGTGTGTGTGTGTGTGTGTGTGTGTGTGTGTGTGTGTGTGTGTGTGTGTGTGTGTGTGTGTGTGTGTGTGTGTGTGTGTGTGTGTGTGTGTGTGTGTGTGTGTGTGTGTGTGTGTGTGTGTGTGTGTGTGTGTGTGTGTTTTCTAACTATAAGCTATGTGTGAAAAACATGAAAATAAAACTTTGTGTGTGTGTGTGTGTGTGTGTGTGTGTGTGTGTGTGTGTGTGTGTGTGTGTGTGTGTGTGTGTGTGTGTGTGTGTGTGTGTGTGTGTGTGTGTGTGTGTGTAATATGTTAAAAATATATAAAACATTCAAATACTACTCATAAAATATAAATTATAGATTCTATGTATTTGAATGTTTACATTCTTTCTATTTTCTAGGTACTACATATGCTACATATGTTAGTGTAGTCATTTTTATCATACATATATGCTTCACATATTCCCTTCATTTTTTCATAGATTACTATAGGACTTTGGTTCTACATAGATATATATTTTATATTTTATACCCATAAGTGCCACATACACATATGCACTGATTCAACATTGCTATATTAGCCCATTAAGGGAATCATACACATAACTTCTATTTTATCAGGTATATCTTTATATACTCCATATCACATATTTATTATTGATTGTATCTTGATACTAATCATTCCCTACTACACTAATTCTTTCCAAATATCACTACTATAAACTCATCTTATGTATATCTTTACTCTTATATGGATTTGTACCACATGATTATGTATACTTGCATTTATAACTTTACTAGTTTAGATTTGACTATGTCTCTTTATTTCTACATCTAATCGTGGGCATTTAAATATTTCATTGCTCCATGGATTTAATACAATTAATTTCACTATGTGTATGCTTTGGACATCTACCCATGTTATTTTATATGATTCATCATTGTCTATATGGGCATTTCAACATGTCCTTCCTTGTGGCTCTAAGCCAAACTTGTTTTCTATTTTTCATATGCAGACATTTAAACATGTAATTATATGTGTGAATTTTATTATACTTATTTACATGTGTCCATGTCCATTGTATTATGGCCCTTTATCACAATTTACATTACTTATGTGTTTGTATGTATACTTTCATGTATGCATCATGGCCATGACACTTGTCTCTTGCTTGTTGCTTTCACGTCCAATTTTTTATGTCATAATGGACCTAATACTCTCCCATATCTCCTTGGGTGACTTTATGTACATCATGTCCCATCCCCATAAGTATTTACTTACATTATATTTAGATTTCTTGTTCATAAACATGCTTACATGGTTATATCTATCTTGACAAGCTTATGAATGTTAGATCTAACATACAATGTACATTTTCAACTTATTCTCAATGTCTTTACATTTTGATGTCATATATACACATTATATTAGTTTATCATGTAGATATTATATATTTTTAATCTAAAACATAGGATGCATAAATTTTATTTTAAGGATAGTTATTGCAAAATTTCAACAACTCCCCTCAAAAGAGTGGGCATTCACAGGGGTTTGTCATAGAGATCAGGCCATCTTAGTGCACATAAAACATATTGTTTAGCATGTAGACATATATTATAGAGCCAACACTCAAGAAAATATAGTGAAACATAGTCACATAGATATTTGTCTTAGTTTATTTCAAAAACAACACTTTTGGGCTATAACACAATACATTGCCAGAAGTGTAGTTCTCTATAATCCACCAAACACATTATTGAATAGTAACCTAAAAAATAGATTATTATATAATTTTAGAAAGGTACAATAGGTATATTATAGATTTAAATAGTATAAGTAAAAAATTATTAGATATGCTTAGTATATAATCAATCTTACATAAAATTACATGTGTTTTCTCATATTGGGGGAATTATGCATGCAATGATCAATCCCACATTAATTTAAAATATGCACAGACATAAATTACTATGACTCAGTAAACAATCCATATGCATAGATATCAAAATTAATGGCATGTGTATAACACATTATTTCCATATTCTTAGTTTTACACTAGTTCTCTTTGATGGAATGATAAATCTATGTCAATTCTCCACATTGTATACTCCAAACACCATATGTACCAGTTCTACACCAATATCACACCATATTGATGCCTCGTTCTATCTATAATGAATGGCATTCTTTAGTGGACTAGATCCATTTTACATTCTTGAGTTTGTTAATAGCCCTTGAGTCATTTTACATTTCACAGTTTATGAATGGCCCAAATCCATCTTATATAATTTCATGACATCACATATTTTCAATTAAAGATGCATCTATCACACATGGGTAGGAAATGATGAATTCATATCCTAATTGAGTTATTGGGAAACCTACATAAGAGGATTATATAACTCATCAGTCCAATCCAATTTATTCATATATTTTGATCCTTTGAATAGGGGTGAGAAATGATCGTGTCAAGGCCATATTGATTTCTTGAGCCACCCACACATGGGGATTGGGCATGAAATCATCCAAATATAATCCATTCATAATTTGATCACCATATTCATGCACACACATGATATTACTATGTTTTTTCATTGGTTTGAATACCTAGTGAGGTGTATTTTTCCTTCCATCTTTCTCATAACTCTTTACTTAGTTTTATCTTTGATTTTGATATTTATTAATTAAGGATTGATTCCTATAAATTTCATTTATAGGACACATAATGGAGAACAATTTATAAAATCATACCCATATTCATAGGCTTCACCTCATAGGTATGTCTAGGTACATTTTTGTTTCATTTATCTTATTCATTTCACTTTGTTGCATTTATAAAATAAATAGGGGAAAATTTAGTAATCTAAAATGTCATTTAATGTAATGAGTGTCACTTAAGACAACCCTATCCTTAGTTTATCCCTAAACCTATCTTAGGGCCTCTTTTGATCATTTTCTAGATTCTATGCACATCTAACCCATGTCCATATATACAAAAATGTGCATTGATACATCACTTACGCATCCTAAATCCTTTTTCACACTTTCCATCCACCTGGACAATAACAAGACCCCTTTGATCTATAGCATAGTCTATTATTGGGAAAGGGTGAAATGTTATTGAACCTTACCTTCTTTTTCCCATAACAAATATATTTCCATTTCTTGAAGAATCTTAGGGTTGGTCTAGACTCATTTCATGTCTTGCCAAGCATCAAAACACTATATAAATACCACTCTAATTTAGTTATCCCTTAGATTAAAATTCTCATGAACAAACCAAAAAATAGTTGTGCAAATTAAGGTTATCAATCCATATTTACTCCTATTTCTACATACATCCATACATAGTAGCTTAGAACTCAATTTTACTTATATTTATATTTTTAAGTCACACTGAAAGCATTAATAATTGAATTCATACTTAGACATACTAACATCACTCTCATATGCACTAACATTTAGATTTGGAAAACTACATCGGAGTTGATCTCCTTTTGAGGTATTGGTATGTAGATAATGCTCATCACATGGGGTGTTTAGGTCACATCAAACCTACCCTACTAATGCCACTATTTTACACTTGTGTTCATCAAAATCATAGAAATAATGGAGGTATAGATTTATGTAGTAAAATTACTAAAAAAAAAGCATAAACAATGATCTAGGTCCCAGTTACATAGGTATGGGCTTCCTAGAATAGACCAAAGGTCTACCCTATATTTCATTATTTAATCTACATAAGGTTAATAGTGTTTCTTAGAATATAAATAAGATAGTGCACTATTATCAAATATGGTTTAACTAATATTTAAATAGTTTTTTGACATATTTTATTTGTTGATGACACTCTACCCAAATTTTGCATCACTTTATAGACTACCACTTGTTTATTGTAGTCACATTATCTATTTAAGTATACTCTTTTTTATTCTTTACTATTTATAGGCTAAGTAAATAAATCATTTATCATACAAGTCAATGGTTATTGATACTATAGTAATTTATTTCCTAATTCACATACACAGTTCTTTTGTCTACTTATGTTTTTAAATTCATTCTCAAAATAGTTAAATCAATGGGAAGGTTCAAATTTCACATAATTTAAGGGATATGATTTATTCAAATGTCCATATAATAAATAATGACAAATGCAAATGTCAAATAAATAATACATATGCATAGGGGATAAAAGTAAAGGAACATATTCAAATGATTAAATAAGGCCTAAAATAGCAAGGAAAGAAACTTAAAAAAATTCATAAAGTAAACAATAACCAACTATCATAAACATGTGATAGTAGCCCATGAATTAAGTGTGTTAGGAAAAGATGTCAAGTTTATAGAATATAAAGTACCTTGTGTAAGATATAATAATGGGTAATAACATGTAAAATTAAATATGTAAGTATAAAAATGATAATTTAGAGTGATAATGAAACCATATAAATTGTGTATATCAAGATCAAAATAGTGGATGACCTCAATGTCTACATGACATGAGTAGAGGGAAGGCCCAACCTCTTAAAATAATAATCGATCATGTATTTATGTATAATTGTATCATATTAAAGTATATGTTTGACACACATATGTTTATGTATAAGTAACTAAACATACCATCGATCAACATGGAACTAACATATAGATGCCAAGGAGCTATTATAACATGTAGGTGCCAAAAGTGTTTTTGTATTGTTAAATGTTTTTCATTTTCTTATTTTTTTGGAATATTTGAAGTGAATAATATATGATATCATCTAATATAGGTTTATAATTATATTTTATGTAGTGTATGATGCCTATTACCTCCTCATTCATTCCCTGACTATTATATCTACCTTCAATGCCTTCTTCTTGAATTCTGATTTACTTCTATACATATATGTACTTTATTTATCTTTGACATTTTTTATCAATATTACTTTGGTTAGGCCTCTCAACATTTTAATTCATATAGTCCTCCTATATATTTAAAACATATCACCCTTCATGTTTCTCTGCACTCTTTCACTCTCACCTCCATGCATGTACCTCACCAACATCTCATTTAAAAGTTTGATGACAACACACTCATGTAGCTTCATAGGCATAAAATCCTAATCCATGAATAAAATGTTATTAAATACACTAATATATCTCCCATGTAAATTACAATGTATATTTTAACCCTCATACACATCCAATACAATAACACAATCTTCAAATAAGAACTCTCTACCAATCTTCACTTTCATCTTTTAGGCCTCCTCTCTAGTAGACTTATTTTCATACAAAAATAATAGGTTTAAACATAATACCAATATATATATATATATATATATATATATATATACACACACAAACTCTTAGATACCATTTATATTTTAAAATATTCTTACAAATTTTTATCTCATAACTCCCAAGGTAGACCACCTAACTCAACACCCCTTCTCTTAACTCAGTTTCTTTTAGGCCTAGTCAATCACATAGTCTTAGAGACTATAATGTACAAAATTGTATGGATCTAAAACCTCTTTAATCCTTTAGATAATAATTAATAATATATTATTATAAAGTTTCATAATTTTCAAGTGTGGAAATAAAAATTATTGGAGTTGTAAGAATCAAAACCTAGTCTTTGTTGTATAGAGGCTTGTGTAGATTAAGAGGAGACAAAATGTGATATTTTGAGTTTTGATACACTTAAATAACTTTAAAATATTGTAAAATTTATACCCAAACTTTATTAAACTTTTAAAAATGTTCTTTGGTCATGAAAAATCATGCAATGTCCCCAACAAACAAGTTTGTAGAGTTTTGAGTCTTGATACAAGACTATATGCACTAGCATGAAGGTTTAAATTGAAAATTTAAAATTTAAATGAATTATAGTCATTAAAAAAATTTATTAAATAATCATAAAATATTTAATACTTGTCAATAACTCTTTAAACACAAATCAAACCCTTAAAACATTCTTTACTCATGGAAGTCTTTCCAAAGACAATCATCTACAAAAGTTACAAGACAACATGGTTATTCATTGAATTAATTTAAGTCCTCCATCACTAAAATGATACTATAAATATTTAATGGGATTAAAAATAACTTTAATCCACCCAAAAACTAACTACTCTTAGATATACAACCTTTCATGTATGGTAAATTAGCACTCTATTTGACTGTAACCTCACAATCTTCAATACAACCCTACAACTGATACAAAAACACTCTTAAAAATAATATAAATTAATTTAAAAAATTAAAAATATAATTCTATATAGGTTAACCATACAAAACCACACATCTTTTTATTGATCTCAAGATAATATTTACATACCTAACTCACTATCATACCAATGCCCATCATGGACAATAGATTTCTTCTTCATTTTTATCCATATTTTATTTTTATTTTTAATATTCCCAAACAATAATGACTATAAACCTCTCTCCCTCTACCATTATCCACTCATATATATGCATTTCATGATCTTTTTTTCCAAACATGCAAGAAACTCTCTTTACAAGGCTAACCTATGTAGGGTGGTAGTTATAATGCCCATTTTTTTGGCTTGAATTGTTATTGATAATGTGTGGCACATTAAAACACCATTGAACATACATATATGACCTTTTTTATCCTCAAAAACATTCATCAACCTTTATTTTTACCCATAAGACCTTGATCACCACTCAAGAGCCCATTTTCAAATTTAAATTTTCAATTTCTCTTTATGGCAGGAAAAAGTCTAAATGAAATCAAACATGAAATTTTAATACTTATAAATAATCATAAAAATTATATTATACCATAAAATAACCCTCAAACCCACATAAGAACAAATATGGTCATTATGACACTATAAAAGATATTAAGTTCTTAAATTTCTTTGTGATGCTCTACATGATACTCCGTAAGTGGGAAACATTTTGAGCTCCTACTCAATTGTATATTACCCACCTTATTCCTTTATATAAAATTATTAATCTTATTCTTTTATTATCTCCTCTTGATTATAATCCTCTTGTCTTTTTGTTTTCTTCTCAACTAATTCTTATATTTTTGTCTTCTTTCCTTTTCTAGTCTATTTACACACTCCTCTTCTATCTCCATGAGGTGTATGGCATGATGAAACTCCTTGTATACCTCATATTATATATCTTCCATATCTAAATTATGTCTATCATTTTATACCTCCCAAGGCTGATCCTCATTCTTCACTCTTATCTCTATTCCATAGCTTCTTTCTACACTTATCATGCTTGGTTCATGTACTCTTTGTCGGTCTTTCTTATCAATCATGATTTATCCTCCATTCTTAGGCTCTAATGGCTGATAATAAATATAGTGTTCCTTTAACCTTATCATACTATAATATATATCATCTTTGGTTTCCTTCTCATGACATTCTACCTTATCATGGTGAGTCATCTGAAATCCTATTTTCTCATTTTGAAAGGATACCTAATTTACTAACTCAGGGTTATCATACCATATCACTATTTGGAATATTTTTGTCTTGTTATCATCATGAATAACATAAATCAACTCATTTATAACATCTCCCCTTAAATATTTTAACCTCTTAACTTGTTTTTCCTTCATTTATTTATTATCTTGTTCACTTGTTTGTGGCTTTCCTTTTATGAGCCTTTGTTATTCACCTCTTTTCATGCTATTTGATTTGGTTATTGGGTTATGACTATCCTCTATTTTATCTCTCCATTATATCATACTCTTACTCCTTCTTTGAATCATATTTGGAGTGGTTTTATCCTCTTCCCAACATGAATTTTTCCTCCAATCAACTCCTTTGTTAGGATCATGGTTGTCCTCCTCTTTCCTTAGCTCTAACATGAGTTTTGGTGATTCCTTTATTATTTTTTCCATGTGATCATGGAATTAATCCTTATATTTCAACTTCATACCTATAATATAATGTTTAGTGTCTCTTAAATTGCATTCTAATACTTTATAGTCTCTTCTAGTAACTCATGTTATATTCCATACACTCATACTTTTTTTCTTATTCCAAGCCTCCCTAGGCTTCTATATTGTCTTTTTTAGTTTCCTAGCTTGTCCTTTAAAATATTCAATTACATTATCAACTACCCATAATTATTATTTGATCATCTCATATGAAATCATACTTATCTTACTTTGGCTTTCTATTTTATTTGCATCATCTTATACCAATTATTATCCATCTCTTTAGATGTAATTCATAACTTGGTTCTAATTTCTAACCTTATATGACCTATAAGTTCATCTCCTTTAAAGTTTATAATGGTTAATATGTTTATTGGCTTTGAATTCTTCTTGCCTTCATCTTTAGTTTCTACCTATAGTGCATTTATGACATCTTTTAACTTCTCTTGACCTTGAATAATGAACTCTAATAGATCATCTTCAATTTATACAATGGATATCTCATCTCGATTGAGTTCTAAGATATATGACTCTTGCATAATATGCTACAAAATTATTTCTTATTTATCTATATACTTTGTCATCAGTTATTTTCCAGCTTCATCTTCTTCTACATCTTGTACACTAACTTATTTTTGGGCTTCACCCTTCATGAGAGTCAAATTAGACTCATTATATTATATATCAATTTTTCCAATCACTTTATGAAGTGCTTCAACTTCATCTTTGATTCTCAAGATCTTATCCATCAATTCAATTATTTCCTTATACAAAACATCTTCATCAATTATAATATAAGCATATTCATCATCAAAAATAGCATTGAAACCCAAACCTTGAAACCCTTTAGCCTCTTGAAATCCTCCTTGATTCAATTCTTCTTCTTCTATACCTTCCATGAGGAATCCTTCTTATTTAAGGTCCTTTGATCCAATCATTTCTCATCTTTCAAGATAATATATCCTTGTACCTCCATAGGTTGTTACCCAATTAGCTTCTTTTTCATCATAAACATGTTTCCCATGCTTTCTCTCCTTCATGCTTTCATCATTGATGTCCTCTACATGAAATTTTTTATTATTCATATTTTTACCTACATACACACATGACAATAAATATTTAGATGCAAAATATTGAGGCTTTATTACCTCTATCTTTTCCTTCTTAGGTTACCTTGTCTCCATTACTATCTCTTTCTTCAAAAGGTGTTTTTCACCTTCCTTTTGGTCATATATCATAAAATTATTCATCTCCTCCTTTAGATCATTAATATTATAGTCTCAATTCATACCCTTGAAGAGGGTTCTTCAAACTCTCTCCAATTGATCTTATAAAATTGGGACAACCCTAGGCTGTGGATCACCTATGTTGGGGTTAAACCTCTAAAGTAGGCCGAATTCATCTTTGATTCTCAACTAAAAATAAAAATAATCCTAATGATTCAGATGGAAAAGGGTTATAAATATAATAAAGGCTCTTGATAAAGATAACCAAGTGAAGCACCAAATTTAAAATGGAAACTCCCATAAGCTTGAAACAACACTAGATCTATAGGAGACAATACTAGTTTACACAACCTCAAAGTCAAGATAATTGCATAAGTATTTCATAAAATATGTTTATTATAGAAAACTAATCTAGACCTATAAGAACCATTGAAAACCCCCTAATCAAGGCTAGAAAAGAGGACAATGGATGAATAAGATTCTCCTTCACACAATGCCATCAGGCACAACTCATCAAACTAGATCCAAGGCAAGAGATAGGCAAAGAAAGTCTCATATTACATGAAGAGGTAGTTCTTACAAATGCTTAACAAGGTCTATCCTATTCAAGATGAGCATACTTTGAAATATCCCAAAGATTTCCTTGTCTCCTAGAAAGATAAAAATCTAAAATGTAAGAACCCTTTACAAAATAGAAAGGGATAATATTGAAGGGGAAGTGGAGACATAGAAAAGGGAATACATTTTTCATGATAATCAATGACATATATGATTCAAGGGATGTTTCACCAAGATTTTGGTTTAGTCAGAATAGGTTATTATGAATAATATATTCATTATTTGCCTAGATAGCCTTTGAATCATTAAATTGGTTAAATAAGCTACACTAGATGACAAGAGTTTGACAAAAGTGGCAAGTCATGGTCCTCCTAAAAATGAATGTTCCAACTGATTTCCAATGCCCCAAGTCCTACTTCTTTGGATCTTGGACTAGATTTCATTATGAGGAAAAAATACCCATATCTTCAAATTTCCAAAGACACATCATGTTTTTTCTAAATGGTGGTTTGTCAAGGATATGACTTTGGATGATCTTCTCATTAATCATATATCTAATTTGTGCCTTAGATCCTAGACTGAGATAACTATGGGTGAAAACCAATCTAAGGACATTATTTTTCACATAGTTTTACATATAGATGGCACTATGTTCAATGCTAGGTCCTATTTAAATTTGCATCGAGCTCCTTTCCTTTAATTTTTTCACTGACTTAGGTCAGGCTTGAGTTCAGGTCCTTTAATCTTACTTGTCAAGTTGGGTCCATTTTGATTTATTGAATTTCATTAAACATTATGGTTTCATCCCCTTAATATTGGTTATCGAAACCACCTTATACTATTGACCCCTTTGAATTTATTTCACTCCATCATATTTTGTGATATAATTAAATGTAGACTGTAGATCTTTGGGACTGACTACCGTGAGCTTAGTTTCTCATTGGTCTCTAAGATTTGTTGATCATTTTACTTGCTCGAGCTCCCATGTGCTTGTCACTTGTCAACCATGCATTCCTTCATAGGTTCCCATCAAGGATTTTGGATCCAAATAGTCACTTTATATGTTTTCAAAATGATGTTTGTGTGGAAATATATCATTTCTTGAAAAACTTTTAAATTTTATAACTTGAAACACAAAGAGCATGGGAACACCAAACTTGCATAGAATGGACCCAATGATAAAAAGAAAAAACCTTTTGATTCACTAGACATTAAGGATTTGTACATACTTCTATAAAATGTTAAAGTTTATTAGTTCATGTGATCCTGCATGACATTTTGATGATGGTCTAGTCTTAAATGACTATGGAAAATTAGAAAATTCTACATTAGAAGCCAAATATGCCCATGCATGTCTCTCATTGTGGTATAGTGCATGAGCTACAAATTGGTGTATATGAAGTAGACTATAAAATGAACAAACCCATATGATTTTTTCTTCCTAAGAGTGCCATACATGTGAGATCTAGCATCATAAAAATGGTCACCCAACTTTCCTTCCACTAGAGCAAAAATTTTGGATAGGCTATGTATATAATGAATGGAGTAGATGAATACCATACACTCTTATAATTTTCACAAGCACTTTTGACACTCCATAGAGTCTTTAAAATTCTACACCTATCCTTAATAATTGATGAATTACACTTTAAGTTAACTAAAAGTATTTTAAAAGCTTTATGAGCTTCATGATCCTCACTTTTTCCATTCATTCCATCCAAATCTAGTTCATATCATTTTGATCAATCAAAGATTATTCTTCTTTCTATGTGGACCAAATATGGCCAACATTTTTGGTGACTCACAGGGAAGCATGCCTGCTATGCTTGAGAACCCAATTTATTTCATCCCAATTAATCCATTGGGCATAGAATCACTTTTCTATAATTAAGTTGATCATTAAGATGATGCAAAATTGAATATTTTTAGAACTTAATCTTGAAACAAGGACTAAAAAAAAAAGAAAGACAAATGAATGTAGGCAAATGTAAGAAATAAATAACAACTAACCTACTAAACAAAAAGTGCATACGAAATCTATAGAGAAACATAAAAACTAATCTAATATATACAAGACATTTTCAAAATTGGTCCACCTAGATCAAAAGAGAAGCCTCTAGTATCATCCATTTGTAATAAACTAAGATAAAAAAATACCTAGATTTGGAGGTATTAGAATTTGTGAACTAGTCATTTTGATAGCCAATCCCTCAAATGTACTCCCTAGTGGATGGAATGGAATGAACATGTCTCTAATGTAGACATACTAATCTAAGTTTTCCAAGCTTGGTTGATGTTAGACTGTAGGATCACTTGCTTGATGTCTCTCTCAACTCTTGATAAATTCTTACATGAAGGCTTCATTTAGGCTCTTGGGAGCTATTACTCTTGGTTTAATTGATGGTTCAAAAATACCATGTTCTTCTAGCTTGTCATTGTGTAAACTAAGATTGTTAATGCTTAGAGAAGCATGTTCATAATGTATTTGAGGAAAGACATGTCTATTAGCCTCTTCAAAATATTTTATTATGGTATTGAACCACTACCATAATTATTTAGGCTCTTCACTAGTATGATTCACAAATTGTATCCCTTGAGCACTTGAGATGTGCCCTTCATCAACTTCGCTCAAGATTTTATCTTGATCTTCAACTGAAAATTAAGGATGATTTGACCATCCAAGGTCTAAGACATCACATTTATCTTCCTCGAAGTTTATCTAATTTCTTCTAACTCTAATGTATCAAGGTTATCCTCAATTGACAACTCATCTTGGAGTGGACCAACCTCAGGCACTTAGTTATGATCTTATTCTTCATCTATGTAGAATGTACCTTTAGTAGTCCATCTAGCCTATGGATTCTCCCCTTCAATTAAGTTTTCATCCTTAAGTTACTCCATTTCTCTAAATAAATATGAGCACAAATGCTACCATAACTCTTCTAGCTCCTCACTATTTGAGATAATCTTGACCTTCATACTAGGTTCAAGAAAGTTGCCTTCTTGATTCTCATTAGGTCCCTATTTTATAATGGAGATGGTTGGAGGGTGAATATATTTACCTTACCTACAACTTAAGAGGGTATCCTTCCATCTAGGTACTCTAAATGCTCTTTTAAATGGCTATTGAGTTGGAGAGATATAGTCTCAAAAATCTTATTCACCAAGGTTATTGAGTTGGGATATGGTTGTTTGATTCCTTTTTGGAATAGTTAACCCTTCATTTACCAAGACTTAATTTTGGAATGCTTCAACTGACACCTCATCCTTCTGTATTATGCCCTTATAGACTAATTTCCATGATGGAAATGAGTATAGAATAGACAATTTTTCTTCCTTTTGGATGATTATAAGAGAGGGTGGATTTACAAGCGAGGGAAAAGCATAGTTAGGGTCAAAGGTTTTATAGAATATCCATGATGTGATAAATTATTATTTTTGAGTGGGAAAGGGTGTAGGATGAGGAGAGGGACAAGTGTTATGAAAAGGTTGATAGGCTATTTGAGGACCACTTGAGGTGAACACAAAAACATTATCTACTTAATAAGTGTGAAGTTGATGTAGAGAATAAGCATATTGATCAAAAGATGACTAATTTTTCATACTAGATTATGATGATTAGGTGTTTATTTAGGTTTATTAACCAATTGATCGATGCTCAGAGTCACCACTAATGTTTATAGAATGCCTCCAAAAGTTGATATGTAAAAGGACAACACAAAAAATCCTTTCACTACTTTGTATTTTGGTCCCACTTGGCATGTTATAAATTAATATAGGATCAATTCACACCCTTGTATAGGGTTCTTTAGACTCTCTCCAATTAAGCTTATAAAATTAGGAAAACCCTAGGTTGTGGGTTACCTATGTTGGGGTTTAACCTTCAGAGTAGGCCACATTCCTCTTTAATGCTCACCTCAAACTAAAACTAGTCCTAGTGCTTCATAAGGAAAAGGTTTATAAAGATAATAAGGGATCATAAGAAAGTTAACTAGGTGATGTACCAATTTTAAAAGGTAAGCTCCCATAATCTTGAACCCATACAAGATCTGTATGAGACAATACTAGCTTACATAACCTCAAAGTCAAGTTAATTGCATAAGTATTTCATAGAAGAGCTTCAAATTAAAACACTAATCTAGACCTTAAAGTAACATTTAAAACCCCCTAAACAAGGTCATAAATGATGACAATGAATGATGAAGATTCTCCTTCACATAATTCCATAATGCACAACTCATCAAACCAAATCAAGGAAAGAGATAGGCAAAAAAAGTCTCATATTACATCAAGAGGTATTTCTTACAAATGTTTGATAGGGTTGAGCCTAATCAAGATGAGCATACTTTATAGTATCCCAAAGAGTTCAATGTCTCCTAGAAAGATAAAAAGTCTAAAATCTAAGAACCTTTTAAAAAATAAAAAGAAAGGGATAATATAAGAGAAGGGGAAGAGGAGAGAGAAAAGGGAGCACATTATTCATGATAATCAATGAGTTGTTAGCATCAATATATGTTTCACTAGGATTTTGGTCTAATCATAATAGGTTAATATGAGTAAGATATTCATGATTTACCTAGATATCCTTTGAATCATTCCACTAGCTAAACAAGCTACACTAGAAGACAAGAGTTTTCCAAAAGAAGCAAGTCATGGTCCTATTGAAAATAAATGCTCCAACTAATTTCCAAATCCCTAAGTCATATTTCCTTGGATCTTGGATTAGCTTTCATTATAATTAAAAAAATACCCATATCTTCAAATTACCAAGGACACATAATGTCTATTATTAATGGTGGTTTCTTGAGGACTTGACTTAGGATGACCTTCTCATTAGTCATATATCTGCTTTGTACCTTGGATATTGGACTGATATAACTATGGGTGAAAACCAATATAAATACATTAGTTTTCCCATAGTTTTACATATATTTGGCACTCTATTAAATGTTAGGTCCTATCTGAGTTCACATCAAGCTCCTTTTCTTTACTTTTTTCATCGACTCAAGTTGGGCTTGAGTTTAGGGTCTTTAATCTTGCTTATCAAGTTGGGTCCATTTTGCTTTATTTAATTTTTTCAAACATTTTGGTTTCATCCCCTTGCTATTGGTTTTCAAAACCACATTATACTATTGAACCTTTTGACTTTATTTCACTCCATTAGATTTTGAGATTTGATTAATATAGATCATATATATTTGGGATCTACTACCCTGAGCTCAGTTTCTCATTGGTATCTAAGATTTTTTGACCATTTGACTTGCTCGAGCTTCCTTGTGCTTCATACTTTTCAACTATGCATTACTTCTTAGGTTCTTACCAAGGATTTTAGATCTAAATGGTCACCTTATGGGTCTTAAAAATGATGTTTGTGTGGACATCTATTATTTCTTGACCAACTTTGTAATTTTATAACTTGAACCACAAGTATCATGGGAATGCCAAACATATAGAGAATGGACCCAATGTTGAAATCAAGAAACCTTTTTGATCCATTGTCCATTCAAGCTTTCCACATGATTCTATAAAATGTTGAAATTGACTGGTTATTGTAATCTTACATGATGTTTTGATGATGATCTAGTCTTAAATGGATAAGTATGGAAACTTAGGAAAATTTCACATTATGAGCCAACTTTACGCATGCATATCTCTTGTTGTGTTGTAGTGCATGAGTTGAAACTTGGTGCATATGAAATACACTAAAAAATGAATAGACCCATATGATTTTTTCTTCTTAATAATGTCACACATGTGTTATTTAGCATCATAAAAATGGGAACTCAACTTTCCTTCCATTGGAGCCAAAATTTTGGATAGGCTTTGGATGCAATGAATGAACTAGATTCTTACCATGCAATCTCATGCTTTTCCCAAGAAATTATAACACCCCATAGAGTATTTATAGTTTTGGACCTATCCTTAGGAATTGATGAATTACACTTTAAGTGAACTCAAAGTGCTTTAAAATCTTTGTGAGATTCATGATCCTCAATTTTTCCATTCACTCCATCTAGAACTAGTTTAGATCATTTTGATCAATCAAGGACTCTACTTCTTTCTATGTTGGGAAAATATGGCCAACACTTAAATAATAATTTCTTATTCTTCTCATTGTCTCTCATGATAATCTTCCTCCTTTTCTCCATGAGTTTCCTTATAGGCTACTTAACTCTCTTATTATTCATAACCCATCCATAAAATTGGCTCTCTTCTTGCATGAGCTCCAAAAATAGCCTTATCTTCTCTATACTTTTATTTATCTCACTCATATCTTATTCAAAATGTAACCCTTTTCTCTTTGGGTCTTATTTCCTCTTCCTATCATTATGGTGGTCTTACTCAATGAATCCCTTCCTCTCCTTTGCCTTCTCTATCTTCATCTTCTCTTAGGAAAGTCTTTTTCACCTTTATTTGGTGTCTCAACCTCTACCTAGTCTATTGACACTCTTGTCTAAGTATTTTTCACCTTGGAACAATGACTCTCACTTGGATTCTATTTTTTCTCTTCTTCTCTTTAGCTTCTGTTGTCTCTCTTCTTAGGGATGTTAGAGATACAATCACTAAGAGGGGGGTTGAATCAATGAGCCTAGATATTTCAATTTCAATTTAAATCCTTTTAAATTATTAAGCAATCAACATATATTAACTTGATCAAGCAATATTAATAAGAGAGCTCATTCATTTAATGCATATACAAGATCAAACATGTAACACATAGTTTCCTATGGGAAACCCTCTTCAGGAGTAAACCCCACTATCAAGCCTATAAACACTTGGACTAATTTTCTTATAAGGTATTAAAAATCCAATATTGGTAAAGTCCTTTTAACCCAAAACCTTGATCAAGTCCTTTTGACCAAAGGCCTTTAGTGAAACACCTATTTCACAAGGAGAAACTACACCTAAGGAAGATCAAGTCCTTTAGACCCTCCCATGAAATGAATTCCTCTAGATTAGAAATAATGTCTTTAATAGCTGATGATGGATCTCTATGCTTCTAACCCCTCTAAAAACTCCCTCTCTATTTAATATAGGCTTGTTGTGTAGGCATGCCGCAATCTATCTCCTTCTTCATTCAAAATTTCCTCATATACACACTCAAACTTCTTATAACATATTAAACCTTAAAACTACAAGATCATTAGATCCTCTTCTTTTGTTCAACACATACTATTCTTTCACAAGCCTTGCATAAATATCCCTCAAATTTAGAAACCATCTGATCTGGTTTCACTATTTATAGAGTATACATAATTATCAACACCTTGGCATCTATGGGTCACCTTTAAGTATCTACACCTTTCAATTAGGCCCTTGTAGCTCTTATAAGTCTCATGGAGGCCTATTCACCCATTTAGAACTTCATCGAGAAAAATAATAACATATGAACTCTTTATAACTCATGAAATGATGCCACATGATCTATAAGTCCTCTTTAAGTTCCAAAATCCATCTTATAACACTTTTTCTAACCCCCAATTAGCTCAAAGACCTCTTTATACACACAACCATTATGAACAATAACATAGTCAACTTATAACCCTTTGTTCATACTAAATATGATTGGTAAAACCATAATAATCCACATAAATGGTCCTCATTGATTCTAAAACATTCCCAAATATATAATTAATCAAGAGATATCAAAACAACATCAAAACAAGATCAACCAATCTTCTCGAGTGACTTATAGGACATACATGGAAACATAGTCAAATTTAAACCTTCATAAATTTGACTGTACACATTTAAAATATTCAAATATATATTTCTAAATGTGCCTTGGAGTCCTCTACAAATTCAATTTCTAAACCATGAGCAAATTCTACATGTATCAAAAGATATGGCCCAAAAGCTAGATACTGGTATTTCCTTTTTTAAATTCAAATATTTAAAATCAAATGGTCACAGTTAAACCTTGAAAACCATAATATCATCTCACGTCCTTTTTTATTATATTAATAATGCATGATCAATATTATTGTAAGTAACTCAACCTTTACCTTTCAATTTTCATCATTAGATCTTCATGTTTGTTGGTAATATGATTGTCATTGATGTCAAAAGGGAGATAGTTAGCACCATAGATGTCATTAATGTCAAGAGAATCAATCATAGACAATATTGATGGAGATAATATCATGTTTTATAATTTCATAAGTTTTAATATTGTCATACAAAGTTGTCATGCTTTTATTGAGACTATTTTTGGATGTATGCAGAGAAATTGATAGGAGATCCATTATGGGTTTTTAAAGTGCATCTCATATATATGGTTTGTATGTTTAGATGAATATAAATCATCCCAAAAATTATTTATATTTTCTCTTAGACATTACTAGGGTTTATTAGTAAAACCCTAAGGTTTTAGTCATGTCATTCATAGGCACTTCTATTTTTATGTTGACTAGAAATATGTGGGAACTGATCACTTAAGCTACAACTTAAGCCTTATTCATCATTGTAAAGCCATCCCCTTTGACATAGTAATTACTAGTTTGGAGAAGTGATCAAATAAATTAATATTTCCTTAGTCCTTGACTTAATATTTATCCAATCTTGATCTATGATTAGCACTAAATCATATGATGAAGATATAATGACACATAACAACATCAATATGCCAAAGGTGATTGTTAATGAATACACAATTACCAAGTATCACAAGTGTAAGGAATGATAATGTGTATAAGGAACACATGAGTGTAAAGTGTCACAAGTGTGTGGACTAACAATGTGTAGAAGGCACATGAGAGTGTCAAGTTTCATAAACACATACATTAATAGTAATGTGAAGAAGGCACATGAGGGTGCCAAGTGTCACATTCATGGGAACTTATAAAAAATCCAATGAGCATATTAATATATCAGAGGATCTAATGGTGAGCAAATGATCATGTAATGAAGATCAAAAAAGCCTATAGAGTTAAAGAGGTCAAAGTGTCTAATGTTTAATGATAGACAGAGGTAAAGTCCATTCTACTTTTGAATATCTAATGACACATGAGAGATCAAATCAAAATATCAATGGATACACTTTAAAGATTGAAACATTAAATTTTGGAAGCTTGAAAAGATATAATGGAGTGCAGGAGCCTATCAGAGTTTGATCAATAGATGCATTTAAAAGTTAAAGCATTAAAGTTTAAAAGCTCACAAAGATTTAATGGAGCATGTGAGCTTATCATATCTTCATCTAATAGTTGTGTTTTAAATTTGGGATAATTAAATGAGGATCATTGGATCATGGTATTAAACTTAAAATCAATGGTCAATATTTAAATATATGTTCATCCCAATGGTTAAGTGATGGAACATCCAAAAAAGATGCATTATACGACACATAAAATGATATAGATTACTGTGATCAATATAAATTGTGTAATATGAAATGTGAATAAAAATTAGAGCCTAATATATGATAAATATAGTAAAATATAAATAATTATGGTGGTGGTGCATGAATTCAAGAAGCAAGAAACTTTTAGGAGCATGATACATTAACTACCAAGTGTGAACACAAAGAAGATGTGAGACCTAGATCAAATGCATATATATATATATATATATATATATATATATATCATCTAGGACATACACTATGTTTTCAAACTAGAGTTAAAACTAAGTTAAATTGAGTGGGAAAGAGAAGATGGAAAAAGAGAGATGTAGAGTAAAGCATGAACAGTTACATAACAGGTCTGTAGCAAAGAATTTGATTCATTTATGAATCAATTTTGTAGTCTAGAGTTGTATCTCCATAATAGATACAATTGGTAGGTGTAATTATAAGAGCTAATTTGGTTCTCAATTAGGTACTAGGTGCTTCCTTAGATTAGGTCCTCTTAAATCAAGTGATTGGTGTCTTTTTAGGATTGGTACCCTTAAACATTATAACTAGTGGTATTTTGGCTATGAGGTTAGATTAGAATAGTAGATTATAGTAACTATTTTCATTGTGGTTTTTCCCATATTAGGTTTTCTACATACACTAAGTTTTATGTCTATTTATGTGTGTAATCTCTGCATATACTTGTTAATTTTCATTAAATGTATTAAAAGACTAATTTAAATCAATCTACTAATTCACCCCCTCTTAGTACATAGTTGTGTTTCAATAATTGGTATCAGAGCCCTATTTCCTTAGAAGAAGAATAATTATCTCATGTAGATCTTGGATGGTGAACACAAATGGCTAGTCAAGAAGGCTCTTCCTATAAAATAGCACCTCTCTTTGATGGATCAAACTATGCATTTTGGAGCATCAGAATGGAAGCATATTTATCTTCATTAGGGTCTGACGTATGGATGTTTGTTGTAAATGGATATACAATATCTGCTACAACTTTTACTAATTACGATTCTATGAAAGCATATGATATCAATGATAAGGAAAATAATGATATCCTTTGTGGATTATTTAACTTAGAGTTTATTAAAGTCAGGGAATATCAAACTACACATGATGTATGGAAAAAGTTAAAGAGCATCTATGAAGGTGACGATAAGATAAATCAGGGTAAGATACAAACATATATAGGCAATTTTAAAGGTCTTAAAATGAATGAAGAAGATAAAATTTAAAAATACCTCCTAAGATTAGATGAAATAGCCAATAAAATCAGAGGCATTGGAGAATATATGAAATATTTGATCATTGTCAAAAAGGTCCAAAGATCTCTACCACATAAGTATGAATATAAAATATCTATAATAGAGGAAGCAATAGATCTAGATAAGCTCACTGTAGATGAGTTACATGGAACCTTCACAACCTATGAGATGAGAATGGGAGAATAAAATGCTTTCAAGAGAGAAGCTGCATTCAAAGTAGCCAAACAAGTAAAACCATAAGCACCTACATTTTTATCTAAGGAGACTAATGGAGACGAAACTAAATTTGTCAAAAAACTAAGAGGTTCTAGAAATTACAAAGGTAAGTTACCCTTTAAATATATTAACTATGATGAGGTAAGACATTTTGTTGATAAATGCCCTTTTAACAAAAAATGATAACTCTAAGAAATAAGAGAATAATAAAAACATGAAACCTCACTACTCCAAGAAGAATATCTTCTTTAAAAATAAAAAGGGATTGTACATAAAATAAGATAGTGATTCATTGGATGAGTGTCATACCTCAGATGATGATCATGATTATGCCTTTGTGGTTGAGGGAAATGAACTCCTATTCATGACATTAGAATCAACTTTTGTGGATCAATAAAAATAAGAATTTTAAGACTCAGAAAAATAAGAAGGAAAAGTGGATCTAGAGGGTGAACTCATTTATGCTCTAGATGAAATTAAAAAGATGAGAAAAGCAAACTCAAAGCAGAAGAAGCAAACATAAAAGGAGATTGAAAAAGTATCCAAATGTCTTGAAATTTTTTATTAGATGGTATTTAACTTAAAGACACAAGTTGAAGAGGCTAAAAGAATAGAATATGTAGTCAAATTTGAACTACAGTATAAATTAGATGAATACATGAAGTTAGAAGCAAAAATAGTGGCCTTGAGAAAAGAAATTGAAAAAGCTAAAGAACAAATAGACAAAGGTCTGAAGCTAAAAGGAGGTTAAAAAATTCTTGATGAATTGATCAACTCTCAAAATCCATCTAAAGATAAATCTGGTATTGGTTTCGAAGAAGGGAAAAGACTCATCACCGATACATTTGCAAATTTATATTATAACTTCAAAGCATAATAAGAATTAGGAAAAAAGAATAAAAAGGCTTGCATGAATACCTCTAGAGATACAAAGACAAACACAATCACTATTGATATGAATAAAGTTGTAGGATAAAATAAGCCTAAAGAAAAGAAGAAGAAAAATGTGTCAATCTCTACAAAAACAAGGAAGATGTAGAACACAAAGGTAGTTGATGTAGATGGTTACATAAGGGTGAGAGACTTGAAGAAGCTAGAGTTAATTATACCTCCACATCCTACCAAAATAAATGATATGAATACATGTTCCTTATTTTTATATGATTATTGTTATACCTATAATCATTTTGGTCATAGGGATAACGAATGCAGAGTTATATATGAAAAGAGAACAAACTTTGTAAGACCAAAAATACAAAGTGAAAATAAAGGCATGTCTCTTAGTGTGAACAAAGGTTCACAAGACTTTGAAAAAGAGAAAAATAAGCCAAAAAAAAACTAAGGATATGTGGAAAGAAAAATGTCATAAAGTTGCACAATCTATGATTACTCAAACTGCATTCCATGTCAAATAATATAATTTATTGGTAATAGATAGTAGTTGCTCAAAACACATGACTGGTGATAAGAGAAAGTTCATAAAACTGAGTAAATGTAAATAAGGATCTATTAGCTTGGGATACAATATTATAGTAAAGATATATGGTAAAGGAACCTTGAATATAGATGGAAAACTACCTACACATGATTTCCTTTATGTTAAAATATTGAAACACAATCAACTAAGTGTCATCCAAATGTGTGAAATAGATATAATTTCACATTTAATGCATAGGGTTGTAAGATAAGGATATTTGAAACACTAGTTATAGAAGGGAAAATAACTAAAAGCAATATCTATAATCTTAATGAAGTCAATAGTAATAGTTGTCTGCTAGGAAAGGTTGATGAAAGTTGGTTATGGCATAAAAGAATGGGTCATGTCAACTTTGATAACCTAGTAAAAGTAAGCTCAAATAAGTGTGTCATATATATGCCTAAGGTAACCACACCTGAAGAAACTATGTGTAAGGAATGTCAACAAGGCAAGAAAATAAGGGTTATATTTTAAACAAAGGAGTATGCAACTACAAATCCTTTAGAGTTAGTTCATACTGATCTTTCGAGTCCTACTAAGATAAGAGGATCCAAAGGAGAAAGATACTTCATGTTGATAATATATTATTACTCCATAATGACATGGGTAACCTTTCTGAAGGACAAATCATAGACATTTGAAATATTTAATATCTTTAGGGCCATGGTAGAGAATGAGATTAGATGAAAAATCAAATGCTTTAGATTTGGTAGAGGTTGAAAATTAACCTCAAATGAGTTCATGTAATACTATGAGAATCATGGAATCAAAAGGCATTACTCTACAACAAGGACTCCATAGTAGAGTGGAGTTGTTGAAAGAAAGAATATAGTACTTAATGAGATGGCTAGAATAATTCTAAAATAGGCCAAGTTACCTGATGGATACTAGAGAGAAGACGTATATGGCTTGGATAGAGTTAAACTAAGGGTAAATAGTGATAAAACCCCCTATGAACTATGGTATGTAAAACCCACCTCTGTTAAGTATTTCAAAGTGTTCGAAAGTAAATGCTACATTAGGAGAAAATAAAACAAATTAGGAAGCTTTGAATCAAGATGTTATGAAGGAATATTTTTTGGTTATTCCACCCAAGTCAAATCTTGCATATACTTCAGCAAAATATGACATAAAATTGAAGAGAATATCAATGTCAAGGTTTAAGAAGGATTGAAACATGTTAAACCTAAAAAAGACATCTATGAAGAAGAATTATAGTCTAAAGATGAAGTAGCTAATGAAGAGCTTGAGTAAGTAAATGAAAATCCACCTATAAGATTTGTTCAAAAGGATCATCCTATAGAAAAAATCATTGGCAATAAATATGAAGGAGTTTAGACAAGGAGAAGAGTTACAATGAACAAGGAGTAAGTAATTTTTTCTCTAATATTTGAAATTGAAACTAATAACTATATTGAAGCTAGCAAGGATGAGAATTGGCTAAAATCCATGGAAGAATAACTAAGCCAAATTAAAAAGAACAAAACTTAAGAATTAGTTCTAAGACCTTTTAATAAGAATGTAATAGGTACAAATTGGGTCTTTAGAAAAAAAATTAATGAGGATGAAACTGTTATAAGGAATAAGGCCAAATTTGTGTGCAAAGGATATACACAAGTTAAAGGAATAGATTTTGAGGAAACATTTGATCCAATTGTTAGATTGGAATCCATAATAATGTTTCTCTCATTCTCTATTTATAATAAATTCAAAGTCTATCAAATGGATGTTAAGTCTGCTTTCTTAAATGGGAACCTAGAAGAAGAAATCTACATAAAATAACCTAAAGGTTTTCATCTATTAGAAGAAGAAGATTGTGTTTGTAGATTGAATAAAATTATGTGTATTATAAAATAGGCACCTAGATCATGGTATTCAAGATTAGCCCAGTACCTAAAAAAATAAGGATTCAATAAAGGTTATGTAGATAGAATTCTATACTTCAAATCAAAAGGTGAGTATAGGTTAATTATTATTGTATATGTAGATGATATCATTTTTGGTGGTAGAAACAACAAAATGTGTAAATAATTTTATAATGAAATGTAAATTGAGTTTGAAATGTCTATACTTGGATAAATTTCTTTCTTCCTTAGTCTCTAGATAACACAAACTGACGAAGGGATATTTATATCTCAAACCAAGTATGCTAAGGAAATACTCAAGTAGTTTAGAATGGAAGATAGCAAACCAGTAGGTACTCCCATGATATTTGGTTGTAAGTTGAGCAAAAAGGATGAGTTAATTGATGTAAATTAGATTTTTTATAGATCAATGATAGGTATCTTGTTATACCTAACTACATCAAGACTAGATATCATGCAAGTAGTGTGCATGGTTGCAATATTTCAAGCTTCTCCTGCAATATTACATGTTAATGTAGTGAAAATAATATTTAGATATATCAAGAGTACAATTGACTATGGTCTATGGTATCCTAAAGGTGAAGATTTCACATTGACAACATATACAGATGTTGATTGGGTAGGAAGTGTAGATGATAGAAGAAACACTAGTGGTGGTGCATTTTTCCTTGGAAATAAACTTGTTTCATGGTTAAGCAAAAAGCAAGAGTCGATTGCTCTTTATACAACTAAAGCAGAGTATGTTACAATTGTGGCATGTTTTACTCAAGTTTTTTGGATGAAGAAAACACTCAAATACATCAAGGTAGAATATAAATCACCTATCTCTATTCTTTTTGACAATTTAATTTCTAAAAATATATCAAATAATCTATTGATGCATTCAATAACTAAGCACATATCAATCAAGTATCACTTCTTAGGAGAAAAGGTTGTAGATCAAGAGGTCATAATGGAATATGTGCCAAAATAGGATTAAATTATAGAGATATTCACCAAACCTCTTCCCAAGGAACAATTTGAGTATCTAAGATAGAAATTGGGAGTGGATGTTCCTACATCACACCACTAGATCTCAGTAATAGGGCATAAGTCTAGGAGGAGGATCACATAAAAAAATTTAATACTTGGAATAAGAGAGAAATGGCAAATCAGGTATGCATATTTTTACAAATTTATAATGAGTTGATGTTTTTAGATTCTTGGACAAACTCCTTTATATAATAAATGGGGAGAAATTTGTGAAAAAATAGTTAGAAAGTTAGAGTCCCTTTGCCATTGATGTCAAAGGGAGATAAAATGTGCAAATGCTCTCTGTAAAAGCAATATGTTTATCAAAAAAGGTGAAAACCATGTGCCCAAGGTGTGTTTAGGAAAATTTTACATTGCCTAAGGGGGATAAATTTTGATATGAATAACTTTAGCTCACATTCATCAGAAGCCAATGAAGGTATAGCCAATGCCAAAGAAGGAATAAAACATGCATTACAAGAACAAAGCATTTATTTTGCCATCAATTACAAAAGGGAAGATTATTTACAATATGATTGTGATTAATTTCAACAGGTAAATAGTTATAACTATGGATGTCATTGATGTCAATAGAATCAGTCATAGACATGATTGATGGAGAGAAGATCATGTTTTATAGTTTCATAAGTTACAATATTATCATACAAAGTTTTCATGATTTTTTAGAGACTATTTTTGGATGTATAAAGAAAAATTGATAGAACATCCATAATGGTGTTTTCAAGTATATCTCATATATATGGTTCATAGGTTCATATGAATATAAATGAGCCCATAAATGATTTTTATTTACTATTGACCATTAATAGGGTTTCTCAATAAAACCCTAAGGTTTTATTCATGGCATTTATAGGTAATTATATTTTTATGCTGACTAGATATAGGCAGGAACTAATCACTTAAGTTATAACTTAAGCCTTCCTTGTCATTGTGAAATTGACCCCTTTGACCTAGAAATTGCCATCTTCGAGCAGTCATCAAAGACTTTAATATTTCCTAAGTCCTTGACTTAAGACTTGTTTGTATTTGATCAATGATTAACATTAAATCATATGATGAAGATCCCATGATATAAAATAAATTCAATATGTCAAAGGTACTTGAGAGTGAATGCATGAGTGCCAAGAGTCATAATCATGGGGACTGACAATATGCATAAGGAATGTGTGAGTGCCAATTGTCACAAGTGTGGGGACTAATAATTTGCAGAAGACACATGAGAGTTCTAAGTGTAACAAGCATGGGTACTAAAAATAATGTGTAGAATACATGTGAGGGTGCAAAGTGTCACATTCATATGAGCTTATCAGACAAAAATATAATGAGAATATTAATCTATCATAGGAACTAAAGATGAGTGCATGATCATGCAATGGAGATTAATAGAGCACAGGGAGTCAAAGAGGTCAAAGTGTCTGATGTTTAATGATAGATAGAGGTAAATTTTTACTACTTTTGAAGATCCAATGACATGTGGGAGCTCAGATCAAAAGATCAATATATGCACTTTAAATATTGAAATTTTAAAGTTTGTAATCTCACAAAGATCTATTGGAGTGCATGATCCTATCATATTTTTATCAATAGATTAACTTTAAAGTTGAAGCATTATAATTTAAAATCTCACAAATATGTAATGGAACATGTGAGACTGTCATATCTTGATCTAATGGTTGAATTTTAAAGCTGGGACCATTGAATGAGGATCATTAGATCATGGTAAAAAACTTAAGATCAATGGTCTGTATTTAAATATATGTTCATCTCAATGGTCAAGTGATGAAACATATAGGAAAGATGAATTATATGACATAAAGAACAATATAGATCATTGTGATTGATCTAAATTGTGTAATATAGCATGTGTATCAAAACTAGACCCTGATGTATGTTAAATGTAGCAAAATACAAATAATTATGGTGGTGGTTCATGAATTTAAGAAGCAGGAAACTTGCATGATCATGATGTGTTAATGACCAAGTGTGGAAACATAGAAAATGTGAAACCTAGATCAAATGCAATTATATATATATATATATATATGTCATCTAGGATATACACTATGTTGTTGAACAAGAGTGCAAAATGAGTTGAATTGAGGGGAAAGAGAGGAAAAAGAAAGAGATATATAGAGTAGAGCATGAGAAATTATAGAATAGGTCTGTAACATATAAATAGATTCATTTATAAATCAATTTTTTAATTTGGAGTTCTAGCTCCATAAGAGATCTGATTGGTAGGTGCCATTAGAATAGCTAATTTGGTGCTTAGTTAGGGAGTAGGTGTTTCCTTAAAGTAGGTGCTCTTAAATTAGGGGATTGGTGTCTCCTTAGGGTCTGTGCCCTTAAACATTGTAACTGGTAAGGTTTTGAATATAAAGCTAGATTAGAATAGAAGATTCTAGTAGCTATTCTCATCATGTTTTTTCCCATATTGGGTTTCCCATGTACACTGAGTGTTGTGTCTATTTGTGTGTGTGATATCTACATATATTTATTAATTTACATTAAAAGTATTAAGTAATAATTTAAATAAATATACTAATTCACCCCCTATTAGTAGATATTTGTGATCTAATGATCTTAACTATTTGACTTAACACACTTCATCAATCTCCTATATGTAGCTCAATCATTTTTATGTTTAAACATTAGACATTGTAGACACCAAAATTAAATCACTTACACATGTGTAACTACCTATATTGAAACCCCCTTAAGCCCTTTTCCAATAAAAATAATTAGCCTTCCTAACCCATGCTTTTACCCCTCACACATTTAATTAGTTTAAAATACTTAATTAAGTTAATTAAAAACCTTTAATGCCACCTTACCTAGCCACCTCACCCTAAGACTGATTCTCAACTAATGATTCACCTCAAGATTTGGTCCCTTCACACTAAATACCAAAGACTTATTTTCACCTCAAAACTAAATTCCTAATCAACTACCTCCTTCTTAACTTCTTATTTTTACCATTTTGTAATGGGTGCCACACTTGGAATGAAGATCAATAGAAAATAGGCCAAAAATAGTAAGCTTTACCTATTCTAAGTCCATTGACATTGGTCAACCCATAGTCAATGTCAATGGGATCACTGACATCAATGATATAAGCCAAACTCCAACCTAAAGTTTAGGTCAACAAAAATCAAGAAAATTCATTTTTACTTGCATTCAATCTCTCAACATTCAAATTTTGACATTATGGCTTACTATTATCTTGCATAAGTTAATCATGATCAAAAACCAATCTCCTTAGGAACAATAAAACCCACTTGTTCTCTCTTTTTAGGCCATAAATTTAGACTACCTAACAGGAGCCATCAATCTAGCACTTATCATTTAGTCACTGCTACAGCTAAATACATCACTTAGTCTATAGGTATTTTAAGCACTTACTTTGCTATCACTTCATATATACTATTCATTGCTTTACACATTCCTAATTGAACCCCTGTGAGGGAGTTACAAATCTTACCTACTTGTTTCCCCTTGACCTAACAAACAAAATCTACCCAAATCATACTTTTTCTCTCATAACTCTCCCCAACCTCCCAGACCTGATCAAAACCCTTTCTTAGACCCAAAAAAGCTTTCTGCAAGCTCCTAGGTAGTTATTTCCCCTACCAACCTCAGTTACCTAACCAAGATTGGTCACCTTCATCCATTGACCTCAGTAGCATAACCGATATCAGTCACTTCCTTATGGATATCAGCAATTATGTAATTCCTAACCTATCCAAAACCTACCCAAACACCTTCTAAAATAAAAACAAAATATACCACCTTCACCCTGTCACTCTCTGCTACACTCAAGTTGTGAATAATGGTAACATTATTTGTCTTTCACTCTCTCTTTATCTCTCTTTTAGTTATTTATTACTCTTTTATCTCTGAGAAGTGGACTATCATCCCTAAGGAAGTTTCACACTTCCTAGAATAAGCATGTAACTTGGCAACCCACTCATTTATCTACTAACAAACATTTTGTGGTAGTGTTTTCTTACTTGTAAGTAGTCTTCCCTAGCCAAAGAGGATTGCTCATAATGTCTAGATATGGAGTATAAACCAATATGGGTTCATTCTAATCATTTATCCCTATCATTCTTCTCTATTTTTATTTAAACTTGAAATAGACAAATTTTAGCAAAACATTTTTGGCACACCCAGTGGGACCCTGGAGTTTTTCTTAGGTTCATTGCTTGTTTTAAGCATTAATATAGGTGAATTATAGTGAAAAATTCATTTCTTTCACTTTAATCTTCTCTTCTCTCCTAAAACAAAAAATTCAACATTTTATTTTCTATTTAAAAGAATTAAACTAAAATTTTCTTCTTTTCTCTTTACCTCTAAAAGCAATTTGTCATTTATTCTAACAAGTTAAAAATAATCTCTTCTTTACTTCTTATTGTATGCACATTACTATAGTGAAGTTCATTCCCTAGTGCTATTTCATCTTTGATTTCATTCAAATCTAAACATTTTATATTTGGGTTTAAAACTTATTACATTTCATTGGTTTGCTTACTGCATATTAGCTCAGCTAGTTAACTACAAACATTATGAATAAATTGTAGTGCACCTATGTTACACAACCAAATCACATTCACATAAAAAAACATCTAAATTCATATAAGAAAAGGCCCATCAATATTTCATCACTTGGTGGATCACCTTACCCTACCTAGTTATCCTACTTGGATTTCACCACCAAGGGGAGAACCCACTCCGTTCTCTGGTGGAGTATAAACTCTAGACAGAAGGTATATTTTGACTAAGTAGCCTGGCTTAGCTCTATGTCCATGAAGTGCAGAGAGAAAGCTCCTATAATAAGCCACGTACCTTGTCTAACATATATATCCTCTTAAACACTAAAACTAACTTGAAACTAGCTCTAGATTACTTTCTAGTACCTTCTATAAATAAATTATCTTTCCACTATTTGACTAAGGCATAAGTGAACATGAGACCAAAAATTAATCTCTACGACTTAATAGTTTTTAGTTGTATGCTATTTTTCTACTTTTCTATTACCTTCTATATTTTAGAGTTGGTAAGGATATTTTCTTATTGATTCACAAAATCAATACCTTTTCTAATACTCAATTTATAAAACCTATTATCTTAGGTTTTTTGAGTCTTTTTCCTTATTACATAGACCTCTTTCATCCACCATTTTACCTAGTTTCCACTTTTGGGTTTCTAAAACATTAGATTTTCCATCTCCCAAGATATTATAGTGACTGGCATCGATTAACTATACTCCCATTGACAGATTTTAACTATCGACATCAGTTAATCCACTGACATCAACAAACTTTTTCTACTAACATCAGTTAAGTGACTGATGTCGATGACCATGTAATTTTCATTTGCTCAAAACAAAAAGTTGAAATAACAAACTTACATGCACCCAAACTTGTTCCTTATTCTATCACTAATACAGAGTAATAAGACTATTTATAATTCCTCTTGCATGGTATTCACGTGAGCTCAAGCCAAAATTCTTGTCAATTATGCAAACCGATAACCACTTCCACCTTCCCCTCATGCTTCTAATTTTGTCATGGAGCATACTTTAAATATAAAGCATACTCCCAACCCCAACCAAATTCCCATTGTATCTAAGGGAGATCAAGGTTTTTCTAAATTTCTTGATCATAATGTGGTAGCCCTTCAGCATTAACTTGCTATGAGCCAACCCACAATTTTCTAGGTGATCTAATCTATAGTATGCAAACCTCTCTAATGGAAACAACTTCAATTTTAGTTTCCTCCACTATTTTCCCTATGGTTACTCAGACCAATACTTTGAATTCAAAGTAACCCAACTATAAATAATGTCCAAAGTTTAGTACCACCAACTACCCAATATCACCTAAACCTTGGTGTGACTTCCCCACTCTCACAACCACAACTAGTTTAGTCAAGTCACACCCCATTTCAAAATTTAGTGGTACCTATTCCATATACCTTTGTGACTATAATTACCTAAGTTATGAATCACCCTTAATCCAATTTAACCATGCCAATAAACCAACCTATAATAGTAACATCCAACCAAAACATAGTATCTAACCCAATGGGATAAGCCCCTTTTCTTTTCACACCCCAGCCTATGACTCATTATCCTTATATTTCCCCAACACAACCTTAGCAAGCTATGCCATATGCTTCCTCTACTTCTTATCAAGTTCCCTATAATTTAGGAGGTATCCTCAAAAGTAATCCCCCTCCAAACCTCATTAAAATTCTAATGGAAAAGATGTCTAATCTAGAGACATCTATTTCTAGTTCAAAGAATGTATTATCTTATGATCAGATATGCAATGAATCCATCCATCCTTCTATGCCTATTCTTCCCTATCCAAGCCAATGGGAACTCCCAAAATTTACTCATTTATAGATCAAGTAATACCCACAATAGCATTTGTGAGCATTTAGACATGTTTTTTTATCTAATAGGACATGATGATGCATTACTACTTCACACTTTCCCTATGTCTCTTTTGGGTGTTTCCTTGGATTGGTATAGCTCTATACCTCAACACTTCCTTTTCTCATTTACCTAACTTGCATAAATATTCCTAGGCCATTTATCTATTAATATCTCTAAAAAAGTTTCTATTATGGACCTTTATTCTATCAAATAATATGATGATGAGTCTGTTGCAGATTTTATCGCTCGTTGGAGAATCTTGATCAATCAAATCTTTTTATCCTTACCCCAACCTGAGCTTATTGAGCTCTTCTCAAAGGTATGTGCTAAGCACATCTCATCCACACTCTGGGTACAAACTTTTTACACATTAGATGAGGCCTTTACAATGGCATGGAAACTCAAGATTCATGTTATAGATGAAGGCAAAGTCAAGTTATAGAGCAAGAATCCCAATTCCAAATAAAATGACTCCTCTTCTAAAACTTCTCCTTCTAATAAAAAGGGTAAAGGCTATACCAATGTTGTGGTTGTTAAGTCAACTTCTTCCACAACCACAAACTAATCAAATTCCTCAACTTCCCAAAATTTGACCAAGTAATTCCAACAATGGTATGAACAAAGATAATACACTCCCATTGGGGAGTCATATACATCCATTTTGGTAAAATATTACAACAAGGTGTCATAACCCTTACTCAAATCAAACCTCCTATATAGTTTGACCCCTCCCATCCTATACCAACTTGGTATAAGGAAGATGAGTTTTACAGCCACCATCGAGTTAAAGGCCACAATTCTAATAGCTGTAAGACACTCGAGAACATTATTTAAGACATGCTTGATAGAGGTGATCCCATCTTGGATAATCCTAATGTACCCCTTATTCAAAGTATGGATGTGTTCAAACACCCTTTTCCTAACCATTCACCCAATCAAAATATAGTTCAGACCACAACTAACTCAGGTGATTATAATATCCATATGGTTAATATGGTCTTTAATTTACCTCTAGTTCAACCTTCCCCTCAAGAAGAAGCACCTATTTTATCAACTCCTACCCCACAATAAATGGCATTTGTTTTGCCCATTCTTCCTCCCTAGGTAGAGGTACCTATTTCACTTATTCTAGTCCCATGTGAGGAAGACCCTCCATTACCACTTCTTCTACCACCAAAGGAGCCAGTATTCCTAGTTTCTTTTGCACTAATATTACCTATTCTTTTATCTATGGAAGACCATACCTTACATGTTCCACAACCACATGTTGAAAGGAACATCATTCCTATATTATACCCTCTTAATGAACCTTATTCTCCTACTTCTCCTCCACAAATAGAGAGTATTACCCCATCCACTCCACCTTTTTACCTTGAAGATTTAGTTTTATATACTCCTACATTGGATGAGAGACGTATTGTGCCTACTCCAATTGAACCAATCTTACACCTTCTTTTACCTATGCAGGACCATACTTTACCTATTCCTTTCCCACATGTTGAGTAAGCAATAATACCTATGTTTTACCCCTTGAGGAACCTTCTTCACCTACCTCTCCTCCACCCATAGCAAACCATGTCTCTTCTCTTGTCTCTATCAAAGAAGACCCCATTGTAGTTATTTCTCATCTTTGGCTTGAAGTAGCAGAGACCAAAAATTTCCCTCTTTCTCAAACACCTCAACTTTCTAAAGACATAACCATAAGGCCTACATCAAATTCATTTAAACCATTCTCATAGTGGGTTAAAAGTCTATAATCTCTTGACTCCATGAGGCTATATCATATGGTATTCTAGGACCAACTTAAAACTCCTTATCGAACATAATGAATGTTGACCTTTATCGCTAACCCTCTCACTACCATTTACCCAAAGGTCTTCAACAAATTTATAATTTCTCCACCAAAATCACCAAAAAATCATCCACTTACATTAGAATCCTCACCTTTATAGGCATTTACCACATTAAAGCAGATCATGCCTTTAGGTGTATGCCTCATCTCTAATTTGATTCATCCACAAGTGAAACTAGATTTAACTCAACCAAAATTTAGAGATTGATCGCCTAAATTATTAAAAAATATTAAGCTTCCTATATCTCATTGATCCCCTCTTCAACCCTCAACTTTACCATCCATTTTCGGACCACACCCCTCTACTTTAGTTGGAATATTTCTGACCCAAGTAAAATAAAATGTTAAGTTACCTCCACTATTACCTTTTCCACCTAGTAGGCCTTTCACATTTGACACCAAGATGCCTAACACTGAGGACCTACTTGTAAAACATGTAACTATGCTACCACCAAACAAGGCACCGCGAAAAATTAATCTTGTGAGTCTTAAACAAAAGAAGCTATCCATGCATATTAGAAAAATAGGTACAAACCCACTTGCAAGCTCTAAGAGTTTTTTACTATGTCAGTTATTGCAATATTCCATAATAAATCTTCCTCCCATTAAGCCTTATAGTCCTCTTGGAATTAAACCATCTTTGTTTGATGATAGACAAGTGTGTTTATATAATTTTTCATGTGGACATGATACTATGAGTTGTAATGCCCTCACAGTAGTCATTCAACAACACTTTAATGTCAAAACTTCTTTGATGATACTCCCATTGACCTTCCTATTATTCCACATTTGGCATTCACAATTCCACCTACTATTCCAACTAAATTAAAATGAAAAAATGTGGTCATACCCCCTTTTCCACCTCCTTTACCTACATTTCAGATCAACATAGTTAATGTGGCCACATGATCACAAAACCAAAAGGATAAAGGTAAGGAAAAGGTAACTACTTCCTAGGCTCATCCCTTCACCAAAGATGCTCCTCCTCCTAATCCTAATATTTCCATATTGGGTGTCTGTAAGCCAACATCTTTGGACATTATTCAAATCTCGATGGTGAAATAGCTTCACCAAAATCTTGTGAAAATGTCCTTGTATGATTAAATTCAAAACTCATCCCAACACTATCAAGCTTTGATTAGTTCCTTGCAAGAAATTTAGGTGCCACCTAAATATACCCAACCTATTATTGCTTTGGTCAACTCCCTTAATTCCATCTTCTTGATTTCTTTCATTAATTTAGAAATTCCACTTCAACACCCTAAAAATTAGGACTCTACCCTTTTTATTACTTCATATATTGATCAAACTCATGTTAAGAGAGTCATGATCAATGGGAGATCTAGTATTAATATTATTTCCACCCATGCCTACAAATAGATAGCCCTCCCTAATAATTGCATGTCTCAAACTGATGTAGTACTCTACTTCTTTAATAATATCATAGCTACTATTATGGGTACTATTGTCTTACATATCTATGTAGGTCCTCACACTATTCCTAAGATCTTCTATTTTATATAAGGAGAGATACAATATATCATACTACTTGGATGACCTTGGATATGTGTTATGGCATGTGTGCCCTTAACTTTGCACTACTATGTCAAATTTGAACATGATGGACAAGTGCATGTTATACCCACTGATCCACCTCCATTTAAAACATGCAACATGAATTATAGTTCCAATGATGTTCTCATTCCATTTAATACATCATCTTCCCTATATAATACTTCTAAAGCTTCCACAAGCTCCACTCCCATGATCACAAAAATACTAGCACCACAAATTCCTAACAAGGATCTCATGAAGGAAACTTTTCAACATTTGTCACTTATTGAATATTGTTTGTTGATGCTTGACATGTTATATAATCCACAAGAGTATGGAAAGCTTCACATGCACCTAGATTATGATCCCCACATTGGGATGGTCATCCCTTATGGCCCCCCTAACCTTCAAACTAATTTCACATATGGGGGAATTGATAAGGATCTCATTGTCAATAATCCATCTTCTTCACCACAACCATTTATTTATTACTTTTCTTTCCTCAGTAACCCTAGATTAGCTCACACCTATCTCTATAAATGTGCCTAGAAAGGATTTATTTTGGGTCATTATGAACAAGGTGTCCATATGCCTATTGAATATCCCACTAGCCAAACCATTAAAAATGCCAAAAAGAGGCATGGAGTGGGATACAATGAACAAACTAAACTCACTAAAACTTCCCATGTACCAATTATTAAAATAATTATTTCTCCTTCTCCACCTTCTTCTCCACTATCACCTATCAAATCATAGGTATCTATATCTCTTACTTTTTTTTAATAATCGCCATCCATTTGGGGCCTCTCACCTATTGTTAGGGTAAGGAAACAAGGTCCATTCCTCATGTTCATCCTAAAATAATTGATGAAGACTCTCCCAATATTAAAACTATAAAATGTCAAGATGATGATGTAATTCTCACCTATATGGGTATGGATGATTCCTATATCTAATAATCACTCCCATCCGAAACATAAGCTATGTTAAATGAATCAAACATTGACATCAATATACCCTCTCATGATAACCCTCACATCCTCAAGATTGGCCAATCTTTGGATTCCTCTGAGGAAGTTGATTATGACACATTTCTTAATAACCATAGAAAATCCTTCACTTGATCTTATAATGACATGCCTACTATTGACCCCTCTATCATCACCCATAACATTATCACCAATCGAGATGCCAAGCTTATAAAGTAGAAGTTTCACAAGATGCATCATATTGCTCTTTTTGTCAAAGAAGAGATCCAACACCTCCTTTTAGTTAACTTTATCTAATCCATTGACTACCCATAATGGATTTCTAATATAGTTCCTATCATGAAGGTGATTGGGGGAGTCCACATTTGTACTGAATATCATGACTTAAACCTCACTTATCTAAAAGATGACTTCCCATTGCCAACTATCAACCAACTTGTTGATCTAACAACCAGTCATGAGATGTTATCACTTATGGATGGGATCTCTATATATAATCAAATCTTGGTTTCTCCTAAGGATCAACATAAGACAACCTTTATTACCCCATAGGGGACTTTTTATTATCAAGTCATACCTTTTGGTCTAAAGAATGTTGGTACCATTTATCAATGTGCTATGACCTACATCTTTCATGATCTCCTACACAAAACTATGGAAGATTATGTAGATGACTTACTCAACAAGTATAAACTTTACCAAGACCACTTGATTATTATCTAAACCATATTTACTCATCTCCTCTAATATAACATTTGACTAAACCCAAATAAATGTGTCTTTGGTGTTCTTTTTGGTGAACTCTTAGGTTTTATCATTTATCTCCATGGTATTGAGGTAAACCCTGCTAAGGTTAGATAAATCCTAGAGATTCTTCCACCTACTAATATAAAACAACTCCATAACCTGCAAGGAAAACTTTAGTCAATTTACCATTTCATCTCCTAGCTATCAGATCATTGCCACCCATTTCACCATCTCCTCAAAAACATGTTTCCTTACATTAAAATATATATTACCAAGAAGCTTTTGATGCACTCAAATAATACCTTCTTTCCCCATTACTTCCTATTACACTTAGGGAAAATTAGCCTTTCTACCTTTACATCTCTAAAACAAACCATTCTCTAGGTGCTATGATTTCACATTGAGATGACCAACATTGAGAATAGGTGTTTTATTACATAAGCCACACACTTATTAATTATGAGACTCGATATACCCATACTAAAATAATTTGCCTCGTTTTGGTATTTTTTACCTTCAAGCTTCACCATTATCTCCTAAATCATAAAACCTATGTGATCACCCATACTAATCCACTTAAATACATGCATTCCAAGCCATATCACAATTAATGTGTATCTCGATGGCTCATGCTTCTTGCTAAATTCAACTTAGAATTCATTCAATAAAAGTTTATTAAGGGGAAAACAATCACTAATAAGTTAGCTACCACCCCTTTACCTGACAACCAACCTTCAAACCTTTAATTCCTTGACAAATCCATCAAAATGTTGTCCACCAATGACATCTCCTACCAATGATGATGTTCTTTGATAGGTCTAAATGTTAATATGGTGGGGGTGTGGGAGTCATTCTTATTCCTCTAGATGGTAAGCCTATGACTTTATCATTTAAACTAGATTTTGAATGCACTAATAATATGGTTGAATATGAAGCTTTGATATTATGACTTTAAATAGATATCTTCTTGGGTATCAACTCCATAACCATTTTTGGTGATTCATAGCTAGAGGTTAACTAAGTTAATGGTTCCTACCTATGCAAAAATTAAATTTTGCAATGGTATAAACATTATGTAGATATGATCTTAGGAGCATTTAACTCTTATCTCTTACAAATAGGTCTTTGATCTATAAACAAGTTTGTTGACATAATGGCCTCACTTACTTCACATATACCCTCTTTGTCCTCTTCCTCAAAATTTTATGTTATAGTGCATCACTTAACATTACCCTCCTATGTATCAACTAACATCCTCTTTATTGAAAATGTAACATCCAACCCACATGACCTATGGTACAAGAAAATCATGGATTATCTTTCCTTTTCTATTAGCCCTTCTGATCTCTCCAATAATGGGAGATGCACCTTCATAAAATGTGCCACTCATTACACTATACTAGGGGGGCTTCTTTACAAGCAAGGTTTTTATGGTCTTCGTCTTAGATGCCTCACTAGTATTAAGACTCCCTTCACCATTAAGGAAGTCCATGATGGGATTTTTGGTGGGAATTTGAATGGTCACGTAGTTACCAAATGTATCCTTTGGATTGGCTAATATTGGCCCACACTTCATCAAGACTATGTTGATTACACTTGGTGTTGCATCAAGTGTCAAAAACATGCTAACCTCCTTCACATTTTGAGTCAAACATTATAATTCACCAAAGAAATTTGGCCCTTCTCCCAATGGGGCTTAGATCTAATTAGGGAGCTTAACCCTCATTCATCCCTTTGTCATCATTCTATAATTACTTCCATTGAATACTTTACCAAGTGGCTCAAGGCCATCCCTCTTATCTCCACTAAAGCTGACAAAATTATTGACTTCATCAACCATCACATCATCTATCATTTTGTTGTCCCTCATAAAATTATAATAGATAACATCAAATCTTTCAAAAATAATACTATTCAAAATCTTTTTGACACATTTGGAATCAAGTTAAGCTTCTCATCACCATACTATCCATAAGTAAATGGATAGGCAAAAGCTTCTAACAAAACATTGACCAAAATTCTCATGAAGGTAGTCAATGATATGGTCAAGGATTGACACACACACATTCCTTTTGCTTTATGAGATTACCACACTAAAATTCAAAATCTTACTGGTGCTACTCTTTTTTTCCTTGGTATATGGGATGGAGGCTATTTTTCCTTTTGAAGTCTATATTCCTTCTCTTCCCATTTCTCTACAAGCCATAATTACTAATGATGACTTGCACCAATAACATTTGGCTCAACTTGAATTACTTGATGATCATCATCTCATATCCCTATCAAGAGCATATCAATTATGCTTATAACAAAAACCTTAAAGAGCAAGATTTAAATATTGGAGATCTCATCTTAAAAGAAAATCAACATGTGACAAACATGGAGAAAATAAAATAGGGTAAGTTTGCTCCTAATTGGCTTGGACCCTATATCATAACTCACAAGTATGGCTCAAGAACTTATCACTTGTCTTCTCTTAAAGGAAGGCCAAAACTTGAGCCTTTAAATACCTTACACCTATGATCATTATTTTTTTAACCAAGCATAAGTTCACCTCATGTTTAACTTGATCTCATCCCTTGTGCATCCTTATTACATTCATTTCCCTTCTTCTTCACCCTTACTCTTATACACTTAGTTAAATTACGTAGTGGTATAGTTTTACCCTCAAAGTGGAAAAATCCTAAGCCTCTATATTCTTGTCCATGAATAAAAGATAAAAAGAAAAAAAAAAAGAAAAAAACAAACAAAAAAATGGGATATGTGACAAGTTATAAACTCTTAGGTCATGCTTCTCAATGTAGACTGCTCCCTTAAAGGATAGCTATGTAACTTCCCTTTGCTACTCTCAATAGACTACTCCCTTGAAGGATAACTATTTAAACTTAAAAATGAATGCTTAGACCACTCCCTTGAAGGATGGATAAGCCAAGATTTATTCTCAAAGGGAAATACAAATAAAAAAGCTTCTCATATTGATCAACTTTATATTACCTTAACCCATACAAAATCCCATTGTAGGCTTCCCGCATTGATAAGCTTACACAAAAAAGAGCTTTGAGTTATGGAGTTGCCTATAGTAGCACTCATGTCACCCACAGTAGGAGCATATCATCCCCACTTCATAGGTTATGCTCCCTAAAATTTTCCCCTCATTTTACCCTTTTTCCCCTCATACTCTTTCAAGGGATTGTGAATCTCACTTACCATAAGGTAAACATGACACTTCTATAACAAAGACAATGGTTCAAAGATATAAGGCATGAAAGAGGCTCATTTTTTTGAGCCTATTTATGTTATAATTATGGTCTTTGCCAGTGCATGAGCATTTTACCTCTTTATTTTCCCATCCACATCATATGTCAATCTCTCTATTGAGATGAAAAAGAATGTCATACCAAAACTATCAAAGCTTACTCAATTTATTTTATGCATACACCATCACAAATTTGGAAAAATTATGAACTAAAATAACATAACCAACCCATTCATTTTAGGTATACACCATCACAAATATGGAAAATATACTAAGATGAAGCTAACTAACCAACTATGTATATACCATCACACATATGGAAAATTCTAAGTACACCTCAGTTAACATGCTCAACATTAACATCAAATTAGCATAGCATAAAATCATCATCTATATCATCATCATCTACATCAATAACCTCATAACAATCATAATAAATACATCTCAAAATAACAATAAAAATATCTCATATATATATATATATATATATATATATATATATATATATATATATATGATCAAAAAAATGCACATCATCACAATATCATCTCTCTCTCAACATATACATCTCACATATTTGGCTCATAGGTTGATGTACATATAATAAATATAATAAAAAATGAAAAAATCTAGCACTCAATATCCTCAATGCTCTCCACATGGTCATGATGAAGTAGTGTCATCACCAATTTCAACCCATCTACATCTATGTGAGCTAAAAGCTATGGTACATGACACAAATCTCTCCTAATCATAGAACTCAAAATACCACTAAATCTATGGAAACTCCCTAATGGCCCTCTCATAATAGGCAATCTCATCTAAGGAAATAGTATATCTTGTTAGAGATATAGTTTATGGTGGTCCCAAAACACCTACTAATGGCCCAACCTATATTGGTCCCTGTGGTGGAAGAGGAGGAGCAACCTGACCTACTACTCTCAAGTTATCTCTCTTCATTTTCACTATAGTCACCTAACCCTTTAACACTATAACCTATCCTTATAGTGCCCTAACCTAGCCTTGCAATGTCACTACCCACCCTTGTAATGCTAATACCTATGCTATATCTCTATCCTACACTATTGCATCTCATGCCTATACAATTGCATCCCTCTCCCTCACTAACCCTTATAAATCTAGTGGTGGCCTCCTGACCTCCACCATAAGATGTAAAATTTTACACCAAGTTGTATATGTTATTATACACCCTATATATCCAATACTTGGCCCTACTAGTATATCTTCAAAATCTATCCCATCTATATCCTAGGGTAATGGTAGGGGTGCCTCTATGTCATCCCTCCTTTATCAAAGGAAAGTAAGTGGTATATCTTGTAGTAGACTGAACTACTTCCTGACCCATGCCATGAGTACCATCTCTAACTCATCAGCTCATCTCCCCCTAACCCATAGTGAGCTCTACAATACCATCAATTGTTATACCTATCCTTTGAATATGGGGTATGTTAGGTAAGGTCTCCACAAAATATCTATACGGATCAAACCCTCAATCATGCACCTATAATAGGAAATGTCATGCACTACAGCATCCTCTTGGGTCTATGTCATGCCCTCTCTCCACCATATAAAATCAACCTTGAAGCTAGCTAGAATCATGGTAGGTAACCCAAATGGTCATGTTAGCATAATGTGCTCATATGCCCAATAGTGTAGTAGATGGGCGACATACAAATTGTATCACCATCATACTATCAAACCCCATAGCTCTCTGTATAATTGTGCCAAAAACATTGGACCACATGTAAAAATAGTCCAATACTCAACCATCTATACAAGAACACCTATCAATGAAATTAGAAATTTTCCACCATTTACATCTAGTAATTCATATACTATGATCCTAATCATCATCAAGATGCTCAATTGATGTTGCATCTCATCGGCCATATATAGTGGCTCATAGGTGAAACTTGTTGAATGATAAGTCACCTAACTAACATGATTGCCATACAATGCTACCATGTGGATATCATGCTCCTCTCTTAAGCATGCTAAGGGCTCCTCGCCCTAGAGTGCTAGTCATAAAATATTATAGACATCCTCTTGGGTCACTATCAACTCTCTAGCTAATATATGGAAGGTTTCAATGGTATGATCCCACCTCTCAATCAATGCTATCATAAGGATCACATCTCAAGTGACTTGACAATATCATCATACTCCTTCTAACCCTATGGCTACCATGTGCTACCACTCATATAGAGTGATATCCCTCTTCATACATATCAAAAGCCTCAATAGATGATCCCATAATGTCATCTCTATCTTTGCCTACATCCATATACACATAACGTAAGACACATACTTTCTAATATAATCTATCACCTCCTTTTTCCCTTCTCTTTAGGAGAATTACATTGATATAAGGCCTTAGACTAAGCTATGTTGGAAGCACTTAGTTTACATGGGGTCTTCTAAGGATAGCTCAACCATATACCCACCTAACTATCTACCATACTCTCCCCTCTCTACCTTAGGATTCACTATTTCTCTCTCTCAATCATAGGCCCATTTCCTATCATAACTCTAGGCTTTATAGCTTATATACCTACCCCTCAAAGCCTTATGTCCTCTAACCTATCTCAGCATCTCTTTTTAAACCATACCTTAGATATTTTTCCCTAGGCTCTTATAGAACTACATTGGCTTGAGGCCCTAAATCAAGCTATGTAGGTAGCACTCAGTAGACATGAGATTTTTTTAGGCTACCTCAGCCATTAGGGTAGTTGACTACTTCCATTAGGGATCCAAACTAACCCTTTCTCCTATTTTTCTAGTTCTTCATAGTCACCAACATTAGCTTTAATGTTGATGTTGATGCTTTGTAGGCATAAGTGTTGGCCAACATTGGTAGACACCTGCCAACCTTAGTACAATATCGATCAACATCAATAGACCCCACTGATATCAATGATTGGCTTAGCCCTAGGGATAAATGGCCCATCTCTAAAATGTCAGGATGCAAAACACCAGAATCATACAGTTGATTACTAAACCAAGCAACTTAATATGCAGAAATTAACCAGAAACACAAGTAACTAGAATTCAGAATAACACATGATATGAGAGACAATACACAACTTGTATTAATACTTATACAAAAAAGAATACAATAAAGAAGATGCCACTTCTTCTCCACCACCTCTTCAGAGGCTTCCCACACCTCAAGTGAATAGTAATTCTCTCCTCTAAGCTCTCTCTCTCAGGTCCCAACACACAACTCAAATACAGAGTTGGTGTTCACCTCCCGTGCTCCATGCACACCACAAGTGCTCCACGCACTCCACAAGTACTCAACATACTTCAAGTAGATCTCCCATGAACCTGTAACAACTTGCACTTCAACAGACCATACTTATGGAAGGAACTCCCTTGCCTTCCTCTCTACTCTATCTGAGTACACACCTGTACTCCAAGTAGATACTGCTTGATACTGCTCCCTATTGTGTTGCTGTCCTATCTGATCTTGCACACCTACAAATCAACTTGGTTCTGCACACCTGTGAACCTTGACCTTGCACACACATACACCTGCAGATCAACGATCTTACTTACCATGTAGATCTCCTATATAGGCCATGCACACCTGCTGACCAAGATCCTACACCCCTGAAGAATCTTGCTGACTCTCCAAAACCAGCACCCACCTTGGTACTACTGTGGAACTAGGAGGAACACCCTTGCTCACCTCACACATAGAAGGAGCTAACTTTGCTCAACTCAAACTAGAACACCTTTCCAATACAACCATGAGTCTATTATATAGATCTCATCCAAACAATGATTAGACATCTAATTACAATAATTAGATCCGCAGCTCTCAGTCTAAAAATAGCTCTAATCATGCAAACACTTGGTTCGTTAGCTAATTGCCCGTAATAAACTCACAGTCAAACCACACAGGCGACCGACATCGGTCTGTGTCCGCCTAAAGGTGACCGACATCGGCCGATCCCTGATCGATGCTGGTTGCTTCTCTTCACTATCCTACTGACGTCTACTGATCAGACCGACACCGATTGCTCTAACGCTCAGCAACCTTTAGCAACCTCTCCAATGGCCTTCTCCATGTCTGCATCAGTGAAGCTTTTAGTTCCACAACCTAACAATCTCCCACTTGGAGATAATAGCTGCATTGTACCTATACCTGTACTTTGTCTAATCTATTTCTTGGTTTGTATCCCTCTTCAAGCTTAATCCTAAAGACAACCCACCACACATCCCGTGATGTACCTCCTATCATCTGAGTACCCTGCCACATCCGAACCTACAAACACATGTAGTGAAGTCCTAACCCTGCATAGCATGAATCCCTACTGCTGGTCCCTCTCAGATACCTGAGAACCCACTTCCCTAAATTGGCTCCTAACTCTCTAACAGCTCCCACTGCATGGGAATACACAGGTCTATACCAGACCTCATGTGATTTTGGACACTATACCTATCTAGCACTTAGTGTGCTTCGGATCTACATCCTGAACCTCACCAACACCTGATTCACATCAGCTCCCACTGGAGACAAAATCAACCTATGATCTCCATGTCTCCCATGTCAAATAATTTCCCTACTCCAAACTCCTCATGACATGCCACTGAACTAACCTTACCCTTAGCTCAGCAAAACCCTATATGTACAATCCTGCTAGCAAACATACCATCCACATACAGAAACAGAATGATGTTATGACTCATCATCCACCTGGTAAGGCAAACCACAGTAGTTACCTGACATTGACTGAAGCCATGCTTCATCCTCCACCTATCAAAACTTGTACCACTGTCCTACAGCTCCTCAAGACCATATACCTTGGTCTTCCATTTCATGTATCCATTCTCTCTTTTCTTCAATTAAGGTATCCATTCATCTCTGTGCTTTCTCACCAGCTGGCAACCCTACCAAAACTCCCATTTGGTTTTGCATCATATCCCTACCATGCTCCCACCTGTTTCCTGGATCCTTCCTGCTCTATAATCAGCAATGAGTATAAAGAAGAGGAACAACAAATTTGAGGGCCTACTTACCTCCTCAGTCCTCCGTATGGGTGTTTGAGACTCCTTGATAGCATGCTGTCCACCCAAAATCCGTTACAGTGACCGACCTCAGTCACTCCACAGTCTGCATCCAACCGATGTTAGTTCCCATGCGTCTATCCCTGACTACTGACCCTGCCGACATCGGTGTCCCTGTTGCCAATGTCGGTCCTCCCAACTGATGTCGGTCTTACCTATTGCGACATCACCGACTTCGGTCTGCACATAACTGACATCGGTACCTGTCGATTCGACACCGGTTCCACCTGATCGATGCCAGTAGCTGTGTTCACCTGTGAGTGATGACTTTTTACCCACGAGCTCCTTTGAATCAAAACCCATGTCCAAACTGCTCTGCTCAGAAGTATCTAGCACCATCCACTAGTTTCTGTCTACCATCTCCTCCATAAACACCAAGGCTTTCCAATTCTTAAGCCTGTCAAATATATCTGTCTTCCACTTAAGAACATGCATCTCTTTCCTGCTCATTTGACCAAGCTTACGAAGCCACGTCTCTGCAACAAAAGAAGAATCAGTAATATAAACAAGTAGATAAAGAGTACCTATTTTCTTACCACCAGCTAATTCAAGTGCATCCGTTGTGAGAGTTCTTGTGCATCTCTCATCACCCAATATTTCTAAAGAAATTAGCCATATCTCCAAACCTGGGACCTACATGACCTTCATCAACACCTGTGTGTTGGCCACCTACAATTTCAGCTTCACTTCCCCTTTGCCAATTCTTTGGCAAGGCTCACCAGCTCCTCTACCTGGGGCTGCATGGAAAGAGGCAATTGAATCTTTTAACCAAGATTCAACTTTATCCAAGAAACCTCCCATAGCATCCTGTGCAACAACACTTACAACATCTGCTTCTTCAGTTCCTTCATGCTGATCTGCTACCAACCAACAATATTCTTTTACCTACTCTTTCTTTCCATGGGACCGTAAGTGACCATCTATGTTTTTCAACTCCTCCATTCTTAGCTTACTTTCATCTACCATTGCTCTACTCCCACTCGATCAGAAACCCTTGAGAGTGACCTGTAACCAAACACAAAACCTGCTCCCTACAACCTTAGCTCTGATACCACTTGTCAGGATGCGAAACACCAGAAGCATATAGTTGATTACTAAACCAAGCAACTTAATATGTGGAAATTAACCAGAAACACAAGTAACTAGAATTCAGAATAACACATGATATGAGAGACAATACACAACTTGTATTAATACTTATAAAGAAAAGAATACAATAAAGAAGATGCCACTTCTTCTCCACCACCTCTTCAGAGGCTTCCCACACCTCAAGTGAACAGTAATTCTCTCCTCTAAGCTCTCTCTCTCTCTCAGGTCCCAACACACAACTCAAATATAGAGTTGGTGTTCACCTCCCATGCTCCACGCACACCACAAGTGCTCCACACACTCCACAAGTACTCAACATACTTCAAGTAGATCTCCCATGAACCTACAATAACCTACACTTCAACAGACCATACTTATGGAAGGAACTCCCTTGCCTTCCTCTCTGCTCTATCTGAGTACACACCTGTACTCCAAGTAGATCCTACCTAATACTGCTCCCTGTTGTGTTGCTGTCCTATCTAATCTTACACACCTGCAAACCAACCTAGTTATGCACACCTGTGAACCTTAACCTTGCACACACATACACCTATAGATCAATGATCTTACTTACCATGTAGATCTCCTATATAGGCCATGCACACCTGCTGACCAAGATCCTACACCCTTGAAGAATCTTGCTGACTCTCCAAAACCAGCACCCACCTTGGTACTACTGTGGAACTAGGAGGAACACCCTTGCTCACCTCACACATAGAAGGAGCTAACTTTTCTCAACTCAAACTAGAACACCTTTCCAATACAACCATGAGTCTATTATATAGATCTCATCCAAACAATGATTAAACATCTAATTACAATAATTAGATCCGTAGCTCTCAGTCTAAAAATAGCTCTAATCATGCAAACACTTGGTTCGTTAGCTAATTGCCCATAATAAACTCACAGTCAAACCACACAGGCGACCGACATCGGTCCGTGTCCACCTAGAGGTGACCGACATTGACCGATCCCTGACCGACGCCGGTTGCTTCTCTTCACTATCCTACCGACGTCGGCTGATCAAACCGATGCTGATTGCTCTGACGCTCAACAACCTTCAGCAACCCCTCCAATGGCCTTCTCCATGTCTGCATCAGTGAAGCTTTTAGCTCCACAACCTAATAATCTCCCACTTGGAGATAAATAGCTGCACTGTACCTGTACCTATACTTTGTCTAATCTATTTCTTGGTTTGTATTCCTCTTCAAGCTCAATCCTGAAGACAACCCACCACACATCCCATGGTGTACCTCCTATCATCCGAGTACCCTGCCACATCCAAACCTACAAACACATGTAGTGAAGTCCTAACCCTACATAGCATGAATCCCTACTGCTGGTCCCTCTCAAATACCTGAGAACCCACTTCCCTAAATTGGCTCCTAACTCTCTAACAGCTCCCACTACATGGGAATACACAGGTCTATACCAGACCTCATGTGATTTTTGACACTGTACCTGTCCAGCCCTTAGTGTGCTCCGGCTTTGCATCCTGAACCTCGCCAACACTTGATTCACATCAGCTCCCACTAGAGACAAAATCAATCTGTGATCTCCATGTCTCCCATGTCAAAGAATTTCCCTGATCCAAACTCCTCATGACATGCCACTGAACTAACCTTACCCTTAGCTCAGCAAAACCCTGTATGTACAATCCTGCTAGCAAACATACCATCCACATACAAAAATAGAATGATGTCATGACTCATCATCCACTTGGTAAGGCAAACCACAGTAGTTACCTGACATTGATTGAAGCCATGCTTCGTCCTCCACCTGTCAAAACCTATACCACTGTCCTACAGCTCCTCAAGAACATATACCTTGGTCTTCCATCTCACGTATCCATTCTCTCTATTCTTCAATTAAGGTATCCATTCATCTCTGTGCTTTCTCACCAGCTGGCAACCCTACCAAAACTCCTATTTGGTTCTGCATCATATCCCTACCATGCTCCCACCTATTTCCTGGATCCTTCCTGCTCTACAATCAGTAATGAGTATAAATAAGAGGAACAACGAATTTGAGGGCCTACTTACGTCTTCAGTCTTCCGTATGGTTGTTTGAGACTCCTTGACAGCGTGTTGTCCACCCAAAATCCATTACAGTGACCAACCTCAGTCACTCCACAGTCTGCATCCAACCGATGTCAGTTCCCATGCGTCGTCTGTCCTTGACTACCAACCCTGCCGACATCAATGTCCCTGTTGCCAACGTCAGTCCTCCCAACTGATGTTGGTCTTACCTACTGCGACATCACCGGCTTCAGTCTGCACATGACCGACATCGGTACCTGTCTGTTCGACACCGGTTCTACCTGAACGACGTCGGTACCTATGTTTGCCTGTGAGTGATGACTTTTTACCCGCGAGCTCCTTTGAATCAAAACCATGTCCAAACTGCTCTGCTCAGAAGTATCCAGCACCATCCACTAGTTTCTGTCTGCCATCTCCTCCATAAACACCAAGGCTTTCCAATTCTTAAGCCTGTCAAATATATCTATCTTCCGCTTAATAACATGCATCTCCTTCCTGCTCATGTGACCAAGCCTACGAAGCCACGTCTCCGCAACAAAAGAAGAATCAGTAATATAAATAAGTAGATAAAGAGTACCTATTTTCTTACCACCAGCTAATTCAAGTGCATCCGCTGTGAGAGTTCTTGTGCATCTCTCATCACCCAATCTTTCTGAAGAAATTAGCCATATCTCCAAACCTGGGACCTGCATGACCTTCATCAACACCTATGTGTTGGCCACCTACAATTTCAGCTTCACTTCCCCTTTGCCAATTCTTTGGCAAGGCTCACCAGCTCCTCTACCTAGGGCTGCATGGAAAGAGGCAACTGAATCTTTTAACCAAGATTCAACTTTATCCAAGAAACCTCCCAGAGCATCCTGTGCAACAACACCTGCAACATCTGCTTCTTCAGTTCCTTCATGCTGATCTGCTACCAACCAACAATATTCTTTTACCTACTCTTTCTTTCCATGGGACCATAAGTGACCATCTGTGCTTTTCAACTCCTCCATTCGTAGCTTACTTTCATCTGCCATTGCTCTACTACCACTCGATCAGAAACCCCTGAGAGTGACTTGTAACCAAACACAAAACCTGTTGCCTGCAACCTTAGCTCTGATACCACTTGTCAGGATGCAAAACACCAGAAGCATACAATTGATTACTAAACCAAGCAACTTAATATGTGGAAATTAACTAGAAACACAAGTAACTAGAATTCAGAATAACACATGATATGAGAGACAATACACAACTTGTATTAAAACTTATACAGAAAAGAATACAATAAAGAAGATGCCACTTCTTCTCCACCACCTCTTCAGAGGCTTCCCACACCTCAAGTGAACAGTAATTCTCTCCTCTAAGCTCTCTCTCTCTCAGGTCCCAACACATAACTCAAATACAGAGTTGCTGTTCACCTCCCGTGCTCCACGCACACCACAAGTGCTCCACGCACTCCATAAGTACTCAACGTACTTCAAGTAGATCTCCCATGAACCTACAACAACCTACACTTCAACAGACCATATTTATGGAAAGAACTCCCTTGCCTTCCTCTATGTTCTATCTGAGTACACACCTGTACTCCAAGTAGATCATGCCTGATACTGCTCCCTGTTGTGTTGCTGTCCTATCTGATCTTGCACACCTGCAAATCAACCTGGTTATGCACACCTATGAACCATGACCTTGCACACACATACACCTGTAGATCAATGATCTTACTTACCATGTAGATCTCCTATATAGGCCATGCACACCTGCTGACCAAGATCCTACACCCCTGAAGAATCTTGCTGACTCTCCAAAACCAGCACCCACCTTGGTAATACTGTGGAACTAGGAGGAACACCCTTGCTCACCTCACACACAAAAGGAGCTAACTTTGCTCAACTCAAACTAGAACACCTTTCCAATACAACCATGAGTCTATTATATAGATCTCATCCAAACAATGATTAGACATCTAATTACAATAATTAGATCTGCAACTCTTAGTCTAAAAATAGCTCTAATCATGCAAACACTTGGTTCGTTAGCTAACTGCCCGTAATAAATTCACAGTCGAACCACACAGGCGATCAATGTCAGTCCCTGTCTGCCTGGAGGTGACCGACGTCGACCGATCCCTGACCGACGTTGATTTCTTCTCTTCACTATCCTACCGACGTCGGCTGATCAGACCAATGCTGGTTGCTCTGATGCTCAGCAACCTTTAGTAACCCCTCTAATGGCCTTCTCCATGTCTGCATCAGTGAAGCTTTTAGCTCCACAACCTAACATAAAATTACAATTATAACCTAAAAATCTACCCCCAATTCCCCCCCAACTTATCCTAAAACTACCCTACCCCAATTTCTACCCCTCTACTAACATTTACTATCCCCCCACCTCTAAATTAGCCTAAAAACTCAAAATAGCCAAATGAAGTTTCCAAACAACTCATAGAGACTCTTACCTCATCTATCTATCTCCTCTAGGCTGACATAATTGGCTCTTATGGTGGCATACCTCCCATTGGGTCCCTTCCTTGCTTTACCATCTCAGTCACTCTCATAGCTTTATTTTTCTCCAATCACAAGTTGCAAATGAGTTTGGTCAACTTCCAAACCCCCCTTTTATTGGGTTTGGTTGACCACTGACATCAACAAGCTTAACCTAATCTATCAACATTAGTGCTTATACCTATCAAAATTAGAAAATTTTCCCTAATGTACTGATGTCAATACTATTTATTATTGATACCATCAATATCACCGACATCAGTACCATTGCAATAATGTTTTCCCCAACAAGCTACCCCAACTTTTTAGACTTTACCCAAACTCTAGGGTAATTTGGAGATCAAGTATATCTCCCTAACCATGACCACCAATCTAGAGATCATATGTCTCCCCAACCATGATAATATCCCTTGGATATCACTTAAATCTTCACTCACAATGACTTTTCTTGGAGATCATGAATATCTCCTTACTCATTAACACTTTTTACACCAGCTTTCCATTGCTTGTCTTGACCACTTATGTTATTTTGATATAGTTATATATTATACCCATGCATGTATATTAGGTGTTTTCGATGGAACCCAAGCTCATCCTATCACCTATAACCTTTTGTTTTTTCTAGTGGCACTTCCTACCTTGAATACCTAGGACACATCAACCATTAGAGCTAAAATTTTGATTATTTTAACCTATCAGCTATCACTTAAAAGCTGTGCTTTGGTTATTTATATTTGATTCCTCCTCAACCTTACCTATTCTTGACTTTGTCAACTATAGCTCATACTAGTGTATGCATACAAAGTGATACTCAATTCTCCACCACTCACCCAATTACCTTTTTATCAAACTAGTACTTGATTCTAGTTTCTCCTCTGTCGAGTCCCATTTTGAGGGGGGATACCTCATCTAATACTTGGAGAATATAACTCTTATTTTTGTCTTGAAAACTTATTAGTAAAAATTACAAGACAAAATGGGTAGATGTAAACACCAAAATTATGCCACACACACATGCATAACTATCTATGTCGAAACCCCCTTAAGCCCTTTTCCAATAAAAACAATTAGCCTCCCTAACCCATAATGTTACCCCTCACACATTTAATTAATTTAAAAAACTTAATTAAAAACCATTTATGCCACCTTACTTGGCAACCTCACTTTAAGATATATTCCCAGCTAATGAGTCAGCTCAAGATTTGGTCCCTTCACCCTAACTACCCAAGACTTATTCTCACCTCAAAACTAAATTCCTAATCAACTACCTCCTTCTTAACCACTTACTTTTATCATTTTATAATAGGTTCCACACTTGACATAAATATCAATGTAAAATAAGCCAAAAATAGTAAGCTTTACCTATTATAAGGCTACCAATGTTAATCAACCCATGGCCAACATTAGTGGGATCATCAATGTCAATGATATGATCCAAACTCTAACTTAATGTTTAGGTAAATATAAATCAATAAAATTCATTCTTACTTGCCTTCAAGCTCTCAAAATTCAAATTTTGACATCTTAGCTTATTTTTATCTTACATAAGTCAATCATGATTAGGAAACAAGATTTTGAGGACCAACAACACCCACTTGTTCTCTCTGTTCAAGCTATCAGTTCAGACTACCTGATAAGAGCCATCAATCTAGTACTTATCATTCAGTCACTACTACAACTAAGTACATCACTTATTTTTATGTCTTTTAAGAATTTACTTTGCTATCAATTCATATCTACTATTCATTGCTTTACACATTCTTGACCAAACCCCTATGAGGGAGTTACAAAGCTTCTCTACTTGTTTCCCCTTGACTTGACATACCAAATATCTAACAAGATCTACCTAGATCATACTCTCTCTCTCTCTCTCTCTCTCTCTCTCTCTCTCTCTCTCTCTCTCTCTCTCTCTCTCTCTCTCTCTCTCTCTCTCTCTCTCTCTCTCTCTCTCTCTCTCTCTCTCTCTCTCTCTCTCTCTCTCTCTCTCTCTCTCTAACCTCCCAAACCTAATCAAAACCTTTTCTCAAACCAAAAAAAGCCTTTTGTAATCTCCTAGGTAGTTATTTCCCCTATCAACCTCTATATCCCAACCAACATTGATCACCTTCACCCATCAACCTCAATATCATAACTGATATTGGTCACTTCCTTACTGATTTTGATGACTTTGGATTTCCTAACCTACCCAAACACCTTCTAAAATACAAACAAAATACACCACCTCCACCCTGTCACTCTCTACTGCACTCAAGTTGTGAATAAAGGTAAAATTATTTCTATTTCAATCTCTCTTTACCTATATTTTAGTTATTATTACTCTTTTTATCTCAAAAGTGGATTGTCATCTCTAAGGAAGTTTCATACTTCCTAGTTTTAAGCACGTAGCTTGGCAGTCCACTCATTTATCTACTAACAAACATTTTTTGGTAGTTATTTTTTATATGTAGGTAGTCATCCAAAACCAAAGAGGAGTTATAATTTGTTTGGATATAATGTATAAACCAATCCAAGTTCATTCTAATAACTTATCCCTATCAATCTTCTCTATTTTTCTTTAAACTTGAAAAAGACAAATTTTAGTGAAACAAACACCTTGAAATAATATCACTCAATATAAACCTTTGATTTGTATATGTATGAATTTAAAATCATTGTTATATCTTATAATAATCTTTATCTTTAAATTTTCTCAATGATAAACTTTGAACACTTGTCCTCATCTCACTGCTTCTTGACACCTTGGAACAAACATGCTTCATTGATCCTTTTATAAGAAGCTTGATATTTAACTTTGTTAACCAATAAAAACATTGAATATTTTAACTCAACACAAACCATATATTTTCACTATATGATAACCCATAAGCCATTATATTTCCATCTGGTCCTAATCTTTAACATCATGTAAAATAGACTAAGTATGGGGATCATTATTATCTTCTTAGAATGCCAACTTTGCAAAGTCATATATTTTATCTCTCTCACTTGAATGTTCTCAAATTTTTACCATATGATATCATTTAAAATATGAATCCAACCATGTATTAATTATTTCTTGAAACCTTTTCATGTGAAATATATAATTCCATTAATCTACTCACTCAATTTTTTCTGCCATAGAGCCAACTATGCCTAGAATTGCCTAGAAGGCCAACTTTACACATGAATATATTTTGATGCACTTCATTGCATGACCTAAAAATTATTTAATAACAAATAGGAATAAAAATAAACATACCCATATAATCAAATCAATCTTAAACTACTACACATGCTAACTATGACTACATGAAAAATGCCTACTCAGCTTTTCTTGGCACATGCAAATTTGGCTAAGTATGGAAAACCATTGTCAAACTGTAAGGGAGCCCAAATTTAAACTTGAATTTATTTTTCCATGATTATTCACATGACCCAATATTTATAAAATAATATATTATCTCATAGGTTAATTCATCCATTTATCAATCTTCTCTTGAAAATTTCATACATGCAAGATATGATATCACCAAACTAATTACTTGGCTCTATTTGAACATAAAAGACATTGCCAAACTACCTTGGAGCCCAACTTTGAACATAAATATATTTGGTTATGATTCATCACATGAATTGAAACTTGGACCATATCAACTTGGGACTAATTTGATCACAACAATATGAAAAAATCCCACTAACTCATATACACGTAGAATTAATGATGTCATTAAATTATATACTCATATTTTTTGCTACTAGACCCATTTATGCCTAAATAAACAAAATGAATGACCAAGTGAGTTCAAATCATGCACACAAGATACATAATCATCTTTGACCACTAATAATACCCATTTCACATGTTTAATACTTCAAACTCATCTATAATAATCTCAAACAATGCCAAAATTGAAGATCAACTAAGCCTTCTTCAAGAATACTAGGACAAACATATTGCACACTTTGCTATTGTCACTTAAACTATCAAGGCACTTCATCCACTCACATAGACACCTTCATGAAATAATTGTAAATTCTCCAAAAATATCCCCCTTTGTCATTTATGTTAACACCCATCATAAGATAATATACAACTCACCTTTCTTCTCTCTCTTCAAGCACTCTCATAATAGGAACTCTCTCATCCTTTGACATAATGGAGAAGTGGGAAAAAACTAAATTTGAGGACCTAAAAAGACAAAAAATAGGATATTACCACCTTATAAAGATGATACAAGCTCCCCCTTACCCTAATCCTACCTTATTTTTGCCTTGACAACTTCCTCTTGCAATAAGCCAACACTCTTGTTCAATCAAGCACTACAACCAATGAATAAAGAACACACAAAAACATTGAAATATGATTGAACTCACCAAGAAACATATAAGAGGGAATCCCCCTAATATTTATAATACATTTAACCTCCTTATCATCTTCAAGTCTCCACACACCATGAATAATCACTATATAGGCTTACTAGCCTTCTTTCTCAAGCTACAACAAGGACTAGTAATAGATCTTAATTCTACTCACCAAATAGGAAACATGATATAAAAAAAACCTAAAATATCTCATTTAAATAATCATACCTTGATATTTTGGAGAAAATAAACATAAATTACTCTTCTTCTCACTAGGCTTGTTTAGACTTCTTATAGTCCTACCTAAAACTTACAGAGCCCACAACTTTAAGTAGATGAAACTTCAAAACTCAAAAAACTATATATAGATAGCTCTCATATTCCACCTCAATCACACTAATTTTAATCACCTATATCATCTTCTAAAACATACTTCCTTAACAAACCTACACACAAATTAGGTTTCCATCTTGACAAAAACATGAATAAATTTAAAAACTAGAACATTTAGATATTTGTGAATCTTGAATTGACAAAAATCTTATCCCATTCAACCTATTAATAATCCTAATACCTTAATTCATAAGACAAAACACTTTTTTATAAGATCCCAAAACCCTAGAATCTTAAAATAAACAAGGTTAACACATCACCTTCTAGTCAATGCACACTCCTAAAAATTATTACACACCTGGAGATAGCCATCACAAACTTATAGACCAAGATTTTTGCTTCTAAACTATTATTAATCTATATATCCTATAACCCATTTTAGGCTTACTTTCCCTTAAGTAAAAAGTAAGAAAATTAAGAGTATTAAAAAATCTCTAATTTGACTTCAATATACCTTCAGACCACAAAACCATCTAGAGCATGATATAATAAGGTTAGAATAAATTTATATGCAAAATATCATCTTGATAAATCTAAAATCCTCTTTTTCCAATTTAAAACCTTCAATCTGACCCTATAGACTGACCATATATAGCTATGAATCACTCTGACATCACCATAACATATCTTCCACCTAGACATACCTTATCCTGTTAAAAATACTCATCTCTATCCATCTAGAATGATATGAAAAATAACATAGTAATCCTTGTTTCTCAACTAAAAGGAGTCTATTAAGAAGCTTAGATAGAAACATCCTCTACACCATAATACTCTAAAACAAAGTGAAACCAGGAGTGGCCCACATCTCCTTAGTAACTACTAGAATCCTCTTATAGTTATAAGATTTATTGATTTTGTAATTTCTATTATTAGTATGAACTATGAAAACTGGTTCCTTTTATAAATCACTCTCCTCTTCTAAGATTGATTTGATAACACATGGAGCAACTATGAAATCTTGACACATTTTTATTTGAAGAATCAACCTTGCAGTTCTGAACCTTTTCACTAGACACTGATAGTTTATTTTATTTTCATGAAGCTTTCTAAAAAATAGTATGATGTTCAATTAGATCCATACATACATTGTAACTAGCTTCAAATAACACCTTGGTGTTCTCTTTGAGATTGCTCTCTTTATTCACAACATGAGTAGAAAATGAAAGTCCTTGGCACTCTTCAAACTTTGTAGCATTCTCCACCATAGAAAATATATTACATGGACCTATAGTCTCATCATGACTCATACTTACCACCTTTGGTCTCCATGAGTTAAATTTCCTTCTACCTTGCACTCTAGGTGCCTAATAAAACATATTCTATCTTGTAGGCCTTTACTTTTAGAATTTATCATTGTGACCAATATTTTCATAGTTGTAGAAAAAAATACTCCTTGATGGAAACTAATCTTGTCTTATCTTGTTTCAAAAAAAATTATCAATGTGTCCAATGTCATAATAACTAATACAAACTACTCCTTTTGAAGACTTACCTTATCTTTCCTTATTTGGATAATGCTTAGCAAAGTGTCCCTCATTAAGATAGTTGAAGCACTTAAATTTTTTCACACCTTTTGACTGATGACCTCGTCATAGTTCCATGCAAACTCATTTACAATATATCTCTTGCATTCTCTATCTCTATGCCCAATCTGATTACAAGTATAGTAGTAACCATTAAAATTTGTATACCTCATAGCATTTGGTTATCTGATCTGATTTGTCTTTAGTTTTTCAGTACCTTCATTCCTTATCTGATGATTTTTTTTCAAAGTCAAATTTTTATTTTTCACATTAGTCTTCATCTTATCTTGAGTTGCATTCTTTGGTTCTTCTTTATATCCATGACCAGTTCTATCACTTCCATGTGTTTGATCATTTAGAATATTGTCTAGATCACCTGATCTCTTTTCAAATCTCACAAATGAATTCACCTTACTATATGTCTTCTCTAACTCATATTTTAATGACTCATTTTTAATTACATACCATGAACATTCATCTTCTTTAGCTTTTAGGCTTGTAAATAGGATTTCCAATTGACAACTGAGATGCTTGACTATATATTCATACTCCTTGGTGTCTTCATTCATTCTTACTTTATACACATTAAATTTCTCCTAATATACCTTGATTTGTGGATTGATATTCTTGTTAATCTTATTCTCAATATTTAGTTCTTCAAGGGAATTTATTAATTTATTTTCACAGTCCCCCTCATCTTCATTATCATTTAAATCACTCCAATTAGACTCCTTTTGATGTGAAAAATTTCCTTCCTCAACCATGAAGAGGAATTCATATTTATAAGGACCATCATCTTCATGATCATACTCTGATTCACTAAATTCACTGTCATTTAATGAGTTGCAATCTTCTTTGCTGTAGAGAATCTTCTTGTCCTTGAATTACTTCTTATTTTCAAACCTTCTAAATCCCTTTTGCTTTTATTATACCTAAATGATCTACTTCCATAATCATGACCTTGAACATGCTATTCATCATCATTTTTCTTATACTTATAAGGGAATTCATTATCAAAATGTTCTACCTCTCCACAATTGAAGCATTTGAGGGTTAGTTTACCCTTATACTTGCATGAAGCTATTTTCAATTTTCTTGAAATCAAAGCAATTAGTTAATCCTCATCTATATCATAAATTTTATCCTCCTTAGGTTTCTTACCTTAGAACTTCTTCTTTGTCTTCATTTCAATCTTGAAATTTGTTTCCTTATTTGGTGGTATATCATCATTTACTCTCATCTCATAGGTAGTAAGGGTGCCATGAAATTGATCCATATTCAATTGAGTAAGATCGTGAATATATTCTGTAATAGATACTTTTGGATCAAAATTGAAGGATAGAGACCTTAATAGTTTTTGAACTATAGTAACCTCTTTAAGGTTCTCTCCAAGACCTCTGACGATGTTCACAATCTCATCAACTCTCTACAAAAAGCATGCCACATATTCTTCTTCCTTCATCTTGAGACTTTCAAATTGATTTTTATGAGTTTTTAACTTTTCAAGATTGACCTTTGAATCTCCTTCATAAATGATCTAAATTTTATCCCATCTCTTTAGCAAATTTACAATGGATTACCTTCATGAACTCAGTCTCTCTAAGACCACAAGTGATGACAATCACTGCCTTATAATTATTATCAAATAGCTTCTTGTCTATATCACTAGATGTAAGAGTACTAGGAGAAACATAACCATCCCAAATAGATTTCCATACATAAAAAACTAGGGATATAATGTATGTGCTCATCCTTTTACTCTAAAAAGCATAATTAGATCCATTGAACATTTGTCCTTGCTTAGTAGAAAAACCTCCTTATATTTGATGACTACCCATATTGTACCTTGGATAACCTTCAAGATATCAAGACTTTACCAAAGGATATACTTTGATACTAATTATTATAGGTATAATCATTGAGAGGGGGGTTGAATCAGTGAGCCCAAATATTTCAATTTCAATTTCAATCCTTCCAAACTATTAAAAAACCAGCATATATCAACTTGATCAAGAAACATTAATAAGAGATCTCATTAATAAATGCATATAAAAGATCAAATACACAATACATAGTATCTTATATGAAACCCTCTTTAGGAATAAAACCCACTCTCAAGTCTACAAACACTTGGACTACTTTTCCTATAAGGTATTATAAACTAGAGACTGGTCAAGTCCTTTTCACCCAAAACCTTGATCAAGTCCTTTTGACTAAAGGCCTTTCTTGGAACACTTATTTCACAAGGAGATACTACCCCTAAGAAAGATCAAGTCCTTTAGAACCTCCTATGAAATTAACACCTCCACCTTAGAATTGATGTCTTCAACACCTGATGATGAATCTTTGATTTTCTAATCCCTACACAAACTCCCTCTCTATCTCATACATACCTCTTACATAGGCATGCCACAATATCTCTCCTTATTCACTAAAATTGACCTCATATACACAATTATACATCTTAGAACATTTTTAACCTTAAAACTTACAAGATCACTATCCTCTCTTCTTCACTTCAACACATACTTCTCTCTCACAAGCCTTTCATAAATCTCCCTTGAATCTAGAAACCATCTCATTTGGTTTCATTATTTATAGAGCATACATTATTATCAACACATTAGTTAGCCATTATCCAGATCTTAAAATTTAATTAATCTATAACATCAATACATGGTGAAAAAAAATCTTCATAGGTAGGCCATATCATATATGGGTCACCCTTATGTAGCTACATCTTTCAATTAGGCCCTTGTAGCTCTTACAGGTCTCATGGAGGCCTATTCATGCATTTATCACATCATAAAGAAAAATAAGAACATAGGAACACTTTGAAACTCATGGAATAATTAAACATTATCTATAGGTCCTCCTTAAGTTCCAACATCTATCATAACACTCTTCTGTTAACCCCTAATTAGCTTAAACACCTCTCTGTACACATAGTCATTATGAATGAAAACATAGACACCTTATAACCATTTGTTCATAATAAATATTATTGGTAAAACATTAATAATACACAAATATGGTCCTCATGGAGTTTAAAATACTCCCCAATAGCCAATTCATCAAGAGATAAAGAAATAACATAAAAATAAGCTCAAATAATTTTCTCGGCTCACTTGTAGGACATACATGGAAACACAGTCAACTTTGAACCTTTATAACTTTGACTATACACAATTTAAAATATTTAAATATATATTTAAAATTTAAAATTTTATTATTATATAAATTCTCTTTTTAAACTAACAGTAAATTCTACTTCTATCAAAAAATATGGCACAAAAACTAGACAATGGTTTTTCCTTTGTTAAATTGAAATATTTGAATTCAAATGGTCACATTTAAACCTCAAGCACCAAGCTATCATCTCATTTACTTGATGCTTAGGTAAATCATGCACCATATATATTATTTTAAGGAAATCAAATTTTACCTTTCAATGCTCATCGTTAGATCTTCATATTGACTATTTGACTTAATATGCTTTGTCGATCTCCTATACGAATCTCAGTCTTTATATGTTCTTAAACATTATACACCTTGAAATAATATCAATTACTATGTACCTTTGATATGTATATGTAAAAACATCCACTCACTTTTATATCTTATAGTAAGCTTGATCTTTACCTCTGCTTAGCATTAAACTTTGAACACTTGTCCTCATCTCACTGCTTCCTGACACCTTAGAACAAACACACTCTATTGATCCTTTTATAAGGAGCTCTATCTTTAACATCATTAACCAAAGAAAATTTCAACTCATTTGACTCAATGAACACCATAAATCATCACTATATTATCATCCATGAGCCATTAGATCTCCATCGATTCTTGATCTTTCACATCATGCAAAATAGACTAAGTATGGGGACCATTGCTATATATTTAGAAGGCCAACTTTACAAAATCATATCTTTTACCTCACTCACTCACATGTTATCAAATTTGCACCATATGATATCATTTAAAATAGGAATCCAAACATGTATTTAAAATATCCTAAAGCTTTTGTGCATGTGAGATATCATACTATTAATCTACTTACTCATATTTTTCTACCATAGAAGCCAACTATGCCTATAACTACCTAAAAGGCCAACTTTTCACATGCATATCTTTTGATGGAATTCATAGCATGACATGAAACTTAGTGAATATAAACTAAGAATAAAACTAAATAAACCCATATGATCGAATAATAATAAAACTAACACATGTGTGAAATATGAATATCTCAAAATGCCTACTTAGCTTTTCTTACCACATGCAAATTTGGCTAAGTATGGGAAAACATTGTCAAACTACCTGGGAGTCCAAATTTGCACTTGAATATATTTTTTTACACTTATTCACATGACATTAGATTTAATATATAATATATTATCTCATATGGGAACTATTACATATGTAAATTTGTTCCTAAAACTTTCATACGTGTGAGATATGATGTCACCAAACTACTTTCTTGACTCTGTTTGAACATAAAAAACACTATCAAAATGCATAAGAGCCTAAATTTACACACACATATATTTGGATGCACTTCATCACATGAATTTAGAATTGGAACATAGTAATTTTGGAATAATGTGATAATAACCATATGACCAACTCCCATTGAGTCATCCACATGTGGTAATTATGATGTCATCAAACTGCCTACTCAGATTTTCTGCTACTAGACCCATTTATGCCTAGATGAATAAAATGAAGGACCATGTGAATTCCAATCATGAAAAAAATATTTAAAAACATATTTTACCAATGATAGGACCCCTTCCACATTCTCAATACTTCATACTTATCCCTAATCATCTCAAACCATGACAAAACTGAAGATCAACCAAACCGTCTTCAAGCATACTATGACAAACACATTACACAATTTATAATTATCACTTAAACTAAAAAGTCACCTAATCAACTTACCTAGACACATTTATTACATCATCATGACATCATTTAAAACTCCTTGATAAGGGATTCTTTACCACAACTCTTTAACTCTCTCTATTATTTTACTCCTACAACTTAGCTTCATGCAATCTCCATTTTAAACCTTTCACAATCTCAAATATCAAAAATTAAAATTAAAAAAGATAAATTAATCAAATATATTACATTATATAATACCAATTTATGTAGTTACTGATGTGTACAACCTCCTCATTGATACCCTCACTCTGATATCTGCCTTTAATGTGTTTATATTAAACTCTAATTTATTTCTATACATGTAGGTACTTTACTTATCTTTAAAACTCTTTATTAATATTAATTTGGTTTGGCCTTTAATCCTATTGTAATGTATATATTCCTCCTTTATCTTGAAAACATGCCATCCTTCATATGTCTCTACACTCTTTTACTCTCACCTCCTTTCATGTACCTCACCTTTCTCTCATTCAAAAGTTCATTACAACACTCTCATGTAACTTCATAATCATAAAAGCCTAATCCATGATTCAAATGTTTTTTAATCCACCACTAGATCTCCCATGTAAATTAATATATGTATTTTATCCCTTATACACATCGAATGTAATAATACAATATGCAAACAAGAAGTCTCTACCAATCTTCCCTTATTCTTTTAGGCCTCCTCTCTAGTAGCCAAATTTTCACACAAACCTAGTAGGCTTGATTAAAATAATAATATCACAAAATCCTCACACTCTCAAATAACCTTTATCTTTTTTTATCTTCCTACAAATTTTTAACTAACAACTCCCAAGGTATACCACCTAATTCAACACCCCCTTCTCTCAATTAGGTTTCTTTTACACCTAATCAACCACATAGTATTAGAGACTATATTATACAACAAAATATGGTTATATAACCTCCTTAATAATTTATAACATGATAAATAATATATTTTTACAAAATTTCATTAATTTCTAAGGGTGAAAAAAAATTATTTTAGTTTCAAGAATCAAACCCTAGTCTTTGTTATACACAGACCTGTGTAGGATGAGAGGAGAAAAAATGAGATATTTTGAGTTTTGAGACACTTAAATAAATTTAAAAACCATTATAATGTTTTCCAAACCTCTATTAAAATTTTTAAAAATGTTTTTTTTCATGAACAATCATGCAATCTCCCCAACAAACAAGTTTGTAGAGGTTTGAGTCTTAATATATGATTGTATGGACTATAATGAAGGTTTAAATTGAAAACTTACACTTACAATGAATTATAAGCATATAATATATTTATAAAACAAAAATAAAAGATTTAATACTTATCAATAATTCTTTTAACACAAAATAATCCCTCAAAACATTTTTTATTCATGAAAGTCTTTCGAAATACATAAATCTACAAAAGTTGTTGGGCAACATGGTTATTTATTAAATTACTTTCAATCCTATATCACTAAAATTATATTATAAATATTTAATTAGATTACAAACACCCCTAATTGACTCACACATTGACTACTCTTTCATATACAACCTATCATGTATGTGAAGCTAGCACTCTGTAGACACCGAAATTGTGTCTACCCCTTGGTCATCCTCCCCCTTTGGTCCATTCCTCACCCATTCTTAAACCATGCACTTACTAATTTAAAATAATAATAATTTATTATTAATATCCTCCCCTTTGACACATCACCTATAACACCTCGTCTGACACCTCGCCTTGGACTATTTCCCACCCTATGACTCACCCAAGACCTATTCCTACTTCTTTCTAACCGCCTAACCAACCCTCATGCGTATTTATCCCAACCTTCAACAATTATCCAATGGATCATGCACTTGGCGGATGGAGAACGGGCTTGGTGGCTCTTTTACTCATTCTCCACCCACTGACATCGGTCAAATGTCAGCCGATGCTGGTGAGATCGCCGACATCGGTTTTACTTAAACCAAATTTCTAACCTTTAACGAACCTAATCACAAATTGTTAATCTCTGGTGAGCTAATCACGAATCTCAAATCCTCTTCCAGCGAAACAAAGTTCTCATGTGCTCTTGATTTCTAGTGCTCTGGCTTCTTATTTTCTTGCAGGGATCAGCATTCTTGATAGCATTTTCTAGGCACTGAGGTCTTGCATCAGAGATTCTGCATAGGGATTGCATGGTATCTTCATCACCAGTGGCAATAGAAACACAACTTCTGCACCTTTTCCAACTCACGTCACATCTAAGTATTTGTACTATTTTTATTTCAGTGTCATTTCAAATATATTAGCATTCTATCTACTGTCTATTCCAAGCATACTTGACCCAACCTTCTCTATTCTTCTCAGAGAGGCTAAAAAGCCTTCTCTCACCTCTTATTCCCTTTTTATTGCCTCTGACACCCATTTAGTCTCTCTTTAGACAACACCCTCTGTCTAATCAACTCAGCACAAGCTATCAGAGACCTACAGACCATCTTAAGACTAATCTGATCAACTTGACTAAATTGCTTCCCAGAAAGGCTGAAAGGCCTTCTTCCTACTCCTTACCCCTTTTTCTTACAACATACCCTCTACCTTAGTTCTTATTAAAGATTATATCTACTATTCTAAAATCCCACACAGACCCTCAGACTCTTAGACGAAGCCTCAGTCCATTTTGCAGACCAAGACCAGACCTGTAACTCATCCCTGACTATTGCCCCAGCTGACCTCATCCATTTCCCCTACCGACGTCGGCATCCTAACTGGCATCAGCGACCTTCCTGACCGATGCTGGCAATATCACCGATGTCAGTGACTGTGCAAAGCAAATCCCAACTTATCAGGTATGCATTTGCTTTTAGTTCTTTCTTTTTAGTCTTTTATTATTTCTCATTTCTGTCTCTGTCATATTTTGTTTTAAATAGTGGACTGTCATCCTCCAAGAAGCCTTTGTGCTTCTAGGACCAAGCTTTTGCTTGGCAGTCCACCCTTTGTCATCTAACATTTTTTGTGTTTTAGTGTCTTTCTCTTTTAGGTGTCATCCTCCACAACCAAAGAGGAGATCTCACTATCGTCTAAATTCTGGTGCACAAAACTATATCCAGGTACATACAAGCCTTAGACCTTTTCTCTTAGTTTCTTAATTGTCTTTTTGAATTTAGAAAGAGAAAATAGCATAGAAACATTCTGGCACGCCCAATGGGACCCTTAGGGCCTTCCTTGGGTTCTTTTCCTTCTTTTTTCATTTAGGTGCATTAGGTTTCTCCCTTTTCACCTCTTTCTTTTCTTCTAAAAGACATCATAAGCAGGAATAAAAAGAACTTTTCTTTCTTTTCTTGCATTTCTAGACTAATCAAAAGTCATACTCTTTAACACTTTCTCAAACTTGTTTTCATTTGAATTCACATTTCAACTTGGGGCTTAAAACACGTTGCACTTTCATTTCTGCTTGCTTGCATTTCTTAGTCCACACTTAGTAATTAATAACTGCATATTGAATTAATCGTAGTCCACTTGATGTTACACAACCAAACCATGTGCACTAAATCAAACATCAAACTTACCTGAGACAAGGCCCGACTGGGATTTCATCACCCAGCAGATACCTTACCCATCCCGGTGATCCTACTTGGATTTCACCACCAAGGGGAAAGCCCACTCTGTTCTCTGGCAGAGTCTAATCTATAGGGGAAGTATATTTTGGCTAAGCGAAACCAGCTTACCACTGGGATCATGAAGTGAGGGGAGCTTGCTCCTTAGCACCAGGCCAAGTATGGAACCTAACACAGACTTTTGAGCACCTAAACAAACCTAAAACCATCCATAGACTACCTCTTTTAGGACCCTTCTAACAACCAACCTCCCCAAACATCACTTTAAGGCATAAGCCACATGAGCTTAATAATTTATTTCTAGGGATTTAACGCTTAGGCTCTACTTGTGTTCTTCATCTTTTCTATTCTTATCTGCTTGTTTGAGCTAGTGAGGACGTTCTTCTTTTTTTTCCAAAAACTCTCAAGTCTTTTGGGTTTCTGGAAAACATAGTCACCGGCATCAGTTTTACCACCGACGTCAGCCACCTTTTATCACTGGCATTGATTATCTGACCGACGTCGACCATCTTTCTCACCGACATCGGTTTTCCAACCGATGTCAGTCTCTTTTATAGTTCTTTTTTTAAAAAATAGCAACCTTAAAACCTGCCCCTTTTCTGTCAAAACCCCATTCTGAGTTTCTAAAACTAAAAAAACATAGCTTTTTGAAACCTGACCCTTTCTTGCCTTGAATGGTTTTGACACGCAGTCAAACCAAGGCTCTTCTTGACCACGCGAGGCAAAAACCACTTCTGCCTTCACCATCCATAACCAGTCTTATAATGGAGTTCCACTCGGAGACTGAAAGAATTCCTACTCGCCCAACCCCGCCCCAGACTCTTATTGTCCCAGAAGGGGACCAAGATTTCACATGATTCTTGGACCTCAACGTCAAATCCTTGCAGCACTATCTCATGCATAGCCAAATGCAAGACTCCCTAGGCAACCCAATCTATGGGATGCCGACTTCCTTAGTCGAGACAATGATCACATGAATAGTATCTACAATTCAACCTATAGACAATCAAGCCAACACCTCGACTAATAATCCAACTGTGTCCTACCTTCAAAATTTAGCCTCTCCTTCTAGACTTACCTCCATGGGGGTTCCGATACCCCCTCAACCTCAAACTACTCAACCAAATCCTACACCTTTCCAAAACCTAGTGGTCTCTATCCCCCCTACTCTTGCACCTATCAACACAAGAGTAACTGTCTACCCTTCAACAAGTGTGGCCACTCCTCAACCATCTTTGATGGCCCCTATCCAACTTGTGCCTACCAACCCCATAACACAAGTGCCCTTGGCTTCAACTTCCACCCTGATAACTAGCTACCCATATGTTGCGTCTACACAAATGCAACCAACCACATCATATTCCCCTCTCAATATCTTTCTAGGGGGTGCTCCACCTTCCAATCCATCAGAAAATATCATCAAAATGCTGATGGACAAGATGTCTAGCCTAGAGACCTCTATTTCTAGCTCACGTAATGCTCTCTCATACGAGCAAATTTGCAATGAGCCCATTCATCCTTCTATCCCGATCAGGCCATATCCTAGCCAATGGGAACTTCCTAAATTTTCTCACTTTCAAAGCAAGGAAGACCCACAACAGCACTTACAGGTATTTAGACATGCCTGTTACCTTATTGCCCATGATGATGCATTGTTTTTATGCATGTTTCCTATGTCTCTATCTGGTGTTGCACTTGATTGGTAAAACTCTCTTGCCAACCATTTCCTCTTCACATTTACATAGTTGGCCCAGCTCTTTCTTGATCACTTCTCCATCAACATCACCAAGAAGGTCTCGATCACAGACCTCTATTCTATCTGCCAATTCGAGGATGAATCCATAGCTGACTTCATTGCTTGCTGGAGAGGCCTCATCAATCAAATCTCCTTTTCCTTACCCCAACCTGAACTTATTGAACTTTTCTCCCGAGCCTGCACTAAACATATTTCTTCCACCTTACGGGTTCAGACCTTCCGCACCTTCGATGAAGCCTTCACGATGGCCCGTAAACTTGAATTATGTGCCATCGAGGAGAATAAAGTCAAGTTGTAGAGCAAGAATCCCAACTATAAAATCAACGACTTCTCTTCTTCTAAACCTTCATCATCCAATCCTAAGTCTAAAGCTTCAGCTAACGCTGTGGTCATTAGACCTTCATCCTCTTCAACCAATCAGCCTGAGCCATCCACATCTCAGAGCACCACCCACCAATTCCAACAGAGATACGTATAATGATAGTATACTCCTCTCAAAGAATCATACACGTCTGTTTTGGAAAAACTTGTTAGACAAGGGGTTCTCAATCTCCCCTAGATCTGACCACCTCCATAATTTGATCCCTCACGCATCATCCCTGCATGGTATAGGGAAAATGACTTCTACAATTACCACCGTGTCAAAGGTCATGACACGAGTAACTGTAAGACCTTTAAAAACATAATCCAAGACATGCTTGAAAAGGGTGACCTCATCCTAGACAATCCCAATGCACCTCCTAATCAAGGCATCGACATCTTCAAGCAAGCATTCCCCAATCATCCACCAACCCAAAACAATGTCCAGACCTTGATTGACAACACTCATAAACACAACATTCAAACAGTCAATACGGTCTCGCCCTTCATCCCCGACCAACCTCAAGAGGTTAGTCCATCTATCAGTCCATTGCATGTGGATGAACCTCTTTCCCTGGTTAGTTCTCCATCAACCTCTCTCATCTTGGAGGACGCCTCAACCTTATCGGCACCACCAGTCTCACCATCCTCCTTCCTGCTACCTATGGAGGACCCGACCCTTCCTACTCCTCGACCACAAGTGGAGGGCACCATCATCCCTTCCCTTTACCCACTTGAGGAGCCACATTCTCCAGTTCCTTCTCCACCAAGAGAAGAACCTAACTCTCCATCTTCTTCGACCAATGACAATCTAGTTATAACTCCCACACACCTTGGGTCCGAGACTACTGCCACACCTAACACATTTTCAGCCCCGCAACCACTCACATCTTCTCAAGGACCCAAACCTCATCCAACATCTTCTCAACCATTTTCCTGACTAGTGGAGAAAATTGAACTTCTCCCTTCAAGGAAAGTGGAGCATCAGGGACTGTGGGAGCGTCTTAAAGCTCTTCAACATCCCCGTGCCCTCTCGTCTCATGCTGCTAATCCTCCCAAGGCAGAATCTCCCAAGACTCTCAACAAAGACCAGACTCCCACTTCTAAACCTGCATCTACCCCATCTAAACCAATCAAGTCACTCGGCATTCACCCTATCTCTACCCTCACTCACCCGCAAGTGAAGGTGGACTTAGACTAGACCTTGACCAATAGGAGTCTTCCAACCAAGTTGAAGAAGACTGCTAGACCACAGAAGTGAACCCTTCCTCCACCATCAACATTACCCTCCATTTTAGGCCCTCATTCTTCTACCCTAATCGGAGTGCTCCCTACTCCAGCCCTTAACCAAAACAAATTACCTCCATTAATTCCTTTGCCAACCATAAGTCTACCCCCTCTCAAAAATTTGGCACCTCGCACGAAGAAAGTGTCATCTTCACATGTGGCCACACCACCAACCCAAAAGGTGGTACGAAAGCCTTCTTCAACACCTCCCAAGCAAAAGTCACCAGCACTTCATGCATCAACAAGCACAGACCCCTTAGTAGGTTCATACACTTTGATATTATGCCAAATTTTTTAGACTTCCAGCATAACCCTTCCATCCATCAGGCCTTTCCAACCTCTCAGGTCTAGGCCTTCCTGGTTCGACGATATGAAGATTTTCTTATACCATTGTACGTCAGGACACGATACCAAGACTTGTTGTGCCCTCAAGGCCGTCATTCACCGCTATATGGAGAAGGACACTCTTCTCCTTGAGGACACTCTTGATCGACCCTCAACACCTTCCCATCCAACCTCTTCAACCACATCAACATCTCACCAGTAGGCCATGACCCCTTCTTCACCTCCTATCTTCAAAATTAATGCTATCCACATACCCACTAGGTCACAAAAGGATAAGGCAAAAGAAAAAGCTGCTATTCCTTGGACCTATCCTTTTGTCCAGTTACCTCAACCACCAAAACCCAATATTTCCATCTTAGGTGCATCCCAACCCCCTTCTTCAGATGCAATTAAAGACTCTACGATAAAACAACTTCACCAAACGCCCATGAAGATGACCTTATATGACCTTATCCAAAGCTCCCCCCAGCATCGTCAAGCTCTAATCAAAGCCTTACAGGCAGCGGAGGTCCAACTTGAAGACCCTCAACCACTAGCTGCCCTATTCCATTCTTTATCCCCCGTTGCCTCTATCACTTTTAGTGATTCTAAAATTCCTACCTCTACCTTGGAAGATTAGGACGCTACTCTTTTCATCATGGCCTATGTTGATCAGACACGTATTAAGCGCGTTATGATTGATGGAGGTGCTAGCATTAATATCATTTCTACCCATGCCTTTGATCAATTGGCTCTTCCCAAGAATTGCATATCGAAGACCAACACAATCCTTAGATCCTTTAATGACACCACTGCTAACACTATTGGCACTATTCTCCTCCATATTCGCGTTGGCCCACGCACAATCCCAGAGCTCTTCTACATCATTGAGGGAGAATTCCAATATAACATGCTATTAGGATGACCCTGGATCTGTGACATGGCTTGCATCCCTTCAACACTTCATCATTGTGTCAAATTTGAACACGACAGACAAGTCCATGTCATTCTTGCCGACCCATCCTCTTTCAAGACTTGTAACACAACCTATCGACCAAATGATGTTCTTATTCCTCTCAAGGCACCAACCCAAACATCATCTCCATCTGTAGAAGTGTCAACTAGTATGCAAATAGTGGTTGCCATCACATCACCTTCTCAAGCGACAACCAAGGACCCCATGGATGATATCTTCCAAAGACTTTCACTTGGAGAATATCGCTTACTTACCCTAGACATGTTTCAGACTCCTCAAGAGTATGGACAACTTCATCAAAGTAAAAGCTATGACTATCGGATTGGAATGGTCATTCCTTATGGTCCTCCTAGCCTTCGAACCAATCTCATCTATGGGGGGCTAGATCAAGCTCCTACTAATGAAAATCCTTCCTCCTCACCTCAATTATTCACATCCGATTTCTCCTTTCTTGGCAACCCCACCTTTACACATACCTACCTTTATAGGTGTGCATGGAAGGGTTTTGGTTTTGGGCACTACAAACAAGTCTCCCATCAGCCCATCGAGTCGCTCAATGATGACAATGCCAAGAAATGATATGGACTAGGATATCACGACCCCACTTAGGCCTCCACAGACTGTTTCCCTGAGCCAACCATTGACCAATCTCTAGGCTCACCCATTCCTCCTCCTTCACCTACAGTGTCGGTGGTTTCCATCCCTCCTAAATTTTTCAATGCCTAAATGCCATTCGCTTGGGAACCCTTGACCTATCAACTAGGTGGGGTACCCAGGTCTCTCCCCCTCATCTTCTCTCCATCTCATCCATACTGGGTGTTAGACATTCTTCCTACCACCAAATGGCTGGGGGGAGTTTGACTTTATACTGCCTATCATGACCTCAACCAAACATTAATCACACATCAACCATGACCTCAATCAATCATCAAACTAGACCTTGACCAGGCAACCAAACCTTGACCAATCATCAACCTTAACCTCTTAATCATGACCAAACACCAATCTCGACCCGGCCCTCGACCAGTCTTGACAAATCAGTGACCACATCAACCAATTTCTTAATCATCACCAGCATGTCACCAATATGGAACAGAGTAAATGAGGAAAATTTGCTCCTAATTGGCTCAGACCTTATATCATCACGCACAAGTATGGATCAAGGACTTATCCTTTGTCTTCTCTTGAAGGCCGACCAGAACTTGAGCCCCTTAATGCCTTGCATCTATGACCATTCTACTATTAGTCAAGTACTCATCCACTAGACATTTAACTTGAGCTCATCCCTTGAGCAATCCCTATCCTTTTAATCCTCAATCCTTTCCACCCTTTTTCCCTTAACAAATCCTCTATAACCCTTTTATGACATATGGATACTTTGTCCTAATAAAAGGGAGCCCTTGACCTTCTATAGTCTTGTCCATGACTCAATATTCTGTCAAAAATAAATCAAGATGTCAAAATATCCAAGGTCACAAAATCAAATCAAAAAGTAGACTGTTCCCTCGAAGGACAGATGTACTATCATTGCTATAACTAATAGACTGCTCCCTCGAAGGACAGCTATTCAAAATCCCTTAAACATATATAAAGCAAAATATAGACCACTCCCTTGAAGGATGGCTATGACTAAATCTTGCTATAAATAACACTTTCTTAGAAGCTTCCCGCATCGATCAGCTTCACAAATGACCACCAAGTAAAGTGACATCTCTATGTGGACTTCCCACATTGATCAGTCCGCTCTCTCAAAAAAAAAGGGGGGGTCATGGACTTGGCTTGTAGTTGTCTCAGGGTCTCCTATCAAAAGGGGCAAAGTTATCACTACTAACAAGGGCTTACCCTCTCCTCACATAATCACGCCTATCACCCCAACATACTCAAGGGATTTCGAGCTCACTTAATGTCAAAGTGATTCGATTACCTCTCTAACACAACCTATGGTCAACGATGCAATGCATAAATAGGGTTTTTGTGTTAACAACCCCTATCTATGCTGTCATTCTAGTCTGTGTCAATGAAAGAGCAATTTGCCTTTCACTTTTTTTTCACACTTTAGTCACATTCAACCAAATCATTTTCCCAAACGAAACCAACCCAAACATTTTCAAACCACCAACATGAAATTATGACATCATACATCATCATAGACCATTCACATAGTTTCTATGGACAACAATACACATAGGGACTATCGACCAGACACAATTTATGTTAAGCATAAACCATTACTTGTTGAAGCATAAATAGACCCAATTCATTTTTAGCATACATCCATCATGAATATGGAAAATTGCTAGGGATGAAAGACCACTCGACCACTATTGCAGAATACACCATCACACAATATGGAAAAGGCTACAACATCATCTTATCCTCATCATTTCAACACATGACCAAAATCAACCACTTCGATCTTTTTCCTCCCTCTTGGGAGAACTACATTGGCCTGAGGCCCTTCCAACAGGGGCTATGTAGGCAACACTTAGTTGACATGGGGTCTTCTAAGGTTAGCTCGGCCATTCCTTCATCCATCCACCTCGACCAATGACCATGGAGATCGCGACTATCTCCTTCGATGATGACCACTTCCAAAGCGACTTTGCCTTGGTTGTTTTTGCATGTATGCTACCTCATGAATGGTTAGCAAAATGGTGCGCATATTTTTGACCCTCATAAGTATAGGATCACAAGCCGATTGATCCCCACTACTTGTGACTTTTTCATGTTTCTGGGATCACTTCCTAAAGCCTAGGATACCTGGAACACAACGACCCATTGGAGCTTCAGCTTAGATTGAATCACCCAATCAGCTACGACTATATGCTGGGGCCCGATTACTTCAATTTTGGCACTCTTCGACCCTTGACTTGTGGCACTTTGACCTGACCATCTCATGAAGTGGTATGTGTGCGCTCACAACTATTGCAGCATTCACACTCACCATCTTCGTCCACTCTCTATCAAATCAACACCCAACTTCAGGTTCCATTCCCTTGACTCCCACTTTGAGGGGGAATACCTCATCCCATTTGGTACAACCTTATCCCATACCTAGGGCAACCAACACCTATTTTTGTCTTGCAGTTCATCTAGAACAACCAACAAGACAAAAAGGGGCAAATGTAGACATCGAAATCATGTCTAACCCTTGGTCATCCTCCCCCTTTGGTCCATTACTAACCCATTCTTAAACCATGCACTTACTAATTTAAAATAATTATAATTTATTATTAATATCCTCCCCTTTGACACATCACCTATAACACCTCGTCTGACACCTCGCCTTGGACTATTTCCCACCTTATGACTCACCCAAGACCTATTCCTACTTCTTTCTAACCGCCTAACCAACTCTAGTGTGTATTTAGCCCAACCTTCGACAATTCTCCAATGGATCATGCACTTGCTAGATGGAGAATGGGCTTGGTGGCTCTTTTACTCGTTCTCCACCCACTGACGTCGATTAAATGTTGGCCAACACCGGCGGGATCACCGACATCAGTTTCACTTTAACCAAATTTCTAACCTTTAATGAACCTAATCACAAATTGTTAATCTCTTGTGAGCTAATCACGAATCTCAAATCCTCTTATGGTGAAACAAAGTTCTCATGTGCTCTTGCTTTTCAGTGCTCTGGCTTCTTGTTTTCTTACAGGGATCAACATTCTTGACAGCATTTTCTAGGCACTGAGGTCTTGCATCAGAGATTCTGCATAGGGATTGCATGGTATCTTCATCACCAGTGGCAATGGAAACACATCTTCTGCACCTTTGCCAACTCATGTCACAGCTAAGTATTTGTACTATTTTTATTTCAGTGTCATTTCAAATATATTAGCATTCTATCTACTATCTATTCCAAGCATCCTTGACCCAACCTTCTCTGTTCTTCCCAGAGAGGCTGAAAAGCCTTCTCTCACCTCTTATTCCCTTTTCTTTGCCTCTGACACCTGTTTAGTCTCTCTTTAGACAACAACCGTCTGTCTAATCAACTCAGCACAAGCTATCAGAGACCTATAGACCATCTTAAGACCAATTTGATCACCCTGACTAAATTGCTTCCCAAAAAGGTTGAAAGGCCTTCTTCCTACTCCTTACCCCTTTTTTAGACAACATACCCTCTACCTTAGTTCTTATTAAAGATTCTATATATTGTTTTACCATCCCACACAGACCCTCAGACCCTCAGACGAAGCCTCAGTCCATTTTGCAGACTAAGACCAGACTTGTAACTCATCCCTGACTATTGCCCCAGCTGACCTTGTCCATTTCCCCTATCGACGTTGACATCCTAACCGACGTCGATGACCTTCTTGACTGACATCGGTAATATCACTGACGTCGATGACTGTGTAAAGAAGATCCCAACTTATTAGGTACGCATTTGCTTTTAGTTCTTTTTTTTTAGTATTTTATTATTTCTCATTTCTATCTCTATCATATTCTATTTTAAATAGTGGACTTTCATCCTCCAAGAAGCCTTTGTGCTTCTAGGATTAAGCTTTTGCTTGGTAGTCTACCCTTTTGTCATCTAACATTTTTTGTGTTTTAGTGTCTTTCTCTTTCAGGTGTCATCCTCCATAACCAAAGAGGAGTTCTCACTATCATCTAAATTTTGGTGTGCAAAACTATATCCAGGTACATACAAGCCTTACACCTTTTCTCTTAGTTTCTTAATTCTCTCTTTGAATTTAGAAAGCGAAAATAGCATAGAAACATTTTGACGAACTACAAGACAAAAACAGGCAAATGTAGACACCAAAATTGTGTCTAACCCTTGGTCATCCTCCCCCTTTGGTCCATTCCTAACCCATTCTTAAACCATGCAATTACTAATTTAAAATAATAATAATTTATTATTAATATCCTCCCCTTTGACACATCACCTATAACACCTCGTCTGACACCTCGCCTTGGACTATTTCCCACCTTATGACTCACCCAAGACCTATTCCTACTTCTTTCTAACCGCCTAACCAACTCTCGTGTGTATTTAGCCCAACCTTCAACAATTCTCCAATGGATCATGCACTTGCCAGATGGAGAATGGGCTTGGTGGCTCTTTTACTCGTTCTCCACCCACTGACGTCGATCAAATGTTGGCCAACACCGGCGGGATCACCGACATCAGTTTCACTTTAACCAAATTTCTAACCTTTAATGAACCTAATCACAAATTGTTAATCTCTTGTGAGCTAATCACGAATCTCAAATCCTCTTATGGTGAAACAAAGTTCTCGTGTGCTCTTGCTTTTCAGTGCTCTGGCTTCTTGTTTTCTTACAGGGATCAACATTCTTGACAGCATTTTCTAGGCACCGAGGTCTTGCATCAGAGATTCTGCATAGGGATTGCATGATATCTTCATCACCAGTGGCAATGGAAACACATCTTCTGCACCTTTGCCAACTCATGTCACAGCTAAGTATTTGTACTATTTTTATTTCAATGTCATTTCAAATATATTAGCATTCTATCTACTATCTATTCCAAGCATCCTTGACCCAACCTTCTCTGTTCTTCCTAGAGAGGCTGAAAAGCCTTCTCTCACCTCTTATTCCCTTTTCTTTGCCTCTGACACCTGTTTAGTCTCTCTTTAGACAACAACCCTCTGTCTAATCAACTCAGCACAAGCTATCAGAGACCTATAGACCATCTTAAGACCAATTTGATCAACCTGACTAAATTACTTCCCAAAAAGGTTGAAAGGCCTTCTTCCTACTCATTACCCCTTTTTCTGACAACATACCCTCTACCTTAGTTCTTATTAAAGATTCTATATATTGTTTTACCATCCCACACAGACCCTCAGACCCTCAGACGAAGCCTCAGTCCATTTTATAGACTAAGACCAGACTTGTAACTCATCCTTGACTATTGCCCTAGCTGACCTTGTCCATTTCCCCTATCGACGTCGACATCCTAACCGACGTCGATGACCTTCTTGACTGACATCGGTAATATCACTGACGTCGATGACTGTGCAAAGCAGATCCCAACTTATTAGGTACGCATTTGCTTTTAGTTCTTTCTTTTTAGTATTTTATTATTTCTCATTTCTATCTCTATCATATTCTATTTTAAATAGTGGACTTTCATCCTCCAAGAAGCCTTTGTGCTTCTAGGATTAAGCTTTTGCTTGGTAGTCTACCCTTTTGTCATCTAACATTTTTTGTGTTTTAGTGTCTTTCTCTTTCAGGTGTCATCCTCCATAACCAAAGAGGAGTTCTCACTATCATCTAAATTTTGGTGTGCAAAACTATATCCAGGTACATACAAGCCTTACACCTTTTCTCTTAGTTTCTTAATTCTCTCTTTGAATTTAGAAAGCGAAAATAGCATAGAAACATTCTGACGAACTACAAGACAAAAACAGGCAAATGTAGACACCAAAATTGTGTCTAACCCTTGGTCATCCTCCCCCTTTGGTCCATTCCTAACCCATTCTTAAACCATGCAATTACTAATTTAAAATAATAATAATTTATTATTAATATCCTCCCCTTTGACACATCACCTATAACACCTCGTCTGACACCTCGCCTTGGACTATTTCCCACCTTATGACTCACCCAAGACCTATTCCTACTTCTTTCTAACCGCCTAACCAACTCTCGTGTGTATTTAGCCCAACCTTCAACAATTCTCCAATGGATCATGCACTTGCCAGATGGAGAATGGGCTTGGTGGCTCTTTTACTCGTTCTCCACCCACTGACGTCGATCAAATGTTGGCCAACACCGGCGGGATCACCGACATCAGTTTCACTTTAACCAAATTTCTAACCTTTAATGAACCTAATCACAAATTGTTAATCTCTTGTGAGCTAATCACGAATCTCAAATCCTCTTATGGTGAAACAAAGTTCTCGTGTGCTCTTGCTTTTCAGTGCTCTGGCTTCTTGTTTTCTTACAGGGATCAACATTCTTGACAGCATTTTCTAGGCACCGAGGTCTTGCATCAGAGATTCTGCATAGGGATTGCATGGTATCTTCATCACCAGTGGCAATGGAAACACATCTTCTGCACCTTTGCCAACTCATGTCACAGCTAAGTATTTGTACTATTTTTATTTCAATGTCATTTCAAATATATTAGCATTCTATCTACTATCTATTCCAAGCATCCTTGACCCAACCTTCTCTGTTCTTCCTAGAGAGGCTGAAAAGCCTTCTCTCACCTCTTATTCCCTTTTCTTTGCCTCTAACACCTGTTTAGTCTCTCTTTAGACAACAACCCTCTGTCTAATCAACTCAGCACAAGCTATCAGAGACCTATAGACCATCTTAAGACCAATTTGATCAACCTGACTAAATTACTTCCCAAAAAGGTTGAAAGGCCTTCTTCCTACTCATTACCCCTTTTTCTGACAACATACCCTCTACCTTAGTTCTTATTAAAGATTCTATATATTGTTTTACCATCCCACACAGACCCTCAGACCCTCAGACGAAGCCTCAGTCCATTTTGTAGACTAAGACCAGACTTGTAACTCATCCTTGACTATTGCCCTAGCTGACCTTGTCCATTTCCCCTATCGACGTCGACATCCTAACCGACGTCGATGACCTTCTTGACTGACATCGGTAATATCACTGACGTCGATGACTGTGCAAAGCAGATCCCAACTTATTAGGTACGCATTTGCTTTTAGTTCTTTCTTTTTAGTATTTTATTATTTCTCATTTCTATCTCTATCATATTCTATTTTAAATAGTGGACTTTCATCCTCCAAGAAGCCTTTGTGCTTCTAGGATTAAGCTTTTGCTTGGTAGTCTACCCTTTTGTCATCTAACATTTTTTGTGTTTTAGTGTCTTTCTCTTTCAGGTGTCATCCTCCATAACCAAAGAGGAGTTCTCACTATCATCTAAATTTTGGTGTGCAAAACTATATCCAGGTACATACAAGCCTTACACCTTTTCTCTTAGTTTCTTAATTCTCTCTTTGAATGTAGAAAGTGAAAATAGCATAGAAACATTCTGACGAACTACAAGACAAAAACAGGCAAATGTAGACACCAAAATTGTGTCTAACCCTTGGTCATCCTCCCCCTTTGGTCCATTCCTAACCCATTCTTAAACCATGCACTTACTAATTTAAAATAATAATAATTTATTATTAATATCCTCCCCTTTGACACATCACCTATAACACCTCGTCTGACACCTCGCCTTGGACTATTTCCCAACCTATGTCTCACCCAAGACCTATTCCTACTTCTTTCTAACTGCTTAACCAACTCTCATGTGTATTTAGCCCAACCTTCGACAATTCTCCAACGGATCATGCACTTGGCGGATGGAGAATGGCCTTGGTGGCTCTTTTACTCATTCTCCACCCACCGATGTCAGTCAAATATCGACCGACGCTGGCAGGATCATCGACATCGGTTTTACTTAAACCAAATTTCTAACCTTTAACGAACCTAATCAAAAATTGTTAATCTCTGGTGAGCTAATCACAAATCTTGAATCCTCTTTCTGCGAAGCAAAGTTCTCATGTGCTCTTGCTTTCCAGTGCTCTAGCTTTTCATTTTCTTGTAGAGATCAGCATTCTTGATAGCATTTTCTAGGCACCGAGGTCTTGCATCAGAGATTCTGCATAGGGATTGCATGGTATCTTCATCACCAGTGGCAACAGAAACATAGCTTCTGCACCTTTGCCAACTCGTGTCATAGCTAAGTATTTGTACTATTTTTATTTCAGTGTCATTTCAAATATATTAGCATTCTATCTACTATTTATTCCAAGCATCCTTGACCCAACCTTCTATGTTCTTCCCAGAGAGGCTAAAAAGCCTTCTCTCACCTCTTATTCCCTTTTCTTTACCTCTGACACCCGTTTAGTCTCTCTTTAGACAACAACCCTCTATCCAATCAACTCAGCACAAGCTATCAGAGACCTACAGACCATCTTAAGACCAATCTGATCAACCTGACTAAATTGCTTCCCAAAAAGGCTGAAAGGCCTTCTTCCTACTCCTTACCCCTTTTTCTGAAAACATACCCTCTACCTTAGTTCTTATTAAAGATTCTATCTACTGTTCTACCATCCCACACAGACCCTCAGACCCTCAAACGAAGCCTCAGTCCATTTTGTAGACCAAGACCAGACATATAACTCATCCCTAACTATTGCCCTAGCCGACCTCATCCATTTCCCCTACCGACATCAGCATCCTAACTGACGTTGGTGACCTTCTTGACTGACGCCAGCAATATCACCGACGTCGGTGACTGTGCAAAGCAGATCCCAGCTTATCAGGTACGCATTTGCTTTTAGTTCTTTCTTTTCAATTTTTTATTATTTCTCATTTCTATCTCTATCATATTCTATTTTAAACAGTGGATTGTCATCCTCCAGGAAGCCTTTGTGCTTCTAAGACCAAGCTTTTGCTTGGCAGTCCACCCTTTTGTCATCTAACATTTTTTGTGTTTTAGTGTCTTTCTCTTTCAGGTGTCATCCTCCAAAACCAAAGAGGAGTTCTCACTATCATCTGAATTCTAGTGCGCAAAACTATATCCAGGTACATACAAGCCTTAGACCTTTTCTCTTAGTTTCTTAATTCTCTCTTTGAATGTAGAAAGCAAAAATAGCATAGAAACACACTCTATCTAACTATAACCTCACAGTCTTCAATATAACCCATAAACTTATGAAAAAACACTCTAGAAAGACCTCAAGACCCCTAAAAATAATATAAACTACTCAAATACATTAAAAATACAACTATCAGGAGGTTCATCACATAAAATGACACATATTTTTATTGACCTCAAGATAATATTTACATACTTAACTCACTATCATACCAACATCCATCATGGACAATACACTTCTTCATTTTTCTCAATATTTTCTTCTCTTATTTGAATATATATAATCATATTTACTCTCTACCTCTCTAAATCTATAATTATCCACTCATCTCTATGAATTTCACCATCTTTGTTTTTCCAAACATACAAGAAACTCTCCTTATAAGGACAACCCATGTAAGGTGGTAGTTAAAATAACCATTTTCTTTTCTTGAATTGTTCATGATCATGTATGGCACATAAAAAAACCATTTCACACACTTATATGACCTTTTTTTACCTTTAAAAACATTCATCAACCTTTATATTTACACACAAGATCTCAAACACCACTCAAGAGCCCATTTTCAAATTCAAAATTCAAAATTCCCTTTTTGGTAGGAAAAGTCTAAATGAGATAAAACACACCATTTTAAAACTTATAAAGACTCAAAAATATTAAAATGGACCATAAAATGCCCCTCACACCCAAAAATACCACATATGGTCATTATGACACTAAAAAACATACTAAATTCTTAAACAACCTTGTGATGCTCTGTATCAATCTCCCTGCTTGGCACTTAACAACCTTAAGTTACCAATTTTACATTATTTGCATCATGAATGGATACATTGAAAAGTTACATATAATTTGTATCCTTTAATTGTTCATTTTTATTATAATAATTAATAATATCATTTAGTATATGTATTAATTTTCCTTTATAATGAAAGGAAATACCTTGATGATTTGGATCAATGTTTGCTTCTATTTGTTATAGCCAAAGAGTTCCTAGTGTAAGTGCATATTGAGATGTGGTATGCATAACCCAAACCCATGTTTTAATTAATTTAGGACCAAAAAAATTGGTATTATTATGTTTCCCAAGGATTCCTTCTAACTAACCTTATATTGCAATTCTTGTAGATCAAACCCAAGCTACTGAAAATATGATATGGAAAGTTGCTTTTGTTTGTGTAGGATAAATATGATTATGCAAAAAATAAGAACCACCCTAGTATAATGTAATTTTTTAAATATTGTTTTTAGGGATTTGTTTTGTATTTTTAAGTTTTATATTATTTCATAAGATATGGACCTTAGATTGGCACCATGTAAAGTAAAATTTGAAAATTGGTCATTGTTGATGCAGTGGATGGCACCCTTGACAGGAGGTTGAGCTCTTGTCTTCCATGCATCACAATAGAAACTCCTCTCTTGCATGTGGGTTTGGCAGAACTGAGAGGAGAGTCTCTAGATAAGGGCAAGCTCCCTTTGATGCATCTGAGATATTTCAGTAAGTTGCTAATACATACATACATACATTATATATATATATATATGTATGTATGTATGTATGTATGTAATCGGGGGGGAGGGGGGTGAAAAGAGAGAAGGATTACTAAAAAAATAGAACCTAACCTAAGAGGGTGATGCACCAAACAAGTTTGATCTACTCACACTCACACTTTGAACCATAAGAACACATACATACACTTTAACTGGTAAAAGCACCAGACTCTAGGGAGCTTGGCAAGGAGGCTTTAATGGAAACACATAGAAAAAGAGCTTACCATAGGCATTATAGGAAAAGCACACTGTCTAGTAACCTCCTTTTGCTTCTATGCTCTAGATACAGCTCTTCTTGTCACCTATAGGAATGGCACTTCATATTTACCAGGTGTGTTGGTATCAATCCTGTGAAAGCATTAAGAAAGAAATGACTGAACACAAGTTTAACACTCAGACACACTCAGAGATATATCCAACTATAATAAAGGTAAAAAATGCATATTTTATTGATTCTAAGTGAAAATTAGTAGGGCTTCACCTTACAACATGTGAGATATCTCTCTCCAAATGAGAAGTTTTTAATATATAGAGGAAGAAAACGACATTTTGGCACCCTTTTACAAATGTCTCATGTGCATTATGAGCATTGGGAAGAGGAAGCCACTTGATAGATACTGTTATGTTGGCTCTTATTTTGATTTTAGGCATTTAAGATATATTAAACATCATATGTGAAATTATGGCCACACCATTTGTCTGCAAACAAGAATGCTCCTTCAAGGCATTCACGTAATTTGTCTACTCAGCAATGCAAAGTGAAGAAAATTGGGTCACACCATTCACTATCATGCCCCTTGATGACCACTTGGTAGATACTATGTCAACTTCTAGAGTAAATCCTTGAGTCGACACCTTCCTTTGCGACTTGGACTATTTTGTTTGTTTCTACACTTGGCTCTTTTGCCTCTTCCTGGCTTTGTCTTTTCTAGTTCCTTCATCCTTCAGGGGTTATCTTCTGCTATTTATTTAGCTCTTTGGACTCCCTCCTCGACAATTTTTTTATTCTAGCTTTAAGCCTTTGAATTCCTTCAAGTTTGCACCTTTTATTTAAAGATCAATGGCTATTTCATTGCTGTAAAGTTGATGTTCACATGCCCATCACCATTTGGTCAATTCCTTCAGCCTTTTCTTTGATCCCTTTGCAAGTGTTCCCTACCCTCTACAAGGTCACTTGTCCTTCAGGCTTTGGGAGACTCCCTTAAACCTTTTGATTGAACCAACCAATTGAACCAATAATTGGTTCAATGATTCAATGGCTTAATGGTTCAATACTATGTTTTGCTCATTCATTTGACCACTTGAACCAACCACTTTAAACTAATTGATTGAACCCTTTGATTGAACTGATTGATTGAACCATTTGATTGAACCAACTGATTGAACTGACTGCTTGAACCAACTGCTTGAACCAATAATGGTTCAACAGTTCAATAGTTCAATATTTCCAAGTTCAAAGTGATTAAACCAAGCGCTTGAACCAATCTCTTGAACCAACCACTTGAACCAATTGCTTGAACCAATAATGGTTCAATAGTTCAATGGTTCAATGGTTAAATATTTCCAAATTCAAAGTGATTAAACCAAGTGATTGAACCAAGTGATTAAACCAAGTGATTGAACCAAGTGATTGAACCAAGAGATCAAACCAAGTGATTAAACCAAGTGATTAAACCAAGTGATTGAACCAAGCAATTGAGCCAAGTGATGGCTCAAAGTTCAAGTTCAAAGTTCATGTTGTTAAACTGGTTCATCCTCTTGCTGAAAGACTTGTGCAAACTAGAAATTAAACTAGCTTAGAACACTAGGGGAAGAAAGAGATTGATTTTTCCTTATAGGGCCAAAATGGTCAAAAAAATGGAAATTACTAAGGGAAGCATGACTTTTATGCTTAGAAAATAATAGCCTCAAATTCCAATGGGTAAGGAGTCAATATGCAACTTTGAAAGAGTCAGCAATAGCCTTGTGATATCCAAGAATCAATCTCGGAGCTTTTACCCCAAACATAAAGGAAAACACACACAAGGCTAAAAATGCTACTTGTGTAAACAACACTTAGGGAAAATATGGGAAAACAAGGAAAATATATACATGATGGGAGGAGGGCTTAGTGATAATGCTTAATATGTATCCCATTTACTAGGATATACAGTTCTTCACCATCCAACCTAGAAAGTTAAAATGCATTGTGCTGCTTGCACTAAGTGATGACGTATGGACCACTCCATATGGCATCAAACTTCATGTGTTTTCCAAGCTTAGCTCGGTCTGCATCCCATTTCAAGATGATGTCTCCTTTAGAGAAACTTTTTGATGAAGATCTCTTGTCAAAGTGTCTCTTTATCTGATGTTGGTGGCTAGTCATAAAAGCCATAGCCTGGTCCCTTATCTCTTGAAGCTCCATCAACTTGCATAGCCTAACCTCCATGCTATTGCCTCCTTGTAACTGCAACTAGTGAGTAATGTCTAAGGCTAACAACTCAAGTGAAATAGGAAGCCTAGTTTCCCTTCCATACATGAGTGTGTATAATGAATTACCAATTGCTCTCTTTGGAGTGACTCTATCTGCCCACAAGGCTATTTTTAATTTGGCATGCCAAGTCCTCTAATTCTCCTCTATTATCATCTTGATAATCCTGATCATATTCTTATTGGTGGACTCAACCAGCCCATTCCCCTATGGGTAGTAGTTTGATGAAGTGCTAAGATAGATACCATATCTCAATTCCCATTGACTCATTTTAGTTCCCAAAAAATCTAAAGCATTATCTAAGATGATGGTAGCTAGAACACCAAACCTCACCACCAGGTCTTCATAAAAATCTAGGACTACACTTTCATTAGCTTCCTTCAAAGTAATACCCTCTACACATCTTATGAAGTAATCTGTGGTGGTTAGGACCCACTTGTGTCTAGTACTGGAGGGACGGTTAATCATCCCTATAAATTCAAGGCCCCATTACATGAATGGCTACTCTACTTGAATAGGTTGTAAAGGCATGGTAGCCAGTTGTTGCTTCTCATCAAAGAGTGCACACTTCTAGCACTTTCATACCTAGGCATGAGTGTCTCTAAGTAGAGTAGGCTAGAAGTAACTAGCTCTCATTATTCTCATAGTTGTAAGCCTAGGAACAAAGTGACCACCAGCTAGCCCATCATGGAACTCAAACAGCACCCTGTCGACCTGACTTGGGTTTATGCACCTTAAAATCACTCCTAAGAGATCCCTTCTGAATAACACTCCATCAATTAAGACATAAGGGAGAGATTGGAGTCTAAAATACATCCTCTTGGTCCTATCAAGGCCATATGGGCACTCACCAATGAGAAGAAAATGCCTCAAGTCTAATGTATAATCCTTTATAATAGCTGGTTCTTCTACTGTAGCTACATCATCAATTAGCAAACTATCCTCCATTTTCTATCTAAATTCTATAACAAGGTGTTCACACAGGCCTCTCCCTCTTACCAGCTTGGTGATCTTGATATCCATTTCATATTCCATTACCTTAGTGATCCACCCTGCTCTCTTTTCATTTAGGTCATGGTTGGTCAAGAAATCCTTGATGCCAAGATGTGGAACCATGAGTTGAATTCTGCTATTGGATAGCATATTCCTGAATTTCTTTAGAGTCCATATGACTACAAGGACTTGCTTCTCTACATATGTATACCTGACCTCAAAACCCTTTAGGCCTTGGCTAAAAAATACAAGTGGTTGCTCAAGGTTATCACCATTCACTTGGGTAAGCATGTCGGAGATTACCTCTTCATTTTTGAAAGTGTAGATGTTGAAAATCTTGGTGAAGTTAGGACTAATCAAGGTAGGATCCTAGGTGATAGCCTGCTTGATCTCTTCAAAGTTATCCATCCTTTGTGTTGTCTATGCAAACTTCTCATCTTTATTCAACATAGAGGTCAATGGCTTGACTACCTTCATAAAATTTAGAATAAACCTCTGGATGAAATTTATTTTGCTGAAGAAGCTCTGTAGGCCCTTCTTGTGTTTAGGCAAGGACATCTCTAAGATGGAAAAAACTCTCTTTGGATCAATGGTCAAGCCTTCCTTGGAAAGAATGTGGCCAAGGATTTTACCCTCATGGATAGCGAACATGCATTTCTTTAGGTTGAGAGAGATACTGAACTCTCTACACCTCTCAAAGATTTTTCTGAGGTGTTTCATGTGTTGGCATGCCTCCTTAGAGAATACTATCACATCATCAAGATACACCAACACAATGTTATTTATCAGGCCTTAAAAGGCCATGTCCATGGCTTGCTGAAAGGTGTCACTAGCATTAGATAGTCTGAATGGCATTTTCCTATAATCAAATTTCCCCCATTTGGTAATGAAGGCTATCTTGTACTGGTCATAGTCTTCCACCAAAATCTGATTATGTCTTAAATACCCATCTAGGAGGGAGAAATTCTCACTGGTTCTGACCATTTGAAGGATCTACTCCATGCTTGGGAGAGGATAATGGTATTTCAAAGAGACTTTATTGAGGTCTCTAAAATCTACGCATAGTCTGATCTCCCCATTCTTTTTTTGGATAGGAACAAGATTGGCTAGCCAAGAGGAGTGTTTGATGGGAAATATTATTCTAGACTCAATCAACTTGGTGAGTTCCTTTCACATGAGAGGTTCAATCTTTGGGTTTTTAGGCCTTTGCTTCTACTTGATCAGCTTGGTACCTTCCTCTAGTTCAATGGTATATTCAGCCAAACTTGGGTCGAAACCCTTCAAATCACTATATTCCCAAGTGAAGACATCAACAAACTCTTGGCACAAAAAGGTGAAGGCCTATCTTTCAAGGTCTGTGCACACTTTCCCAAGTGCAAGAAACTTATCTTTGAATATTTCAACCTTCTCATAATTATCCTCCTTAGTTGTGATGCTTGCCTTATCACTTTTCAATTGGTCATTTTCATTGAAGATACTCTCGAGAGTGACCAAGCCTTTGGGATGTTTATTATTCTTTAGTTAAATAAATTGGCTACCATACTACTGCTATAATTTAGCCTAGTTTTTAGAAGTGAACTCAGCTTCTTCTTGCAAGAAGAGTTCTATTTTTGGTTGATGTCAAACACCTACCAGTTAGTGATGTTTTCAGGTACAGAGGGCTAAATTACTACCTTCAAGTGACATGAACTGTGGTCTCAACATATTTCCCTAGGGATATAAAACTAGGCACCAACCACTGCTAGCCTATGTGCTTGCTTGTTATGATCTCTAGGAATAGAGGTAACATTGAAAGTAAGGAAATTATCCACTAAGTCCCATACCCTATGTTTATAGGACTTAAGCAAAGAATTCTTTGTCAAATTATGGCTCCTTACCTAGTTCACAATCAGCTCACTATCACCAAAAACTAGTAGCTCTTTGATTCCTCTTTTCCTCACCCACTCTAAACCATGGATGAGGGATTCATACTCTACAATAGTGCTTGTGCAATAAAATTGAAACCTGAAAGCTGAAAAGTATTTCTCCTTTGAAGGAGAAACTAGCACCACTCCACCACTAGCTCCCAACTTACTTCTTGAGCCATCAAAGAATAGCTACAATAAACCTAAGCTTTCTTGGTTTTCTTTCATTAGATTTAGTATAAAAGTACCCTCTTCATGCATCTAATAAATCCCAAGGCCTACCTCTTTTATGAATTTGTAAGGATCATGCTCAAAGTTGTCACTTCCCCATTCGTCTAAGAGTAAGTCAGCAACTCCTTCAAGGGCAGAGGATGGAGATTGATCTACTAGGAATTCTTCCTAGTCATTAATGGCATAGCTAACATTTTTTGCCTTGAGCGAGTATGGTTCTAGATGATCTCTATGGAGTGGCTCTGATTCAATCTTAACTTTAGTCCAATACTTGGTTCTAAAAACCAAATAAGACGAGTTTGCTGCTAGGTAGTTGCCTATCTTGGATATAAAATCCCTGGATAAACAAATAGAAAAGTAAGGAGGGACATCTGACACTACCACATCATGGGGAATTGAGAAGGTTGATTAGGTGTGTAGCATCAATCTCAAACCTTTCACCACCCCAAGCATCTTTGCTGGTGTTGCATCCAACTGTAGGACTCCCTTAGTCATTCTTCATATTTTAGCCCCAACTTATCAACTATGCATTTGGGCATTACTGAGGTGCTTGCTCCACTATCAATGATGAAATTGTGCACTAAGAAATCTCTTATGACCAAGGATAAATAAAAAAGGGGAACCTTTTCCTCTTTCTTAACTTGGCCTGATGTGGAAGGCTGCCCATTCATCATCAAAATGTTATCAACTTTTGTAGGATAACTTATTCATTTAGCTCATGCAATTCTTTTTGAAACATGTCCTTTTGTCTTGGTATTAATAATGAATCCCACAAGGAGATGTTCATGTGAAGATTCTTCAATTGGTCTACCATGTTGACTCGAGGGTTGCCTTCTTTCAAATTTTCTTTGGGATTACTTACAACCTAAAGCACAGGCTAAGGAGTTGAAGGTGCAACTAGAGGTCTAAAGTTTGGAACCTTTTGGTTTACATGTGATGAAGAAGATGGTGTTGAAATTTGGGAAACTACTTGATCTTCTTCCATTGCTCTCTTTTTTGACCTTGTGTTGGCTATGACATAGTCACCCTAATTGTTTGCACTACCCACATAATTGACTGCATAGAACTCACCCTCCAGGTGATTCATGAGAGTGGAATCAGGCTAAGTTTGACTATTGCTTATGATGGGTTGCATTGAAGCCTCAAAGCCTAGAAATTGGGTGGCTACCTAATTATCTTGTGTAGTTGTGTAATGACTTGGTATTTCATTTGTATAAATAGCCTAATCTTGACCATATCCCATGGTTGATTAACTGGGTTGTTCTTGTACCAAATTGTTTTGAGCAGGCACTAGAGCCTTGGATGATGAAGGTGGACCTTGATTATAGCCTTGATAATGTCTGGCTTGTTCAAACTGACCCTACCCTTGATTTTAATTTTGGAAAGGGGGTCTATTTGCTTTCCCATACTACTGATATCCTTGATTTGGTTGATTGCCTTGAGCTTGATTCCTTTTAAGAGCCACTAGTTCATTTGTTACACTTTATAACAGGATTTTGACTTCATGGAGGTCATTAGATGAAGTAGTAGCTAACTTATCTATGTCAAACAAAAGAGCCAAGGTGGGTGCAACATTCTAGATTAGAGGCAACAATTTAGGGAAGAGTGGAATATGAGACCTAGGAGCTATTTTTCTAGCCTGCACCAAGAAATTCTCAGCCGCTATAGCTATGTCATAGGTGGTAGGTAGCACATGTCCTCACATGGACTATATCATAATAGCAATGTTGCTATTCAATGCTTTCAAATAATAGAGAAAAGCATAGCTCAGAGTTGGCCTTACCAAAATGGGGATTCTATCCCATGTCTTCTAAAATTGAGTGTTAAAATCTTGCATGAATTCATGTGGAGCTCTTTTCATAGTGGTCAGTTGCTCAGCAAGTGAGAGGTGGTCACTCTTCTGCCCAAATTGGTTTGTTAAAAGGGTGCCCAATTCATTCCAAGAATTGACTGAATTCATTGGCAAAGTCCCATACCAGTCCAGAACCTTGCCTTTGAAAGACAATGCCATCAATTTGATTGCAATGTTTTCCTTAGTGACATTGTGAATAATACAAAGGTTAGCAATATTTATAATGTGTTTGATAGCAATAATGGGCCCTTCTCCATTAAAGGGAGGCACACTTTTAAGGATTGATCCTGGAATTGGGTCATAATGTAGGAGATTCAAATGACTCTAACCATGAAAGGCCACAAAAGGTAAAGCCATGGCTATGATAGGATTCAACCAGGGCCTTCTTGCGTGGGTGTATCTTATAGAAGGTCTGGGAAAGTGATTTGCTGAATAAGGATGGGTTTTTTTCAAACCTCAGTCACTTTACTGAGTTCAAAGGCAATTCAATGAATTTAAAAGGGACACCCCTAGCAGTAGATTATGTAGTTATTTTAGGCATAGGAGGTCAGACTGGTCTTTGATCAGAAACTGATGTTCTTACCAGTGGAGTCCCTAGATGCTGAAAATGGTTGATTTTGCTATAACATGACCAACATCAATCCTAGAACTTTGTTGAGTGTTAAAATGTTGTCCCATTGGGTGTGCCAAAAATTGTTGACATAGTGGATTAGACCCTTGATAGGAGGCTAAGCTCTTGTCTTCCATGCATCACAATGGAAACTCCTCTCTTACCTGTGGATCTGGCAGAACTGAGAGGAGAGTCTCTAGATAAGGGCTAGCTCCCTTTGATGCATCTAAGTTATTCCAGTAAGTTGCTAATGCATATATATATATATATATAATGGTGAGGGTGAAAGAAGAGAAGGATTATTGAGAAAATAGAACCTAACCTAAGAGGGTGATGCACCAAATAAGTTTGATCTACTCACACTCACACTTTTAACCATAAGAACACATACATACACTTTAACTGGTAAAAGGACCAAACTGCAGGGAACTTGACAGGAAGGATTTAATGGAAACACATAGAAAAAGAACTTACCATAGGAACTATAGGAAAAGCACACTATCTAGTAACCTCTTTTTGCCTATGTGCTCCAGATACAACTCCTCTTATCACCTGTAGGAATGGCACTTTGTATATACCAGGTGTGTTGGTATCAAGCCTATGAAAGCATTAAGAAAGAAATGATTAAACACAAGTTTAACACTTAGACACACTAAGAGATATATCCAACCAGAATAGAGGTAAAAAATGTGTATTTTATTGATTCTATGTGAAAATTAGCAGGGCTTCACCTTACAACATGAGAGATATCTCTCTCCAAATGAGAATTTTTTAATATATAAAGGAAGAAAAGGGCCTTTTGGCACCCTTCTACAAATGGCTCATGTGCGTTCTGAGTATTTGGAAGAGGAAGCCACTTGATAGATAATGTTGTGTCAGCTCCTATTTTGATTTTAGGTGTTTAAGATATATTAAACATCATATGTGAAATTATGGGTCATGTCATTTGTCTACAAACAAGACCCTTCCTCTAAGGCATTCACATAGTTTGTCTACTCATTAATGCAAAGTGAAGAAAAATGAGTCACACCATTCACTGTTCATGCCCCTTGATGACAACTTGGTAGATACTGTGTCAACTGCTAGAGTAACTCTTTGAGTTGACACCTTCCTTTGCCACTTATACTATTTTGTCCATTTCTGCACTTGGCTCTTTTGCGTCTTCCTAGCTTTGTCTTTTCTGGTTCCTTCATCCTTTAGGGGCTATTCTTCTGCTAATTCTTTGGATCTTTGGACTCCCTCCTCAATGAATTTTTCCTTCTGGCTTTAAGCCTTTGCATTACTTTGGGTTCACACCTTTTATTTAAAGATTAATAGCTATTTCATTGCCGTAAAGTTAACGTTCACACACCTGTCACCATTTGATCAATTCATTTGGCCTTTTCTTTGATCCCTTTGCAAGTTCTCCCTACCCTCAACAACTATTTCATGTTGAACCAAGCGATTGAACCAAGTGATTGAACCAAATGATTGAACCAAGAAATGGCTCAAAGTTCAAATTTCATGTTGTTGAACTGGTTCATCCTCTTGCTGAAAGACTTGTGCAAACTACAAATTAAACTGGCTTAGAATAGTAGGGGAAGGAGACTGATTTTGCCTTGCAGGGTCAAAATGGTCAACAGTCATATAAAGATTAATAATGCCACATGGTTATTCATAATTTTCCTTAGGTAAGTTATCTCCATCTTTTTTTTTGTAAGGGATAAAATATTTTATATTTGGATGGAGATATGTTAAGTTTAATTTAGTTAATAATTAGTAAGGAAGCATATCAATGCACATCATTACATAAGTGGTTAAATGACTTGTGTTATTCATGAAATGTTCTTTCCTTTAATTTGTGAATAAAACCTCTACTAAAGATAAATTTCAATTTAAAATTTGGGGTTCTAATTTCTAAATCATATGATGTTATTATGAATCAAATATTATAATCTTTAAAGGACTCATTAGCACATTATTTGAAATTGTGAAAATGTTAGAATGTATGTTTTGGAAACATGTGAATATTAAAATCCATGAATAATACATCTTCCAATTGTAAAAAAATTGTTAGGTAACCCTTTGTTAAACTATATAACCAATTTTGAGCCTCATAAAAAATGCTCATATGAAATTCCTTTAGTAATAATTTGTCATCTTATGCCCATTAACCAAAATAATGTACATAGTTAATCATGTGGTTGAATGGGTCTTTGTGCCTTAAAAATATAGGTAAATCTTGTAATTAAAAATCTTTTGGATAAGGATATTCAATTATACATTTTTCAAGAAGATGATTATTGAATTATTTTATATGTGCACTATTATTATAGAAATCCATTTGCATTTGAATTATAGAAACCTGCTTTTGAAGATAATCAATAATAATCATCATAGACATAAAATATTCCATGGGAATAGAGGTATTTATCATTGGTTTCAACCCACCACCTTTTTTTAATCTAGGCATATGAGTATAATCATCATCATGTATAATAATTGCAATTTCATGATCACTACATTTAGGATATTTTGATAGTGGTACGTGATCATTGAATTTTGGTATTTTTGGTGTGATAATTTGAGCTTGAGTTTAGGTCCCTCTTTTGGTATATAATTTTTATATAATATATATATGAGGGAACCATCATCTTTGTCAAGGGGAATATTGTTTGTGAATTTAGGAATTATTAGGGTGTTAATTAATTTACTTGAAGGCATGGCCCCCTTATAAGTTATTTGTAAATCATTCATAATTTCTTGATGTATTTGCCTAAATTTTTGGTGATCAAATGAAGAATCCTCTTGGTCATATATACCCACATGTGTGGTAAAATATGCATGATGGGCATGCATATATGACTTGTATTTTGTGGGCCTCATGGATTTTCTGATATTCCTAAGCCTTTTTGAGATGTATTATTTTTAGGAATAATAGGTTGAATTCTACCTTGCTCATGTTTTCCCAATCCTTGGCCTTTGTATCCATAATTTATAAATATCAAAGAAAAAAAATAGTATTATGGTTTTGTATGGAGTATGGGTAAAGGCTACTTATCTTTGTTAATATATATCAACTCATCTCTTGAAATGGTGAGATGATGGACCTAATTAAAGGGATAATAATTACCACCATTAAAGGTTCTAAGGTTAAAAGCTTTATTAGTTGGAAGAATACAATAGCAATCAATTTTTACTACTTTTTATATAAATTTATAGAGTTTCATAATCATTGTCATAAAATCTATTAATATCATCCATGATAAATTATATGAAATAAATAAAAATTAAGACAAAGAAGGTAATAAGCATACTATGGGGTATTGTTTGGCATAAATTATTTTCAAAGATTGTGTTCACAAAATGTTTGACACTAAATTATGTAAAAGGGGACTATCCTACCTTGGCTTAATAATAGGGTTAAGCGTATATAAATGATAATGTACAAGAGTGATAATTAGATATACAATAGGCTAATTAAATGTTAAACTTAGATACAAGAATACACTAGATTTTTTTGCTAAGTATAAGATAAATATAGAAAGTATAAATAAGATATGCATGGAAATAAAAGAGAAGTAATATACTTATCTAGTTTTGATGATAACACGATGTTAGATCTAGAAAATCTAGAAAGTAATCTAGAAGGAGATTCTAGAATAATCATTATATTTTAGATCTAATGCTTATGGAGATTTGGAAACTAATGTTAGCTTGGGATATTTACATCATTTCTACTATCTAGGTTTGATGTGTCTTATATGGAATACCTAGTAGAAAAAGATGTGACCACCTAGATGCTTCTAGGATTGACTTCACCTTCTCTCTAGTACATTTAGATTTAGGTTATGGATTGTTTTTCATGAATTTTCAAAATCCTAGTTTTTCATATTCATACTAAAATTGGTAGAAAATGGGTTAGTTGGCACATGGAGTTGAGATGACCCAAAATACCCCACCATTAGTGGGTATTGCCTACATATCTAATACTCTAGAAAAGGCCTCAAACTCATGTAGTTCTTCCCTACATATTGGATTATGTGTGAATCAAGAAATATGTGGAAACAAAGTAAAATAGTGACCTATATTGTAACTTGGAAAAAGGGGTCCTTGGATACTCCTTTAGTACTTTAGAATTATATATGTGTTGTAACTATGACTGGTATGGAAATAGGGAATATTTTTTCAATTAAATTCTTGATAGAGTGATTTTGATAAGTTACCTTGGTCTATTTTGGTATTTTGATAGGTGAGGAATGAATGAGGGTTTATCTTGTATTTATATCAATCCAATTAAAGAAAAAAATCACATTAAATCATTTAGGCCAACCATTAGGATAATT
>JARHVA010005182.1:402500-555000 GCA_037957365.1 Torreya grandis | reverse complement strand
ATTAAAGTCACCTACCATATTTGAGTCAACATATCCCTATAATGTCACATATGATCTAACATGTCTTAACATTATATCTATAGTCCCTCTTAAATAATGAAAAATCCATTTTACTGCCTTCCAATGTTCCTTTCCTAGATCAATCATGAACCTACTCACCACTCCCACTAGATGTATAATGTTCAACCTCGTACACACAATTTCATAAATTAAACTACCAAATGATGATGAGTATGGAATTTTTGACATCAGGTTATTTTCTTCTTATTTTTTAGGACATTGTTTCTTTGTTAATTTAAAGTGTGCATCCAAAGGTGTCCTAACTAATTTTACATCTTGCATATTAAATATTTCCAACACTTTTTTTATGTACCCTCCATGTGATAATTCTAGTTTCCTATTATTTTTATCTCTAGTTATCCTCATACCAAGGATCTGTTTAATTGTACCTAGATCCTTCATAGAAAAGCAATTACTTAATTGTTTCTTGAGTACATTAATATTTTACATGTTGGAACCAGCTACAAGTATATCATCTACATATAAAAGTAAAATTATAAAGCTACCATTTTCAAATCTTTTAAAATATACACAATTGTCTGAGTGACATCTAGAATAATCTTGTTCCATCATAAAACTATCAAACTTAATATACCATTATCTTGGAGCTTATTTTAGGCCATACAAGCTCTTTTTTAATTTTCACACCAAATTCTCCTTACCATTAACTTCATAACCTTGTGGCTACTCCATGTATTTTTCCTCCTTTAAATCTCCATGAAATAAAGTAGTCTTTACCTCTAATTATTATAAGTGTAAATATTCAATAGCTACTAATCTCAAAATAGTTATAATTGAAGTCATTTTAACAACTAGATAACATATTTCATAAAAATTAATACCTTTCTTTTGTGTAAAACTTTTAACCACCATTATATCCTTGAATTTATTTTTACCTTCATCCTCCTTCTTTATCCTGTATACCCACTTATTCTATAATTCCTTCTTTCCTTCTAGAAGCTCTACCAAATCCCATTTTTGGTTTTCCATTAGAGCATCATACTCCCCATCCATATCTTTCTCCCACTTATCCTTGGCATCAATCTAAACTACTTCTTCATATATTTTTGGCTCACCACCATTATTAAGTAATAAATAATATAAATAAGGAGAAAATTGATCAAGTGGTCTAATTACTATTGAAGATATTCTAATAGGGGTTTGAGCTACTTGTTCCTATTACACATTTTGATCAAGAAATTTTGGGACATGTTTTTCTGTAATGTCTTCTAATACTGTATATTCCTTTTTGGATTCTTCTTTTCCTAAAACTGGTCTTTAAACATGACATTTTCATGAAACATAAAATTTCTACTCTTGATTATTTTATTATCTTCCATATTCCACAACCGAAATCCAAAGTAATCAATTCTATAAACAATAAATGTGCATTTCTAAGACTTAGCTTCTAATGTATTCATATGATCTTTGTCAATATAAGAAAATGCCTCACAAAAAAAAATCTTAGAAAAAAATAATCTACCTTCTTTCCAATCCATGCCTCCTCTGGTATTTCACCATCTAAAGCACTCAAAGGTCCTATATTTATCAATTAAATTGTTGTAGTTAAAAAATCTACCTATAATTATAAAGGCAAACCTACATGTAATATCATGCATTTGGCATGCTCCATAATAGTCCTATTCTTTATTTTTGACACACCATTATATTATGGTGTTCTAGGAACTATTATATATATATGAATTCCACTTAATGAACAATAATCATTAAAAGCATTACTACAATAATCACCTCTATTATCTGATATAAGACATTTTAGTTTTAAACTTGTTTCATTTTCAACTAAAGCTTTCCATTTCTTGAATGTATCAAAAAAATCAGACCTGCTTTTTATATAGTATACCCAAACCTTCCTAGTTGTATCATCAATAAAAATAACATAATAATTTGAACCACTAAGTAAAGATACCTGAGTTGGTCCCCATACATCTATATGCACAACTCTAACTTTTTCTCCTTCTTGGCTGGTCCAACCCTAAGAAACCTCACACATCTTTGTTTTCCATATACATAGTGCTCAAAAAAGTCTAGATCTAATTCTTTCAAACTTGGTAATTTATCCTTTGCATGTAACGTCTTCATTCCTTTTTCACTCATGTGGCCAAGTTTGTAATGACACAAATCTATCTTTACCTATAGAAGTTATAGCATAAGATGAATTAGAATTATTTTTAGTCAAATATAAAGTGCCTAATTTATTACCTTTTACAACCACCAAATAACCCTTTGTAACCTTCTATGATTTAGCTTTAAATGTGACCATACAACCCTCACTACCCAACTGACCTATAGAGATCACATTTCTCCTCAAGCTTGGAACATGCTTGACATCCTATAGCACCCAAGTGTTTCCATTTTATAATTTAACCTAAACACTTCCTTTTTGAATAATGTTGTAGGGTTCATCATCACTAAGGTAAGCATTCTCATAATTTCCTTGAATATAATCTATAAAATAATTTTTATGAGGGGTAACATGAAAATAGGCACCTAAATATAAAACCCAAGATTCAATAATATTATCCAAAGAGAGTATAAGAGCATCTTATAATACATCACCTACTAAATTTTCTTCTCTATTACCTTCTTGTTGGTCCTTACCCAATTTTTCATTTTGAAACCAACATTATTTCTTTGTGTCTCTTGTCTTACCACAAACCCAACATTCCATCTTGCCTTTTGATTTATATCTTGCACCCCCCTTTGATTTTCCATAGTTTCCTCTTCCTCTATTCTTTTTCCTTCCTCTGTTATCCATTGTTAATACATTTCAAGATATGGATGTTTCACCTGTGATTTTACTTCACATTTCCTTTCTTATGATAACACCCACCACATCTTCAAACTTTAGTTTGGAACTGTTAGACATAGAGTTGATTAGTGCCATTATGAAGCTATTCTAGATTTTAGGCAAGGAACAAAGAATAATAAGATCCCTAACTTCATCATCAAAGTCAATAATAATGGAATGTAACTAACTAGTAACCATGTTAAATTCATTTAAATGATCTGGTACTAAACCATTTTTAGACATTTCCATGTTCAACAATTTTTTCATCAAAAATATTTTATTTAAGGTAGAGGGTTTTTCATATAACTTGTTTAATGTACTCATAATAAATCATGTTATATTTTCCTATGATATGTTGAATGCTACATAATATTCAAGGCACAACCATATGGTTCTAATGGCTTTCTAATCTAATAGTTCCCAATCTTCATCTGACATTTTTGATTTTTGTCTTGGCTTGCCATCCTAATGGCAAATATATGTCCTTATAGTAAAGGTAATCCTCCATCTGCATCTTCCACAATTCAAATTTCTAGCTATTGAACTTCTCTACCTTAGATTTATTTTCATCTACCATAGCTCCCACTTGAGGTCAAACATTTTCTTCCTGTGATTTAAAATTATGAAAAAAAACCTTTGCTCTGATACCACTTGTTAGGATAAATTAAAACCTAAATTTATCTCCAAATATTATAAATGATAAACTATGAAACAAATTAATCAAACATTCATAAAATAAACAAAAACATACACATAATAGGAGACACTAGATTTAATGTGGCTCACCCTATATGGTTACATCCACCAAACTTGTCTAGTATATTATTTCCAATAATACAAGCGAGAAATAAAAACCTATAACAAACCCTGTTGCACCACTCTCCCCTTGTCCGCCTCCACTCTATGTTAATTTTCCTTCACATACATCTCAACTATATCTCAATACCTTTGAGGGTGAAAAACACCTAAACATAATCTCTACTATTAGATCTAGAAACCTATAATCAATGGACTAGATTGAGTACAAAATTATAATTTTACAAGGTAATTTTAGTAAAATTTTCACTTCAAGGGTGCCACCCCAAAACACCACAAGGGGGGTTCACCCCCTTGTAACACCCTGCACCAATAGGGATATAAATAATGGGATCCAACCTGGCTAAAATAATTATTCAAATTTTAACCTCTGATCCTAGAAGATAATTAGGCTCTAAACCTAACAATCTCCCACTTGGAGATTGATTATATCAACTCCATCACTACTACATCCACTATACTATCTAGAATTTGACAATTTCATTAATTTAATTATCATACATGAAGACCAATAGAAGTTGATAAAATATTCATATTATCTCTTGTTACTACCTTCGTCATCATATCTATAGGATTTTTTCTATTATATATCTTTTTCAATTTTAGTTGCTCCTCCTCTATCACTGAATGAATGAAATGATATCATAAATGATTATGTTTTGTCTTAGAGTGAAAATATAAGTTTTTTGATATATGGATTACACTTTGAATATCACTATATAGTGTACATTTATCTTGACTATGTCCCAATTCTTCCATCAACCTCTCTATAATAAAATTATTTCCTTGCTTGCTTCTGTAGCAGCAATAAATTCAGCCTCTAGGATTGAAAGGGCCACAACCTTCTTATAATTGTGATACCTAACTAACTATTGTATCACCTACCATAAACACATACCTTGTAGTTCTTATTCTACCATCCAAGTCACCTACCATATCTAAGTCAACATATCCCAGTAATGTCACATTTGATCCACCATAGCTTTATATTGTATCTATGATCCCTCTTAAGTAATGAAGAATCCATTTTATTACCTTATAATGTTACTTTCCTAGATCACTCATGAACATACTCACCACTTCCACTACATGTGTAATGTCTTGCCTCATACACACTATTACATACATTAAATTACCAATTGCTGATGAGTATGAAATTTTTGACACCAGGTTCTTTTCTTCTTGTGTTTTAGGACATTGTTCTTTTTTTAATTTAAATTGTGCAGCCAAAGGTGTCCTAACTAATTTTGTATCTTATATATTAAATCTTTCCATCACTTTTTTGATGTACTCACCCTATGATAATTATATCTTCCTATTCTTTCTATTTCTAGTTATCCTCATACCAAGGATATATTTAGCTACACCTAGATCCTTCATACAAAAGCAATAATTTAACTATTTATTGAGTACATTAATATTGTGCATGTTGGAACTAGCTACAAGTGTATCATCTACATATAAAAGTAAAATTATATAGCTTCCATTTTCAAATATTTTAAAATAGATACAATGGTCTAAGTGGCATCTAAAATATTTTTTTCCATTATAAAACTATCAAACTTAATTTTCCATTATCTCGGGGCTTGTTTTAGGCCATACAAGCTCTGTTTTCATCTGCACACCAAATTATCCTTACCATTAATGTCATAACCTTGTTTCTTCTCCATGTATATTTCCTCCCTTAAATCCCCATGAAAGAATGTAGTCTTTAAATCTAATTATTCTAAGTGTAAATCTTCAATAGCTACTAAGCTCAAAATAATTCTAATTGAAGTTATTTTAACAACTGGAGAAAATATTTCATCAAAATCAATAAGTTTCTTTTTTTCAAAACCTTTAACCACCATTTTGACCTTGAATTTATTTTAACCTACATCTTCCTCCTTTATCATATATACCCACTTGTTATGCAATGTATTCTTTCCTTTAAGAAGCTCCACCAAATCCCATGTATAGTTTTCCATTAGATCATCATACTCCTCATGCATAGATTTATCCCACTTATCCTTGTCATCAATATGCATTGCTTATTCATATCTTTCTAGCTCACCATCATCAGTAAGTAATAAACAATATAAAGAAGGATAAAAATGATCAAGTGGTCTGCTCACTCTTACAAATCTTCTAAGAGGGATTTGAGGTACCTATTCGTATTGTATATTTTGATTAGGACCCTTTGTGACATGTTTTTATATAATGTATTCTAATACTTTATATTCCATTTTCATTTCTTCTTGATTTTCTTCCTAAAATTTTTCCCTATACATGACATTTTCATGGAACACAACATCTCTAATCCTGATTATCTTCTTATTTTCCATATTCCACAACTACAATTAGATGGAGATCAAGACCTATGGCTACACCTAATATATTTTTTTACTCAACACCCCACTTTTACCATAAGTAAATGGTGACCCACTTTTTTATATTATTGTCTTGATTTTGAGCCCCCTCTTCTACATATTTATTCAAAATCTAGGAGAAAGGTTGATTATTGGCCTTTTTCTTACTTTGGCAAAGTAGCATTAGTATTGTGTTTTCATGGAATAGCCTTATTTTGGAGTATTTGTTATGATTTATGTTTTTGGACTTATGTTTTTGGGATTTTATCTTTAGAACTTTTTTTTTCATTAATTGGTCTTTAGTTTTATTGTGTCAAATATTTTATTTAACAAAATTTTCTTTATAGCATTTTTCACACAATAATTTTGATAAAACAATTTTCCCAAATCAGAATTATTCTTGGGGACAATCTTGTTGATACACTTTTCCTAATAGAATTTCCCTTCACCCCTTTGAACTGACCCTTTAGGGTTTGTGAAAATTTTCCTTTGGCCTTTTTTCAATTTCCCTTTGGCCTGTATGAAGTAGATCCTTTGGGGATTTTTTCATTAACAAATTACCTATAAATTAGACCCTTTAGATTGTTGCCAAAGTACCCTCTGACATTTTAAAATTTCCCTTTGAAAATTTTGAAATGCCCTTCAACCTTATGAACCTACCCTTCTTTAGGCTTTATAAAACATGTCCTTTATACTTTTTTATTGTCATCATTTTACTCGACAAAAATCCTTTAGACCTTTTGCAATTTCCCTTCACCCTCCCATGGGGGAATTTATTTTGAGACTTTTGTCCCACACCTTTGCCTTCTTAAACCATTCACTTAGAACTTTTGTCTAAGATAATTGGGTGTTTAGGAGAATTTTTATGGATATTTTGTCCAAAATAATTCCCATAATGAAATTATTTTAGGACTTTTGAAAAAGACCCTTAAATATTTTTTAGCTGACCACTTACCCTTTAAGACTTTTGTCCAGGCCCCTTTTTCCCTTTGGCCAATTCCTTTGAGACTTTTGTCTCAGGATTTTGTCCTTCATCCAACTCCTTTGGACATTTTATTTGAAACATCATGCCCTTCAACCCTTTTGAGACTATCCCTTCAAGCATTCCTTCTGACTCTCTAAATTAGCCCTTCAAACATTTTCAAAAGGACCCTTTAATATTTTTGATGTGACCACTTACATTTCAATACTTTTGTCCCAACACTTTTTCCCCTTTAGGCAATCCCTCTAGGGATTTTATCCCAAGATTTTATCCTTTAACCAACTCCTTCAGACATTTTGTCCCAAACATCATGCCATTCAGCCCTTTTGAGACCATCCCTTTGAGATTTCCTTCAAAAAATTTATCTAAGAGAATTGAGTCTTTGAGAGAATTATTGTAGACATTTTGTCCAAAACAAATCCCTTGCATATAAATCCTAAAATAATTCTCCCATAATAATTTCCTCAAGACTAATACCATACTACCAAGTATCACCTTTGTTTGGAAACAATTTCATTATATTATGAGCTTAATTTAATATTTTAGCCCATACCTAAATCGTATTATATTAATACTAAAATCTTAGGCTAAAATATTCATGCAGGGCCCCTTATACATATTTTCCAAAATTATTATGCTAAGTCATTTTTTGCTTATGTTTGCAAGAGCAAGGAATCTTAAAGAAATGACATGTGTTAAGTTGACAAGATTAAATTTAATAGTCACATGGATGTCATTTGATGATCATGAAGATGTCATTTGACAGTTGCATGAATGTCAATTTAACATTGGAAACAAGAATAATTTATGAAATTAAATTTGATAGTCGCATGAATGTCAATTTACGATCATGAGGACATTATTTTATGGTCATGTGAACATCAAATTTAACCACATAAAGTACCTATTTGGATTCAAATTAAGATCCTATAGTGTGCATATACTTGGCCCCATTTGATTGAATGACATGAGAGTGAGTTGAAATGTCAAAGTTCCACTAGAGTGATAAGTTTCACCATCATGGTAGCCTAGTACATAGATATAATGACCCATAGGAAGATGCAAGGAGCCTAGTACATAGAGCTCAAAAGCCCTAAGAAGTTTCCAAGTGTACACATATGAAATAGAAAAAAATATGGAATGACAAGTGTTAAACACATAGGATTAAATGTGTCAAAGCACTAAGATATATGAACTACATTAACTTGGGAACAAGTAGATCGATGGGGAAAAATCAACATGGACTTTTCAAAGATTCAAACTTAATTAGGCATTGACATGTGTCATATTTTGAAAGATAACAGGGCAATATGGATAAAATACATAGATATTTGGGCATTTGAGCTATATCTGTTAATATACATTGGATGTCATAGTTAATTTAGGGTATGAACATGCATGTCTTAATCTAAATGATGAATATAAAAGTGAAGATCTTGATTCTATAAAAGGCATAGGTGAGCATGTAATGCATGATTTAGAATAGTGATGGCTAATAATAGTTCCACTTATTTTAAAACACTGGTAAAGGGATTTTGTTCCTTCATACATGTGTTAGAGTTTAATTTAAAGGTAGCTAATCTGAAAGATCAATAATTTGTCCTCACAACCTATAAAAGAAGGCATGTGTAGTTTTGGTAAATGATGCATATTTTAAAGTTTGAATATAGTTCAAACTATAATTGTAAAAAATTGCCTCTATATTTATACACATGCACATGTTACATAGCTTTGGCAAAGGCTATTTTAAACTAATAAATACAAGTAGACTCTATATGGTTTAATACCATAGTTAGAAATATATGTTCTAAATATCACATGTTATGACGTTACATGAACTTGGAGGATGAGGTGATCCCTTCCCCAAGTTTATATAAACAATTGTAATCCAAATTTAATTTTTATTAAAGAATTTTTGAATACAAGAGAAACATCAGTTTTGATCATCAACGATTGTGTTTGTTTATTCTATTTTCAATTTTTGTGTAATTAGTTGTTACTTTCTTTGGTTATATGTTTCAATAATATTTAGTGTGCAAAAGTTGTGAATGGATTCTTGGTTATAATAATTGATATACTAATCTATATATATTCAACAACTATTTAAATACTGGTAAATATATTGATTAAGATAGTCAAGCAAAAATTGATTCATAAATTTTGATTTTGCATCAGTACTTTCTTGGATGTAGTTTTTTTATGTGTGTGTAATAACTACCTCAGATACTTCACTAGCCCAAACCTTAATCTCCTAATTAAAGGTGTGTAACATCTTCTCTAAAAAGAGTAACCTTTGTTTGAATCATATGAATTTCTTAAATATTTTATCTCCTTAGACTTATTAGTTATGTTTTAATATGTGTATGCAATTGTTGATAGCAATAGGCATTGGTTTTGAGAGCACTCATACTTTTAGAAAATAGCCAGGGGAGTAGTTCTTAAAAATCACAAAAGCTTTATTTTCTACCTTACCCTTCCTTTTTTTTTTGATACCTACCCACTCTAGATTAAAATCTAGCTTCCCATCCAATTAATATAGAGATTTATAATATTTTAAGAACCACACTTCCATTTAAAAAACCTTGTACACAACCTGCATGTGCTACCAGCAATTCCATCAATAGGTTGTAATAGACCATATACCTAAAACTCATACCCTAAAGTAGAGTTTATCTCCATTGAGGTCCTAAAATATTAGAGGCTACTTTGTTATGGCTATGGTGTACATAAAACACACACAAATAGTCTAATTGGCACTAGAAGTAGGTCTAACACCTTCGATTATGCGAAAAGTTTTGAGAATGGATTGGTTTGACAAAGGACCCATAGATATCCAGGTATCCAACATGATTTATCTAATGACCCTTTCAAATACATTCTTAGGTTCCATTATAATCACCTAAGAGCTGCTAAAAGGCATCTTAATGCTTACACATATTTTTTGCATGTTATGGATGTAAAATTTGAGGATGTAATCTATAGGTTATTCCCTTTCATGTTGGGATAAGAAATACATAATTGGATTACAGAGTTGACACCTAGTTCTATTACTAGTTGGAGTAATATTAAGGAATATGTTTTGATATGATTTGGTCCAAATATTGATTCTCATGCTTTAAAAACAATTTAACACCTTATATGTGGTTCTTTTTAGGTATGTTAGATATAAATTGTACATAATCCATCCAAAGAGAAAGCTTGTTATGATACCCAAACTGAAACATAGTGGAAGGGTTTCCTTTTAAACCAGGAAATATACACAAGGAAGAAGAGATCTCAAATGGAAAGGATGATTGGATAATAACAGAGATAGAAGAACGTATTAAAACCATCAATGAAGAAATTTCAATGTTATAGGAGAAATTGAGATACCAACAATAAGAAGAGGAATCTATCAAGCTAGGATAATTAGATCATGTTGATTCCATCCAAATATTTGATGAGACAATTAAATAAATAAAGTATGGTAGTGAATAAAGTGTCAATTTAAAGGAACATTGGAAAACTTTATAGAATCTCTATGAGATAACATATACCTAGGCAAAGAATTAATTACTTTACATTGAAAAATAAGATATTAGCTTTGAAGATGGTGTTGATGACTCTTGTGACTATCATTTTGCATTAGAATATCTATCATAAGACTCATTCGAGGGTTATATTCCTGAATTATTCTCCTCTAAACATGCAAGCTCTAATATTGAGATTTTATATTATGTCATGCCTAAGGCAGGTATGTATTTTTATCATGGGTTAAATGTAAAATGTATGTTGTCTTCCCTCAATAATTTTGATTATATTTTTTATCTCCCTTCTAATTTAATTATATCACATAGATGTTCATTCTTTGATATGATAAATGTTAAATTCAATTTGGTGCCTAACTCTAATGTGTAGTTCACTATGGCTGATTATATGATTGACCAAGAACCCCAATGTGTGTGGGCATCAACATCATTTTGCATTGAAGCAAAGACCATTGATTTCACATATTATGGCCATGAAGGTGAATATATTCTAAAGAATAACTATTTGAAAGAACAACAACAAAAGGATCAACAATATGCATTGGATGAATTGAGCTCTTTGGCATTAATAGTTAATGAATATCTCACTCCTGAAATTAGAAATAGTGAGCTCCAGGTAAACAAAATATTTATTCATGATTTGGAAAGTCAAGAGATATTTCTTTCAAATATTGAATGTCACACTCAAATTGAGAGTTTAGATGAAGTTTTTGAGGAATATATTATTCATGATTATACTTATGATTATGAATATATATTTTAAGAACTTTCCCATAATGAGTTCATAAAGGATGATGCCTTTCAAGACTGTAGGTCAAATCTAATATCCATCTCAATAGGTGCTTTTAGGGATTGCCTGTCTGAATTAGTTTTTCCTAAATACATGAGTAATAAGGGTGATATTTTAAAATGTATGTATCATAGGGAAGAGTTATTTTTTTATTGTGTGTTGGATGTCCCAATGAGTAACCCTAATTTTTTGTTCCACAATATGAGGGAAAGGCTTAAAATTTTACTAAATGAATACAAGGATGTCCCTACCTATCTCAAAAATTTAATGGAGAAAATCTTGTTATTACCAAAGAGTGAGAAGCATACCAAACAAAGTTTCCAAATACATCTCCCATCTTGTTTGGGGTTTTTTAGAGTAGGAGTAGGTTAGATTTCTTGTCTTCTATAATTTTTTTTCATTAGATTAATCTTTCCTACTTTTAGTATTTTTTTGCTTTCATAAATTAGTTTCATGTTTTCTAGATTAGTTTTAGTGCTTTATTAGATTAGTTATTTTTTTCTTTATCTATCAATTAGAATTGTGTCTTCTCTGACTATAACCAAGTTAAAATCCAAACCAACTAAGCTTATGACTTGTGAAAAAGGGTAAAATTAAAATCTTGACATTTTGGGACTAATTTACAAATTAGCCATATTTCTTTCTTTTTGAGTCTTTAGGATGAAGGTAGGTAATCATGGATTATTATGAATAGTGTCATAATTGAATGCTTTTACCAGGTATTTAGAAGTTGATCTCAGAGTAACTCATATAAATTTATAAAATTTTATTATTTTATTGGATTAAATGCACTTATCATATTGAATAACTATTGGAAGTGATAATTCTGGGTATAGGTGTATCTAGTAGGGACGTTCTAGTAATGATTTGTTTTATTATTAGAGAAACTCACCCGGGTTCCATATTTTCTTTTTTCCTTTCAAAAAAAAATAAGAGAGAAATAAAAAAAATAAGAAAGAACCAATGGATTCTTAAGAGAAAAATAAAATCTAAAAAAAATTAAAAGGCTCACATGATGAAATAAGGTCAATATACCACACATCATGATAAAAATAAAATAATGGAATGAGAAGAGAATAACTAAGCTTCCCTTGTTTTTGAGATTTAATATATATTTGAGTGAAACCTAAATCCCCATCAAATCCTTTGAAAAACTCATCACAGTAGGGGTTAAATAAACTACACATTTTGACACACACATATCCAAGAAATTAGAAGTCAAGTATGTTGTGTGATTTAAATTAGGAGTATCTTTCATGTTTTTGATTTAAGTATTCTTCCATTTCACACATCATGATTGATTTAGGATTAAAAACTAGATTTATGAGTTCTTTAATAATTGGGAGTATTCCCCTAGCGAGTTTCCATTTGTTGTACCCAACACCCCCCTTTTCCCATAAGGAAATGGTGATCTACTTTTTTTAGATTATTGTCTTGATTTTGAGCCCCCTCTTCTATATTTATATACAAAATTTGGGAGAAATATTTATTATTGGCCTTTTCCATACATTGGTAGAGTAGCATTGGTACTATGTTTTCATGGACTAACCTTCTTCGAAAGTCTTCGTCTTTGAGAGTCTTTGTAAGGATTTATTTTTTCAGACTTATGTTTTCATTATTTTCTCTTTAGAGCATTTGTTGTACATGAATTGGTCTTCAAGTTTATTATGTCAGATATTTTTTTTGATAGAATTTTCTCTTCATAGTATTTTCCTCACAATAATTTTATTAAAATAATTTCCTTGAATCAGACTTATTTTTGTAGATAATCTTGTCAATATACTTTTCTTGATATAATTTTCCTTTGCCCCTTTGAACCTATCCTTAAAGATTTGTGAAACTTGCCCTTTATCCTTTTTTAGATTTCCCTTTGGCCTTTACAAATTATATCTTTCAATACTTTTGTCATGGAAAAATGCCCTATGAAGTAGACCCTTTAGATTGTTTCCAAAGTACCCTTCAACATTTTGAAATTTCCCTTTACAACTTTTGAAATGTTATTTAACCTTCTAAACCTACCATTTAGGAATTGTGTAATATGTCCTTTGTCCTTTTTCATTTGGACATTTTTATTGACAAAATTCCTTTAGACCTTTTACAATTTCCCTTCACCCCCTCCTACACATTTCCGTCAAGACTTTTGTCTAGCACCTTTGCCTTTTTGAATCATTCTTTCAGATTTTTTGTCTGAGATAATTGGGTCTTCAAGAGAATTAATGCATACATTTTGTCTAAAACAATTCCCCCAATGTAATTCCTTCAAGGATTTTGAAAAAGACCCTTCAATATTTTTGAAGTGACCACTTAACCTTCATGACTTCTATCCTAACCCTTTTTTCCCTTTAGCCAATTCTTTTGGGACATTTGTCCTAGGATTTTGTCATTCAACCAAATCCTTCAGACATTTTGTCCAAAAAATCATATCATTTGGACCTTTTTAGAATCCCTTCAAGCATTCCTTTAGACTATATAAACTGACCCTTTAGACATTTTTAAAAGACCCTTTAGGATTTTTGAAGTGACCACTTACCCTTCAAGAATTTTGTCCTAATATTTTATCCTTTAGCTAACTCATTCAAAAAATTTATCTAAAACATCATGCCCTTGGAAACTTTGAAACCATCCCTTCAAGCATTCCTTTAGACTTCTTGTCCGAGAGAATTAAGTCTTTAGGATAATTATTGCAAAAAAATTATCTAAAATAAATCCCTTACACATAAATCCCAAAATAATTCTCCCATAATAATTGCCTCAAGACCAATATCATACTGCTAAGTGAAATCTTTTCTTATAGATAATTTCATTACATTTTGAGCTTAATTTAATATTTTATCCCAAGCCCAAATCATATTTTATTAATACCAAAACCTTAGGCTAAAATATTCATGCAGGGCCCTTTATACATATTTTCCAAATGTTTTATGCTAAGTTAATTTTTACTTATGTTTATAGGAGTAAGGAATCCTAAAGAAATAACATGTGTCAAATTAAATATATTAAAATTGACAATCATATAGACATCATTTAATGATCGTGAGGATGCCATTTGATAGTTGCATGAATGTCAAATTTAACATCAAAAATAGACTAATTTATGGAATTAAATTTGGTAGCCACATGGATGTCAATTGATGATCACAAGGATGTCATTTGATGGTCACACAGATGTCAAATTTAACCTCTTAAATTACGTATTTTGATTCAAATCAATATTTTATGATATGCATCTGCTCAAGCCCATTTGATTAAATGATGAAAGAGTGAGTTTAAATGTCAAAGATATATGAGAGTGATAAGTGTCACCATTATGGGATCTGGGTAAATATATCTAATGACCTATGGGAAGAAGCAGGGAGCCCAATACATAGAGCTCAAAACCCTTGAGTAGTTTCCAAGTGTCAAATAAATGAAGTAGAGAAAAATAGGGAGTGACCACTATCAAGCACATAGGAGTCAATGAGTCAAATAAATAATATCTATGAATTATACTAACTTAGAAATAAGCAAATTTATGATTTAAGATCAACATGGAGTTTTCAAAGATTTGAAATCAACCAGGTATTGCCATGTGTCACATTTTAAAAGATAGTAGGGCATTCTGGACAAAATATGTATATCTTTGGACACTTAAGTTATATCTATCAATAGATATTAGGTCTCAAAGTTAATCTAGAGTATTAACATGCATGTCTTAATCTGAATGGTGAATATAAAAGTAAATATCTAGATTATATAAAAGGCATAAGCAAGCATGCAATGCATAGTTTAAATTAGTGATGGCTAACAATAGTGCCATTGGTTTTGAAACATTAGTAAATTGATTTTAGTCCTTTAAGTGTATGTTAGAGTTCTATTTGAAGGTGGATAATCTGAAAGATCAATAGTTTGTTCTCATAATATATTAAATAAGGCATGTGTAGTTTTGGTAAATGGCACATGTTCTAGATTTTTCATATAGTTTAAACTATAATTATAAAAAATTACCTCTATCTTTATACACATACACATGTTTTATAGCTTTGGAAAAGGATATTTTAAAAATATTACTACAATTAGACTCTATATGGTTTTAGACCACTATTAGAACTACATGTTCTAACTATCACATGTAATGACCTTGCATGAACTTGGAGGATGAGATGATGTTTTCCCCAAGTCTATGTAAAAAATTTTAATCCAACTTGGATTATTTTTAGAGAATTTTTCAATACAGGAGAAACATAAATTTTGATCATCAATGAATGTGTTTGTGTATTCTTTTTCCAATTTCTATGTAATTAATTGTTACTTTCTTTGGTTGTATATTTCAATAATATATAGTGTGTAAAATATTTGAATAGATTCTTGGTTATAATAATATGTAGATGTGTAATAGCTATTAAAATATTGGTTAATATAGTCAATTAAAAATTGATTCATAAATTTTGATTGTGCATGAGTGCTTTCTTGGATGTATTTTTCTATGTGTGTGCAATAGCTACCTCAGATACTTCGCTAGCCTAATCCATAATCTCATAATTAAGGGTGTGTAACATCTGATCTAAAAGAAAAATCCTTTGTCTGAGTCTTATGAATTTATTGCATATTTATCTCCTTAGGTTTCTTAGTCATGTTTGACTATGTGTGTGCAATTATTGCTAGAAATAGGTATAGGTTCTGAGAGCACTCGTCCTTTTAGAGACCAGCCAAGGGAGTGGTTCCTAAAATTGATAGTATCTTTATTTTCTACCTTACTCTTCCCTCTATTTTTTATTTTTTTTAGAGCTACTCACTCTATATTAAAATCCATCTGCCCATCCAATTCACGTAGAGAATCATAATCCCTTAGGAACCACACCTTCATCTAAAAACCCTTATCAACAACTTGCATGCCCTACCAGTTATTCCATTAATAATTTTTAATAGATCATATACCTATAACTCATCAATTGAAGTGGAATTTACCTTCATTTAGATCCTAAAACATTAGAGGCTACCTAGTTACAACTATGGTGTGCATAAAACCCACACCAACATATCTCATCATATCAATTTATCCCTAATGGACCTCTACCTAAATATTCACCTATATCATGGTTGATTGGGTCTTATATATAAATTCTTGGAGTTATCCATGAATCTAGAAAGATACCTCCTAAGATTCACATTGGGTGTGGGATAAATTATCGAGGAACATGTAACCTCATACAAAACATCTCTTATGATCTTGAATTTTGAACATGAGGAAGTTTATTATAAAATTTTCCTATTCACTTTGATGGATGTAGTGTATGATTGGTTTTTTTACTTTACCAAAGGATCTATAATATTTTTTGACCAATTTTTTAACACATTCCTCACCCAATTTGGGCAAGTCATCAATCTAAGTGTATTATTCCAATACTTCACCTACATGAAAAGGCAACCCAACAAACCCATAAAATTTTTAATGATAGGTTTTAGAATATGTATTGATGAATAATTATGTTATACAGACTATATGCATAGTTATCCCTTGAAATTTATAATAACACACCAGATCCTTGAACTCTTATATTCCTGTGTAGATATCCTTTAATGATGTACTTGCATATATATTATGTTGAGGCCATCAAGGTAGATATACAAATGAATCCGCAAGGTATGTTGGAACTATCCATCCCAAATACACTTCCAACTATGCATGATGTGACTTTTACACTATAATAATTCACCAAGAATGAGTTGGACACTATAAAATGCTTGGTATAAAATCTTGGCAATGACTTCTTGAGACACAAAAGATAGGTTGGAAAAAATAGTGTTAATATTTCAAATAAGAAATTCATCTAACATAAGTAAAATCATCCCCATAAACACTCTAACAACTAACCATATCCCTCACCTAATAATCTTCCTTAGTTCAACATTTATAAATTATCCTTACCTAACTAGTATTGTGTGCACAATACACCTGGTATGATTTTTTTTGAATACATTGAATTTTGTATTGCACTTAACATATTTTACAAATATATGTAATAGTATGAGGTAGTAAAAAACCACAAAAATTCTACCAATGATAATAATACCTAAAATGCTTGAATATCCCTAAACACTGCCATGATACTAGATATGTTGTACTTCCCTATCCATGAAGATAATGAACTAGAAGATGTCACTAATGAGGTGTAGGATTTATAAAAATTCCAAATGAATAATTATGTTATTATAATTTGGAATAATTGTATCCCATTATTATGTTAAACCTTCCTAATAATTGTGTCACTCCTCTTGATCTAAGAGAAAGGAATGATCCTCCACCCCCAAAATTAAATAATCCTAACCTAACTAAAGATACCTAACCTACCAATAGATATATTAAGTAGAACATAGTAGAAGACATGAAGAATATCTAAAAAAGCATCACCTTTCATGAGCTTTACCATATCACTAAGCAAAGATATCTCCTTCTAAATTCCCTCAATACAACTAGTTCAACCCAAACCTAAGCTTGTGTACACTAACATTATGATGCATAATAATAAGGTTGAGGTCCCATGTTTCCTATTTATAGTTAGGATTTTTTGGAATAATATTCATAATTATCTAGTTGACTCAAGATCCTCTATGAATATCATACCTATAGGAATTAGTAAAAAACTAGGACTAACACCTATTAAGTCAAAAAATAGTGGTCCAGTTGGATATATTTGAAGTTAAGGTAATGGTAAAACTCTTGAATGTCCATATGTAGATAAAATCCAAGCCTAGATTCCAACAATTTATGGATATTCAAGTAATGTAAATATCAAAGTCATATGGAATCTTACTTAGTATATATTAGTCTAAAACCTTGAATGAATACATGGCTATAGACTTCTCCCATATGTGGTTACCTTAGAAAGGTGTAGCTGATCAAATTTGTATTATCAAAGAACCCAAAATGAAACATGTGATGATGGAATAAAATGTAGTAAATGATAGAGTGAACTTAATATCTTCTAAAATATATGTTTATACTTTGTCTCTAAAATGTAATGAGAAACAAGATGATAAATATCCTAAATTTCTACATTTATGGTCCTTTACTTTAATAGGGCCAATTCGAAAAAAAAATTCTAGATTAATAATTATTCTCATTAAACCATTATGGAAATGACACCTAGGTACCTACAGATTCTAGTTCCCTTCCACCAATAACATAACAAAATATGAATCCTTGATCTTAGGGTTGTAGTTTATGTTGAAACATAAAGTCAAAGAGTTGAGAGTATTTGGATATTTTTAACTAGTAGTGAACCAAATAATGAAAAAGTTATAATGTAAGATGTCTTATTTGAGGAAGTAAAAGCATAAGGCTTGGGGTTTGATAGAATTTTTTTATTATTTCACTATTATTCCCATTCCTAGAGAATAAATTTAGTTGGCTAATTCATTAGAAACTAGTTCTACAAACTCACACCCCTAGATAACTCAAGGATACAAAACATTTTAGTAAAGCTTATCCCATGTCCCTCAGTGATAAATAATGTGAAAAAATATTAGGTCTTTGAAGATAACTACCACATTTGAAAATTCTTCAATAATTTTGGTGTATATGGGACGTAAGTTATAGATGACATGGAAAGAGACAACCCTAGAATCAAATAATGTGACTAGGATGACATTATGAACTTGAAATAAAAACTAGTTCACAAAAAGATGATCTACCTTGAGAGAGTGTTTAAACCTGATAGGCCTATGCACACACTTGAGAGGACAATACACTTAGACTAAAAGGATATAATTATTAATTTTGGATCATTAGACTGGACCCAGGATGTTTATATTTATCTAAATCAAAATTATATTGAATTTGAACTCAAAAAATTGATTTTGAAGTATTGATACATTATTTATTGGTCCTATGCATACATTAGCATATTCAACCTAATTGTAATAACCCACAATAGCTTACTCAACCAGAACTAAAAGCCCTCAAGATAGAGGTAGTGGCTTATGAAACCAATCATATAACTAATTATTCACAAAGAGGTCCAAAAACTCCTCTTGATTGGAATTATATTCTCAATTCATCACTTTACATGGGTATCCAACTTAATGCTAGTTCATAAAAATAATGGACAAGTTTGACTATGTGTGTATTTCATTAATTTGAAATGAGCTTTTGAAAAATTTAACTATCCTTTTCCTTATTTAAAAGAGGTTATACCTATTGTAAGTGGATCCTATAGAATGTCATTTTTAGATGGATTATCAAGATATAATCAAGTTATAGTAAACCTAGAGGGACAAACTAAGATTTTATTTACTACCAATTGGGGAACCTTTACTTATAAATTAATGGCTTTTGACCTTATTAGCAAATAATCCACCTTTCAGAGAGATATAAAATTAGATGTTAATGTTCATATAGTTAAATGAATTATTAAATACATGGATTAATTTATTGTTTATTCAAAACATAGGTTTGATCATATTCACCATCTTTAGAAGATATTTGAAAGGTTCAAAAGGTATAGTATCTTACTTAAATTAAAGAAAAAAATATTTGACATTACCAAAGGTAAGCTCTTATGTCATTTCACCATGAAGGAATTTATTTTTATCAACCCAGAGTGTGACAATGTGATTTATAATATTCATTGTACTTACATTAAAAATGAATTAAATTCATTATTTGGTAAGATTAACTTTGTGCACAAATTCATATTTGGTTTTATCTAAATTGTTAAACCTTTGAATGTAATGTTGAAATAGGAATTAAAAGTATTGTGGACTCTTATAACTATGTAATACTCCCAAGAAATTAGGTAACCCATCATGTATGTAGCAATATTAATCATCCCAAAATACATGAAGTAATTATACATTTATTCCTTTGCATCAAAACACACCCTAGCTTCAATGTTCACCCAAAAGATAGATGAAGATGAGCACCCAATTATTTTAATGAGTAAAAAATTGAAGGATGAAAATATGGAGTATTACACCATGTAAAATCATGCTTGTTCCCTAGTCAAGGATTTGAATAAATTTTGGCATTACATTATCATAAACAAGGTTCATGATATCATCCTAGACCCACCTGTAAAGCTAATGTTGGTGTAGAATGAGCTAGTGTAATGTAGAGGTCAATGTATAGCCAAGATGCAAGAGTATTATCTTAATATAAAACCTATCAAGTTTTTATGAGCCCAAGGTCTTATTAAATTTATCACTAAAATTGACCTAAGGATCATAATGGTAGAATTGGACTAGTCAAATATAATCCATCAATAATGGTATGATCCAATTATCCACAACGTCCTTTATGGAAATCCTCTTCTAGGATCAATCAGACATAGAAAAGAGCTCTCAATTTAAGGTATCCCACTACATGTTTAATAATGGAGTGATCTATATAAGTCAATTTGAAGGCATATATCTTATGTGTCTATTTGAAGAAGAATTTAAGGAAGTCATGACTATCTTCCATGAGAAATTAGGTAGTGGCCATACTTTAGGAAGTAAAAATATGAAAAACATTATATGATATGGGTACTATTGGCTCATTATTTTTAGGTATGTATTTTCCCATATGCATTCATGGCATCAATTATATACCTTTTCCAATAAGTAATTTCACATTTCAATTCCTTTTCAACCTATGATAGAAGAGTGTCATTTCACTCAATGGGGGCTTGATTCATTGGATTCATCAAACCAAAATCATTAGTTGGATATAAATTCATTATTATAGCCAATAATTACTACATAATATGGATATAAGTATTGGTGATCAATAATAACACAACCAAATAAGTAATCAAGTTCTTCAAGGAAAATTTAACAACTCAATTTAGAACCCCCACTTCACTAATCTGAGATAATGTACCTATATTTTTGTCGATCAAGCTCATTGAATGGTATTATGAAGATTTAATTGCCTTAAGTTTATTATAAAACTAATACCCTTAAGGGAATGATTTATCTAATTCAACCAATAATAACCTAATTTATTCCATCAAGAATTCTATAAAAAATAAGCCTAAAAACTGATATTCACTATTAAAATATGCTCTTTGGTCTAACCACACCAGATATAAGCAAGCCCTCAAAATATTTATTTTATTTTGATATATGGGTTGGATCCCATATTCCCAATGACCGTTAATTTTATAACTTAAAATTTTGTGGAATAGTACATGAAAGATACTAAGAAGGAAAACTCAAGGCTATTTGACATTGTCCAATTTGAGGATGCACAAGAAGAGGCTATATATAACTTTATTATACATAAAGTGATAGTCAAGAGATGGTTCAATAAAATGGTAAAGGCTAAAAACTTTATCATATCATAATTAGACATTTTATGCGATAAATCACATGATAATAAAGGGCAACACTCTAAAATTGAACCACTCTAGAATAGCCCATACTAGATCTTTGATTTGTTGGGGTAAAACATATTCAATTGAAAGACATTAAAGGGAATTACCTCCTACTACCTATGAATGGATAGTTATAAAATCATTAATTATTAGTTATACCTTATAATTTAATTTTAAAATATCCCTTGAGTAAAGGCTAGTGATGTAAATGTTATATTTTAATTATCTAGTTTGATTTAGTTGTGTGTTTGTATATGTTGTATTTTTTTAACTTTATTGTTCCTAATTTATGTTATTTTTTGTATTTTTGTTTTCTTTGGTGATTTATCTTTTTGTCCCCTTTTTCACCCTTACTAACATTTTATTAGTTATACATTATTTATATGATGTAGATTGGGAAGCAACTAAGACAGTTCAGATAAGATAGATTCCAATATAAATATTGTTCCCCATACTCCCAAGTTATATTAATTCATGGAAGACAACGCACTAAAAAAATGGTCTCAGAATTATAAGGTAGAATGTGAGCCCTCATTATTGAATAATGTGATAAGAAAAATAAGTTTTCTTGAGACACTAAAAAGCATAAGGATTTAAGGATTCAAAACTGAGAAAGTGAATTGATAAATTCCATATAAGTCATCATAAAAATTAAAAGCAACATATAAATCATAGTAAAATCACTAAGAAAAAGACTTTATTGGTGAAAAGAGTTTATTGAACCATTCTTACACCTTGGCTGTACTAGTCCCCAACCCTATTGGATTAATTGAAAGAAACATCAAAATTAAAGGAAGTCACAATCTCATGAAAATACAAGACTATTCCTAAGAAATAATTATTTTTTAAAACCTTCACTGTAAGCTATCTATCTTGGATGCAATGAATAAAGGATTTGAGTGGGATGAAATGCATCTCTATCTGGGTTATATATGATTGGATGGAAATAGATAAATTCACAATACTTCCTTTCCTTAGCCAAATTATGGAAATAAATTACCTTTCAAGGAGCTATGAGTACCTAATATATGTCTATGATTTCCTAGTGGATTCAAATTAAAAACATAATCACTCTTTGCACAAAAAGACCCTTTAAAGGAATAAAATCCTGGTATGTTTTTTGTTTAAAAATAATTAAGTACTCTCTTTTACTCTAAGTTCATCTAAAGGGAGATTTAGTTGTTTATCTCATAGTTTAGTAAAAGAGGTCCATAATATGGATTCTAAATGTTGAGGAAAAATTTTACCTACAATATTCACCATTTATTGTGACCAACACATCCCATTTTCAAATATTCAAATAAGGACCTACTTTGAGCTTAAAATCCATGTCCATGGCTTGTTTTGAAATGAATCAATCAAATTTAAAGATATACGTCAATGTTTTATGTCTGATGTTTTAATCTAAATAAAGTCTTAATTTGGTTCTAAACTGACCAAACTAACTAAGTGTTTTCATAGTCACTCTAGTAATTCAATTGATACCCAAGTCTAAAGGTTTCAGTGGACATATTTATTAAAGATATCTTATGCATCTATTTAAATTTTAGTTTTATGACATTCATTGATTTCAAATTTCATCTTTATAAACTAACTAGACTAAGTTTATTTTTTCCAAGGTGGTTTGTTCTTCGTAGGATTATTCATAATTCATAGAGCAGCCTTGTAAAATATTACTTGATCCATCTCAAAAATTCCCCTTATATTATGAATGAATTTTCATACTTAGTCATTTTTCTAAATTTTCCTTACACAAACTGTCACCACACATTTCTTTTTCACCTAAAGTAATTGTCAAAGCTAAGATGGGATAGGTCCCTATAGTTTAAATTCCAATGACTAGGTCTTGTAATTTAAATTCTAGTGGCTAGACCCTAAGCTCTAAGATCATTCCATGTATTTTTACCAAGCTTCCTCATGAAGTATTTTTTAAAAGAATATGGATTTTTCTTCAACAAGTATCCACATTCTTGTAATTGAGATGTGTGTCTTCATATCACTTCTCCATGGATTATTATGCAAGGATTTTAAGTCCTTTTCAATTGAGTGCCTGATAAATTATGATTATGCCATACATCTTCATCCCAATTATTCACTTTTATCAACTCAAAAAAATAAGGAATGGAATCTAAAATCATTAATATTAATGAGATTGAGTCATGTGTCTCCATATTTTTATTTTAAATCAAGATAGTGAGGTGACCAAGTTTAGGCATCTAGATAAGTGAGATCATACCACATATCTTTATCTTGCTCATTTGTCACTAAAACATGTGCACATACTCTCAATATATGTGACCTTTTAGATAAATTAGTCTTATCCACATGGTATCACCCCACTCATTAAGATCCTATAGGAATAGGAACATATTCCAAAGGTAGGTGACCCTCCATAAAAATGAGGGCCATCCACATGGAAACATCCTATTAACTCATGGAATGTAAATATAGCTAATACAATAAATAGCCCTTGAACCCCTAGATTAATATATCATGTCTTGTATTTTTATCTCACTAAATCATGATTTAAAGGATAATGACATAGTAATAAGAGTCAATTTTAGGTGAAGAAGTAAGAGTAGGCCAATTTTTACTTTGTGATTAAAGCAACCTAGACAAATAAAGTAAGGTTCAGATGCATGAAGAATAGACACATGACAAGGCAAATAACTCAATGAGGTGATTAAGAATCTAGAATTAGTGACATTATGCCACATGTTTCCTTTAGTAAAAATTATATCTGAGACATGAATATTGGTCCCAAGATTATGATAAATATATATCAGTATTTTTAAATATGACTTGGCATTTTATTCAATTTCAATCCATAGACTAAAATCAAGGTCTATGTGGGTATGGATTGAGTGATAAATTAACAAGTGTCACAATCCCATTAAGATCAAAATGGATACTTATTTTTGTATTCAACACATAAGTGAAAGACATGAAGGTGGGACCCCAAAGCATTATATCCAGACATTTGTCATTTTTAAAATGATTGAGTAGTCAAATACATTGGTAGAATTGCCATGTGTTCAATCCATCAATCATTCATAGTTCTACAAAAGTGTGTGTTCCTCATATTACTTGCAATAAATATCTCTATAAAATATTATCATACATGAATATTTTATTTACTTTTATGTGTTTTACCTCATTTACTAATCATTGGTAGCTTATTGGAACCTACCGGAACCATTAAGATGTGATCCACATCGAACCTATCCTCAAGGCTCCTTAGTGGGTTGGGGAATTTCATTTTATCTTATCTATTTTTTAATGATGAATATTATGACATAATCTTATTTTACCATTTCAATCCATTATGGCCAAAATTGGGATCTCATGACTCTTATATGTAAGACCCATCTCTCCATTGTATATACATTACTACCTAGTATGTTATAAGGTTCGATTCTATTTGAAAATAAACATTGTAAGAATAATGATAAATTTATTTTCTATGTAAATGTATCTAGTTGACTTGAAGTTCTTCCACTTTTTTCTACTTTAATTAATTATCACTAATTCTATAAGATTGTATGTTGTGATTTTATATAGAGTTCATGCATTAACTATGATGTTCTTCTGCTATTTTAGTTAGTTTATTTAATTCCTTTTAATTTATTTGAATTATGTAAGGATCTATGTGTAAATAACTATGTACCTATTTACAATTCATTCAATAAAGGATTTTTATAATTAAGCATTTTCCATTAAACCTTAGACTCTCTTCCTCTACCATTGAAGCCTGAGATATTATGAAAATTATCATTATGGATTGCAACTATAACAAGGCATATTTTGGTCCTAAAAGCATTATTATGGGCCCTTTAATGAGAATAATTCCTTTATATCTTATGATCTATTTTTTATGTTTATTTTTAAAATGTGATCTTTCCTTTTCTTTATAAATAGTGAAGTGAATCAAAGTAGAGTTTAAAAAAATTAGATGTTACAATTGGTTTAGTTAGAAATGTAAATTATTTTTTAGTTAGTGATAAAAATGGTATTAGACCTTTGGTGGTAGCATTGTATCTCCTAGAGATTTATTTAAATAATGATATTTAATAGAGCCCCATACCTACAACTTTGGATTGTCTTTATATGAATTCAAAAATGAGAGGATGCAAGTTTCCTAATCATTCCCAAGATCACTAAGTGAATCTAATCTAATAGGTGTAACTAGAACTGAGATCTTGGACAAAGAAAAAAGGTCATAATCATGAGACTAAAGTTCAAATTAAGAGCATAGTGACATAATCAGTTGATGTTCAGAAATATACCAAATTACATAAATTTAAACTATAAATATTTTTCAAAAAATCAAAATCAAAATCAAAATTTTATGGAAATATCTAGTTTAGGTACTCATTAGATTTATGTCCTGTAAGGAAGTTACACATGATCGAACACAAACAAATTGGATCAAAATCATATCTCATCTAACTACTTAATCTATAATATCAGATCTCAAATCAATGAAATATCTAAATCATGAATGATCAAATGAATATATTTTTAGATTTATTTGATATTATATACCCTAAAATATAATATAAACTTTGTTAAGAAAATTATATAAATAATATATGTGTATTAATAAAATATTATATTTGGTAAAATAATTTCATCTATTAAGAAATATGTAGGTATTATTCACTCACATATTTACACTATTGAACACCATAATTTTACATTCATCAATAATAAATCATTATTTTAACTATTAGTAGTCATGTACCACCCCTTATTAGTAACTTGGAAATCCTATGCTATACTATGGAAATTGACATGCTACCAAGTCAATTAAATTATATGAATGCATGATATAAATCCTTATTGGGATAAAATATTCTTTATTAAACTAGGGGACACATTTATTACATACACTCTTAATGGGGCATGTTCCACATTATATTATTATGAAATTTTAATTTATTATGAAGATTCAATATGTTTTACTATATTACCATAAGGGGAAACATACTTGTATATTGTTCAAGATCTCTATTGAATCTATTTATGATTTAGAATTTCATCATACTCAAAAAATCCTATTCCATTCCTACATGTACAATTCCATTTGATACATCATACCCATGTTAGGGGGCATCATAACAACATATTACACATGAGTTTTATTAATTATATATTATGTATAAGAATATTATTACACCCATTCACCTACTAAACTTATGGTGTCTATATCTTTATAGGATCATAGGTCCATGTCATTTTCATACTTAGTCATATCATGAGTGATACACTTGATACATGTATTATCATATTGGTGGCATGATAGCAATTATATCCTTATGAGATACAACAATTCTACCTATATCCTCCCACTAGTGGTGTTGTTCCCATATGTCTCTAACTTTTAATCAATTATAATGCTCCATTATGGGAATGATATGGAAATGTGTCTATTAATATTATATTTCTTATATTGGTACATCACATTATCCTCCATACATGTATTCACATTGGCCTACTACATACATACATTGGGTATTTTTATTCCCATATCTTAGCATGTTAGAGAATCTCATTCATCCCTCTTCACCATTCTATATCATGGCATGAAATTTTTAATTAAGCATACTATGGCCACCTTCACATGGTTCACATATTCATATCAATATTTATAAATAATAATTTATTTTTAAATTTATGTACATGTGTTACAAGTGTACTTTAAATGATTATAAAAACTATGCTTATTTTTATATCATAATACATGATGTACTTGACTATTTACTTTTTGATGAGTGATATGCAAGGTTGACCATATATATTATCTAAGTAAAACCAAGCTTTGGATCACATGAAACTATAAATAATAGAGAGTGGTACTAGTAATCCAAGGGAGTGGTAATTGGTATGAACTAACCCTACCATGTGCATGTGATTTTCCATTATGGTCTACCAACAAAGTGGGTATAAGATAACAAAGAACTAATTCCACATGTGCTAAATTAATAAACAAGAGGATCAAGACATGGTGAGACAACATGAACCTAGGAACCATAATGAATATCATGAGGATAATTGGTGGGAGTTATCAATAATGGTTGATATGAATAAGGAGTTCAAAAGTAATGGTGAGTAGTAGGATAAATGACATTGAACATACTAGAGAAATAATTATCAAGTGGAAAAAGACACATTAAATTTCCACTATAAATATTTTATGGAATGTAGGGCCCTTCAAAGCCTATAAAAGGTGAACTCTTGAATATGAAAGGATATCAAACTAGTTGTTATTATGTTGGCAAAACTCAGGATTGAAGTTGCTATATTTAATGATTTTTATTGATCAAACGAAATCAGATGATGAAACCTTAGAGAAAATCTTCCATATTTGATCTAGAGTAAAATAAATAATAGAGATATATAATTTATTAGAGTTAGATAAGGTAGTTATAGTCATAGAATTTTATACACTATGAACACCTTATAATCTTGAATGAATTAATAATAAGATTTGTGATGAATAATATTAACTTTTCATAACAAGTGTTAGTGTTATTTTTCTTGTGGTAAAATAACCTTCTTTTTATTCTTAAGGTGATATGATGATTATGGTAAAGGTGATTACTTACTAGTAGAATAATATAGTTTATACTACAATTATTAGTGTGAATTGATAGTTAAGTCTGAGAAAAGGCTTCCCTCACCAGTTTACATAATTACCCATGACCTATCTTAGTTCCCTCTCTATGATTTAGGTAAGGGTTCAAGGTTCACTTGTTGGATTTTATAAAATAAGTGGGTTAAGTATTCATATCTTATGAGAGTGTGTGTGAAAGGACTAGTGCATGTTTGTATCAAAACTAACAAAACATTTAGATATAGGTACATAATTTACCTTGGAATAAAGGATATATCAAAATATTATATCACTATATATGTTACCAAAAATTATGTTATCTCTCATTATAGATTTATATGTTGGGATTATTTTTTATTAGATAAAGGTGAATGATTTTAAATATAGATCTATGAACCATTCAAGTGTGGGTTTTGGTTACTAGACCCACATCCAAAGAGAGGGGTTTGAACAATGAATCCACAACCAAGAGGGTTTGGAGGATCCCATAACCTTTACAATGTATAAGAAGAGGGTTTTAAGGGTTCCACAACCATAACAAGAACAACTAGTGGGTTTGAAGGATCCCACAACCTTGTTAATTTAAAGAACAAGAGGGATTTATGTATCCCACAACCATAACACCAAGAGGGTTTGAAGGATCCCATAAAATTAGTACAAATAATGAGGTTAATTCTCAATAAAACATAAATAATGGATGCACTTCAATAGAACTTCCCTAGAACTTATTCTATAGAATAAGGTCCTACCAAGAGTAGAAGGTCTTATGTTAGTCTTATGCCTCTTGGGAACCTCCACATATCCTCCATGCAGTTGAAGCACAATGAGTGGAATTTACCTTCATTGATCCAAACAATAGCTAAATAATGACAAGAAAGTATCCAATTCATCTTCAACAATCTAGTCACAACATGATACAAAATAGGGATTTTTAGCCAAACATAATCAATGCACATAGATTTTAAGATAAACCCTAGATATTACAAGAGACAAGGGTGGAATACTCTATTATCCACTCTAATAAGATAACTTTTTTTGTGGTTTCCTCTATACACCATAATCGAAAATGATTGAAAGCTTTGGTAAGTGACCAGTAGAACTACCCAAGCCTTTCAAAAACTATCCCCAAGGAAATCCCCATAATTATGGTCTCCAATGAAGTTTATTCACTTCATAGAAATAGAGTGTAACAAGTGAGTAAACATACCCACTTAACCTTACCATGGCCCACAATGAGGGCTCAAAAATATTATATTCAAAGCCATATAACCTTATGATTATTACTCTATCATCCCGATTAACTTAAAGTCTTGAAATTGGCTAAATAAGGGTTTCAACAATGTTTTTGGATGAATGAAAAACTAGAAACCAATCCAAAATAGTGCATGAACCTACACAAAAAGATAAAATAGGTGAAAAAAATCTATTATCCTCACTATTTTGATAATAATGGTGTTGATTCCTCTATCCTCCACACACAAAAAAATTTGTGGGGCATCCTCTATCAACAACCATTAACCTCCACTTGAAATAACAACTTTTGGTACTCCTAGAATGTGACTAAAGATTTAGAACATCAGCTAAGAAATGGGAAGAGGTCCTAGACCTATCTAGGTGAGGAATTATACTATTTCTTCATCTTCTTAGACATAGTTTTGAGCCCATATATCTATTGCCTATCTTCTAAAATTGTTTCACTTTGGTTTTTATGGATAGACACTGCTCAAAATATATCTTTCTAGTGTTTAGGGTATGACATACATCTAATTTACATCTTCCTCACCCAAAGATCCATTCAAAATTTTGAGGGATGGCCCTAGTGATGCAAAATACTCTTAATCCTCTTAGATCTAAACCATCTTTATTTCCATGATCATTTTATCATCATCTATACTCATAGCCTATTGTAAGCTCCCTCCTCCTACTTATCTATTAAGCATAATGAAACTAAGGAAAGTGCTGCTAAAAAGGATCTCTAGCATATCTTTTGGATCTAGGTTAGAGTTGTCCTCATCTTCCTCTTCCTGGTTCTGACCTATGTTTTCTCACCAATGAACCAAATTCAAAAGCCTTCCTTGGCTCTTCTCCACCATCCTTAATCTCAAATATATGTTGGGATTATGATTTAGGAATAAAGAATATATTTATTTTATCACCATTTAAATATTTATCTACTAGGAATTTTATTTACCAAGAAGTAACAAATGTTTAATTCCCTTAAGAAACATAATATAGTTTATAGAGTTCACATCAAAAAATTTTAGTTTCTAAGGTTTGGATTAAAACCCATCAATATATTTTAGAGGTTTCAAATTTGAAACCCGTCAGTTTAATTTTATAAATTTTAGATTTAGTTACCATTTTAGATACTAAAATATGGTATTATACACTTGGAAATACTAATTTTGTCATACTTTCACCCTATACCACTTGTGTGTATGATTTATTATTTTTTAAGGAAATTAGTGTTTAATTCCTAAATAATAAAAGGGTCTAACTAGGAGAAAATAAATAAATAATATTTCAAATTAAAGCTACTAATTTTTGAAAGTTAATTGCAATTTGTCCTTTTCTAAAAATAATAGTGATAGAGAGAAGATTAAACTTATCTTATTCTATATTGATCTAATTGAGACTGCGTCTAAAAATTTTTGTGCAGGATTGGGACACTATCACAAAAAGGATCCTAAACTTCATTTCTTGATAGGACAAGAGTTCTAAAACTAGACACCTTAGGATATGGCACTATTGTCCTTACTTAACACTATTGTTCTTAGGATCCAATTTTTTTGGGTTTTGTTTTCCTATTTAGTGTGAGCCTATGTACCTAATTTCATATCCTCATTTTAAATATAACTCCTTTTATAATTGATTTTCTATGTCTTTATCTTCTATACACTTGAATAAAAACTTTTGAAAATAGGGAAAATGGGTTAGTGCATGTAATATGCACTAGACATGATTCACACTCTATGTGTGGGTATGATGCCTATGTACCAATACTCTAAATAGGGATCAATCCATATGTATTTCTCTTTTTAAGAGTGCTTGGTGTAATAGTGAATGAAAATGCAAGAAATGCAAAGATTGAGTGTGCTTGAGATGACTAGGGGATGGTGTAAGAACTTGAATTATCTTGAAAGTGTATAGGTTAGTTGTATACATAGAATAGGGAAGATTTCTTGAGTGGTCTTGATTTTATTATTTCTTTCTTGAGTGACATTTTCTAACCCTTTCTAAATGATATTTGAATGGTATTTTATATGGATCTATTGGTCATGGGTTACATGAAACTAAACTGGGCTGACACAATGAACAAGAGGAACTAAGGGAAAATAATAATATTGGTTCAAATTATGATTGGATAAGATAATTGGAAAGGAGACACCCTAAGGTCTATTTTTATAGTCCTAATTTGGTGTTATTGTCTTAAGTATATGAGACCTAGGGGGATGAATTAGTCATGAAGAGAGGGTGCTTGCTTGGCTAGGATCAAGTTTGGAAGGCTATGAATGACTAGGAATCAATAAAAATAATCTTAAGAGGGTTATGAGAGTAAGTGAGAGGGACATAAGGATTGGGTGTCATTAGTCATTCTCTAGTTGCTATTTTTTGCATTTTATATGACTACATTCCCCTCCTTTTATTCTAGTGTTGTAGCAAAGTGAAATACTAGGATAAAAGAAAATAAAAAGTGTACCTAAAATTACTTGAAAAGGTGAAGCCCACAAAGGTGTGTGATGTTGATAAATGTTGGATAGTGTATAGAGAGGAAATTATGCAAGTGTGAATATATGAAAGGAAAATACAGAATAAATCAGTTCTTATTATATGCAAGATAAAATAAGAATGTATAAAGCTAGGTGTGTGTGTGTGTGTGTGTGTGTGAGAGAGAGAGAGAGAGAGAGAGAGGAATGAATACACCTCACTAGGTACATGAACGAATACAAAACTTATTGTGATGTTGAGTAAGGCTGAGTAATGTTGGATGTGTTGGATGATGTTGTACCAAAAGTCATATCATGAATAGAGATGATTGATTAATTCCACAAAAAGTGGCTCAAAAATACAAATTCTATCCCTTTGTCTCCATCATTGCCTACTAAGTGAATCTAGATGATCTTACATGCGTTAATCGATGTTTGAACTATGTGTCCAATCCCTCTAAATAGGTGGCTCAAAAATATAAAGGCTAGCCCTTTAGCTCCATCATTGCCCCATAAAATGAAGTTATGAACTAATACTAGTATGAAGAAATATTTCATATGAGATGGCTTTTGAAGACCATAAATGCTCTATAAATCTAACAATGTGGTGTGGATAGATAAATGTTTACTAGAAACTAGGCCAATATTGGCCAACTTAGAAAAGATGGAGATTAGGCTTGTATAAAAGCCACTCTAAAAATAAAAATTTGGATTATATGGAAGCCACTAAATAATTAAATAATGTTTAGGTTAGGATTGTATGAAATCCACTCAAAAATGATGCCAACCACCTATAGATGGAGTAAAGCACATAGCTATTGAGAATGCCTGGTTGATGCTAAACTCAAAAAGAAATAAGTGAAAGTGTTGTGTAATCTACCCTCAATAACTGGTGTCTAAAACATGGATTTTGATCTATAATTTATAACAACTATAATATCTAAAATTAGAATTGAGAATTGATCATGTCATTTATGATGCCCCCTATGTTTGGATTTTCTAAGAAAATTACACTAAAAACTATCGATTCTCAACTAGTTTAACTGTGCAAAACTATAGTTTGACCTATTTTTTTGTATATTTATAAAAAATATAGATTTTATATTATTTTTATAGGAACACCAAAAAAATACACCCTATTTTTTGGTTCTATTTTCCATCCTTGGTGCTTTTGTCTTGGGTTGAAACTAGTCACTGTTTTAGATTCTTGACTATCTGCCTGGTCTATTATGAGTGGTATGATGACTAGTTGTTTTGGTTGCTCTAAAAATGGATTTTTTGAATAATAAGAAATTTTATCTCTATATAAAAACCATTTTTTCCCCCTCTTATGAGAGTAAGAAATAGGTACCCTACAATGACTACCCTGAGAAGAAGAAGCCCTACAAGTATGTTAAGCTAGAAATATACATGATATAGAAATGATGATCAACAACATACCTCAAGATATAGCATGGATTAAATTGAGATATTTTTATATCAAAAATGGTATTCCTAGATATATATAATAATTTAATAGCATGTGAAATGTACTAGAATTGAATTAAAACTAGAAATGTTAATTGTTAGTTATCAGTTGTCATGGAAGGATGGAGCATGATGTCCATCATGGCATTCAAGAAGCAAGATAATACATGATTTGGATCATAGAATTTAAAATAATTGAAATAAATCAAATAATAAGAACACAAATCAAGAATCAAGAAGCATACAAGGGTGGCCAAGGGGCCACACAAATAAGGGACATGGGCACATGTCACTCAAACTAGAAAGAAAACATACAAGGCATGTTCAAGTGCCACATACACATACAAATGGAGTAAGAAAAGTTTGCATAAGGGACATAGGCACATAGAAGAGTAAATGAAAATGACATTAGAAAATATCCTAAGGTACACACATGAATAGAAGAAAGGGACATTAGCATGGAAAATGTCCTAAGTCACATACAAGAGACAAGTAGGAACTAGCAATGAAATCACATCAAGCTACACTAAGTAAAAAGATAAATAATGTAAAGAATATAAATATATAATCACATATAACTAATAAAATCAAGAGGGAAAGTATGCAAGACATGCTTAGTACAAGACTAGGTATATGCTAAGAAATAAACAAGTGCTAGATGCTAGTGATTTATCAATAAAGTAATTTATGCAAGCTAGTAGATAATATACATCAACATGATAACTTAGAGTGTGGAGTGTAGTAATGACATAACCTAGATCAATGTATATGCCCCCAGTGGGTATATATATCAATGTATATCTCAAATTTATAAGTAGGAGTGCTCCCTCAATGGGTAGAGTAAAGCAATCAAGTAGATGGATTTCATTGCACACACTCAAATAAGATCAAGTGAAGTATGGTAATGTAGATAAATTAACATACAATAGCATGGAATATTAAATTTAATTCCTAACATAGTAGTAGTAATGTAAATCATGGATGATACATACAATCAAAATGTTTTTATTGTTTTTCACATATTTGAATATTTTTTGATTTTTTAAAATGTTGTATTATTTTTGTATTTTGGAATTATTTGAGCTATGTAAAATCAAGAATAAGAAACTATGTATGATCAATGTTGAGGACAAATGATACTAACTAGTGAGTCTCATGTGAGACTCCATATCATAGTGTCCTATACCAAGGAGTGGAATCATGGATGATCATGAAGCAGGATGAAAATGTTGAGATTGTGTCTCTAAAAGCTATATATGTTATAGATGTTATAAAACATCTAAAGTACAAAATGACTGTGGGGTCCCTTTATAACTCTAAAAATTGGATAAAATTGTATGGTTCTTAGGGACCAAGCTAGAATTAAGAGAATCTCTCTAAACATATGTTTTGTGTGTAGATGCATGAGATCTCAATGAGACTACCTTGGGTGTGAATATTGTAGCTAGAACTTGTATAGAATCATGAAGTGGTGTAGGTGTACAAACCCTATATATTGGTAGTGGATGCCTTAATTATATTTGGATATGAACTAGAGTAGGAAATATAAATTGAGGAGAAACTAAAATTGGTGGCAAAACTAAAACTAGTAATTGTGGAATACTAGATGGCTCTAAAGTTGGGAGTGGTAACTCATATAAAACTCCACCAACTACAATAACCTAATTAGTTTGAATGAATTTAATGCATTTTTTAAATATAGAAGGTGATACTTTAAGTTTTTTAATCTATGGTTGACCAAGTAACATATTAAAAACTCTTGCACTAGGAACTATATTGAATGGTGTGGCTACATGTGTAGGACCAGCCTAAAAAGGAAGTACTATCTCACCCAATGAACTCTATTTATGCCCACTGAAACCACTGATAATTATGTATATTAGAGTGATATCCTACTCTAAATATCCAAAATGCTATAGTAATTTCATAGTGCACATGTTCACACTAGATCCATTATCTATGAGAATACTACAAATCAGATGATTATGAATGTGAGATATAATAAAGAGTGTGTGATAGTCTGCATCATCCTCAACAATCTCCTACTATAAGAAGGAGATGAAAGGTCTAGATATAACTCTAGAATTTTATACAAAAATCATATTGCTCAGAGGATGTAAATCAACTAAAGGTTCCTTGTATGTATTTGGTGGAGGATGTTCATGATATGCATTATGAACCCCTAATTTATCCCCTGCATCTTGTTTGGAATGTTGTGGAAATAGATCTGAGAAGATTTTCAATGCTTTATCCTATGTTTGCTTTGCTATTAAAGGCTCAACTAAAGTGCCAAGATCAATAGTGTTTGAATCTATTAGGTCCTATATCTTGTGCTTTAATCTGATTTATCTATTTATTGTATGGCCTAGTGCCCTATGGTAGTCACATAATGCATGCTAATCATATCTCTTTGAAAGAGGTTTTGATGGATCAACTTCCCAAATAGGAGGGAGAGATATGATAGTACAATCCATCATCTACTATAAAACCTTGGTTGGAGGAACTAGAAGGGTGAAAAAGTATGTTGAGGGGGTGATAACAAAATTATTCATTGAGGAAGCTCAGAAGCTACATTGACTGTAAGTTGATATTTTCCTTTAGAATTATTGAACTTGACCTTATATGGGACTTTGTTGTTACTCTTATTAGTTTTTTCCAATGTATTAGTGTACTTTATTTTTCCCATTGAAATTAATTTGAATTTCCATTCCTTTAATGTGTGACATAATTCAGTGAAAGAATAGAATCTTTTGAACATGATTGATTAATGAAGTGCTAGTAGAAGGCTCTATTTTAAGAGGTATTATAACTCCTGATATGCCATGGGTCTAGTCATCTTAGCCAAGATGGTCTTATATCAAAGAACATAATCTATGAGATGCTCATTTGACCTTTGTTTTTGTTGTGTAACTTGAGCATATGAAACATTTTCACCATTGTTAATACTAAAGTGTGTTAGGAACATGTCAACTAAAAGATTGAATGCATTGATTGACTAATTTGGTAGACTATAGAACCATTTTAAATCATAATCCTTTAGGATTCATAGAAATATCTTGGTGAGTAGATAATCATTTAGTATATATTTCAAGCATGTCATGTGAAATTCTCTTAAATGTGTCTCTAGATCACCCTTTCCATCATAAAGAGTAAGCTTGGGTTAAATAAAACCTTGTGGAAAGGATGTAGAAGCAATGTGATGTGCTAATGGTGTATGTAGTAAGAAAAAGAACCAAAATATTGTGTAGGCCTAGAAGCACCTTACTCAATAATTTTCACCTTAGATTGAGGAGATTTATCTCTTGCACAAGGGTTGCCACATCATGAGACAAAGATGTGGTAGTTGTAGATAGTGGCACAGAAGAAGGTTGGGCTGCTATAGGGGGTTGTTGAGACATAGTTTCCCCCATAGTGTCTTTTAAAACTAATGGATCTATAGTTTGAGAAGATTGACCATTATTCACTTTTTGTTGTTCATCTTGTAGAATTCTAAGCATTTCATCTTGCATATCAGGATGTTTGGTTAAAAGTTCTTGAATTTATCTTTTATCAGTTTCATCAAAACCAATATATTGGGCCATTGTTAAAGTAAGAAAAAAATTTGAAATGTGTTTGAATGTTTTCCAACAAGTTGTAATAGGGAAAGTGCTAGAAATGGAAAGTACTGAATATAGGAAATGCAAAGTGGTAAGAATAGTGAATTTAAAATTGTGAAAAAAGAATACGGAGCTCCCAAACATGTAAGGTGATAACTAAAGAAGCAAAAAGAGATAGTACATGTAACTAAGGTTTTGACAATAATATTTTTGCAAAATACTATGAATTTTTGAAATTGAATTTGTGAGTTAAGTATGTAAGTAAAAATTCAAAAACTTATGGGAAAGTGCTTGTTTTAATGGGACCTAGTAGATACAACTAGGGTCTGAAATAAAATTATTTTAAAATTTAATACTAAATTTTAAAATTTTGGATGAATTTCTACTTTAAATATTCAAGAAAAAATTTAGAAATTTATGGGAAAATTCATCTAAGAATTTACCCTGGGGTTTCTAAGGTTTTTATGCACAATTCAAAGTAAGTCAATTTCACCAAATGATTTAGCATTTTTTAGGGAAACTAGTGTTTAATTATTAAGTAATAAAAGGGTCTGAGTAGGAGAAAAATAGTAAATAATATTCCAAATTAAAGATACTAATTTGTGAAATTTAATTGTAATTTGACTTTTTCTAAAAATAAATTTGAGAGAGAAAATTAAACTTATCTTATTCTATATTGATCCGACTAAGATAGGATCTCAAAATTTATGTGTAGGCCTAGGACACTATCGAAAATAGGATCTTGAACTTCATTTCTTTATTGGATAGGAGCACTAAAACTAGACACCTTAGGCTTTGGTGCTATAGTCCTTCCCTAACATTGTTGTCATGATGATCTAAACTTTATGTGTTTTGTTCACCTAGTTAATCTAGGCCTATGTACCAAATTTTAGATCCTCGTTATCAATAGAGCTCTTTGTAGATCTCATTTTATATGTCTTTGTATTCTTTGAACTTAAATAGAAACTTTTGTAAATAGGGAAAAGGGGTCAGTGTGTGTAAGATGCATTAAATGTGCTTCACACCCCATGTGTGGGCATGTTACCTACATACAAATACTCAGAGGAGGAATCAATCCATATTTAGTTCTCCCTTTAAGAGTGTTTGGTGTAATAGTGAATGAAAATGTAAGAAATGTAAAGACTAGGTGTGCTTGAGATGACTAGGGGCTGGTGTAAGGACTTGAATTGGATTGAAATTATATAGGTTAGATGTATGCAGAGAATAGGTAAGATTGCTTGAGTGGTCTTACTTGTATTATTTCTTTCTTGAGTGATATTTTCCACCCCTTTCCAAATGATCTTTGAATGGGATTTTATATGGATCTATTAGTCATGGGTTAGATGAAACTGAACTAGGATAACACAATGAGCAAGAGGAATTAGGTAAAAATAATAATATGGTATCAAATCATGATTTGATAAGATCATTGGAAAGGGGACACCCTAGGGTCTAACACTATAGTCCAACTTTTGTGTTATTGTCTTAAGTAGACAGGACCTGGGGGGATGGTTTAGTCATGAAGAAAGGGTCCTGGCTCAGCTGGGATCAAGTATAGAATGCTATGGATGATAGGGAATCAGTGAAAAAAATCTTGAGAGGATAATGAGAGAAATCAAGAGGGACCTAAATATTGGGTGTCATTAGTAATGCTCAAGTTACCAACTTTTGCATTTTATATGACTATAGTGTACATATATGACATTAATTTTGCATTGTATCACACTCACATGTTATTTTTGGGACTAATCCTTCCATGGTTCAATTAATCATCTATAATAACTACCCTAATATATGCTAATTTAGTAAAACATAAAATATAGAAATCTCTAGATCATCATATGAGTGTTATTGTCTCCTAAATAAAAATGCCAGACTCAAACTATATTATTGGGACAATACCAAACAAGTCTAATGTTGTCATGATTTACCTATGAACAATAAAATTTATAAAATAAAATCATTCCTAGGGGTTGGTATATTTTCCTATGGTTTGAGTGGCATGACAATTACCCAATTAGACTCTTATAAATATTAACTAATTTTAGGCTTATTTATCATCTATCAAACATTTAATACTTATATATCAAGTAAATCAAACATTTGCACATTCAAGAGGACTACCTTATTATTCCCAAATTTAAAATTAGTCACTAAAATAAAGTCCTTATCAAGTTTAAATTACTCAAGATCTAATCCAAATTTTTCATTTTCTAAGTTTCAAAAGCTATATCATATGTTGCATGCATTGAATGGGATTTATTGTACACACACACCTTATGGGGAGAATTACATGTAGATTATTATTATTTCTAGAGTATTAGATATGTAGGAAACACACATAAAATAAATGGGGAATAGTTGAGCTCAGCTTAGTGAATCATTCTCCCACTTTGTCAAGACTAAATTAATACTAGAGTGGACCTATGGTTTTAGAGAAAGGAGATCAATTTATAACTGTAGAACATAAAATCAGACCTTAGGATCACACATAGAAGAATATCAAAAGAAATAATAGTAGTTTATACTATAATATAGGGATAAAACTTCTATGGACATAACCTTCCAACTGGGAACATACCATCTAGACTGTATGGACCTAAGGCTAAAAATACCTTTTGAGCATAGGAAGAGATCCAACTCTTGATAAAAGTGACTAAAGTTTAACATTCACTTTTAGCCATTTCCCACATGTTTTAGTCCTACATATAATGGAAAAAAAAGGTATCTATCATCTTGGTTTAATTTCCATATTTATAAAATGCAATAGTCAAATCAATTCCAATCCTTGACATTTATAATTATGTTTAATTGTCATATCTTATAATCTGAGTTAATATTAAGGTAGTTTCTATGATTAAGGCTATAATTAATCTAAAATAAGGATAAAAACATGTTACATCAGCTTAAACAATTATATTTAAAACTTTTTATCTTAATTTATAATTTTTTTATTAAAACTAATCAGTTTATAAATTTAATACTAGAGTGCTAAGATTGAAAACATGGTTCATATACCACTAGATCTAGTCATTCCTTTACTTATTTTCAACTCAATTTTTTTTATTATACTGAATATAAATTTAAAAGGACATTGAATATTTTTGTGCTTTGGAATTAGTGGCAGGAAAAATAGATTTTTGTTGATGATCAAGAATGGGTGCATCTAATCCAAAAAATTAAAGATCTATTTCACCCTATTTTTTATAAAATAATAAATTTGGATTAAGAATTTTTTTAATGTATATATGTGTATAAATAGAAATATTATAAACATAAGGATATAAAAATTATTAAATATAATAGTTTTGACAAGATGATAAATGTGTAAAATTGTTATTTTTGGAAAACACTAAGAGGAAAGATACTTAACTCACACACAAATACCAGTTAATTATTTTGATTATTTAATTAAATATATATATATATATATATATATACATATATATATATATATATATATATATATATATACATATATATATATATATATACACACACATATATATATATATACATATATATATATATATATATATATATATATATAAAAAATAAGATATGACTATGTAGGATTAGTATTAGGCACAAAATTGGAAACATTATCTATATAGATCAACTATAAGTGGACAATGATATAGTGTACCTAAGTCTATTGACAATGGAATTTTCTTAGTTGATTGTGACAAGTTGTATTCATAAACAAATGTAGAAAGCAAAAATATAAAGTGACACATAATAAGTGTGATAGATGATATGTATGGACATGATAATAATATGAGGATGGTGTCATAATGTGATTGAGTCCATTAACCTTAAATTTATCCCAGTTGACTATAGTATAGAATTGATTATTTAATCAGTACACATGCATTAATCAAAGCCTTAGATGGATTTTCAAACCTAAATTTTTCCAAAAAATACATGTAATTACCATACCCTAAATTCCTCAACACAAAATGAATTAGAATTGAATGGGTGGGGGAATTGGAAAAGAATCTTGATTTTGACTGACCTTCATCAATCATTAATGAAATACCAAGTGTTTCACTACATTGTTAATACTCTAAAGATGGCTAAATCTCAAATGTATTTATCCCACTTATGTGTGTGTGTGTCAAATGATGAATGTAAGTTTATATATTATTTATCCTTATTTACCCTTGAAAAATTTGTACAAAGGAAGATTTAACTTCTAAAATTGATTCAATAGACCTATAGATAAAACACAAAAATCTTTGAATAATTTTTTAGAATGGGGAGAATCATCCTTGATACCTTGGAGGAGCCATGCATTTATAAAAAAATTGTTTTGAATTTGGGACCTATTGGTGAAAAAATCATACCCAAGATAATACCCAATAGAAAATAATAAGAATAAAATGAAACATGCCTTGAAATAAGTTCTAAAAACTATGCCTTATCAGTCTACACTAAGGATACAGGGCCACGAGCCACCTATGTCAGGTTATAGTGGACTTAGATAGAAGGACAAATGAAAAATAATAGGGATCCACATGACAAAGTGGAAATTTAAATATCTAATAAAAAATTAAACTATAATAGGGAAATATTCAAGTAAAATGTCATATTAGATGCTCAATTCACTGTTAATAGTGAATCTATGCAAAGTTACAATAAATTATTGGTGAAAAATATAGTTACAACATGGTATTTAAATTATGAAGGTCAGTATTTTACTTATATTATTTATTTTCTATCACTTAGGAAATATGTGGATATTAGTGTTTGTCTTACATGATATTATCCACTTGCATGTGAAGACAAATGTGATATTTTCACATTATGCATCCATGATGTGTCTTTGACTACATGGGTGAACTATTAATTTGTCAACTTATATGTTTTCACATTTCCAAATGTGATCCATAGCCTCTTCCTCAAATTATATAAATAATAAGTATTAATGTAGCTTTAGAGAGAGAAGAGAGAAGTAAGACAACTCCATTAGATTAGTTTGTGAAGTGTCCTTTAGTGGAATATATTCAATTCATTTGTCATAATTATTCTATTATTAATTTGTAGTTAAATTATTTTATTTGAATGGAAACTTTATATTTTGGTTTATGTTTTATGAATATTTGATGTTACTAGATCCTATCATGCTTTTATGCAGGTAGTGAAATTTCTTCAGTCTTACCTTCAAATTTTAACATGGTACAATATTCATCTATGAGTAAAGCTCCATCTTTTTGAAATGAATTTTATATCTTCCATAAGTGATTCAAACATTGGAGAGGAAGTTTTGGGCATCCATCAACCATATTTTTTTCAATGAGGATTTATTTTTTTGTTCTCACACTTGTTGAAAATGGAAACCTCAAATCTATGACAAATATAAGATTCCATCCAATGCACATTAATCAATCCATCAACCAATATACATCACATTTTTTACCCCTTCAATCCACCAATCTGGTCAATGGTATCCTCAATCTATCTAAACTTCTCCATGGCTGCCGATGCCATTCAAAAAGTCCTCCACACATCTTTAAGGACCTCCCACATCCTTCAATGCATCCACAAGGATTAAAAAGTCAAAAATGCCTTTTATTAATGCTTCATATATCATATTATGTATTTTGATGCATGAAGCACTTCATATTAAAGTTGGTTGTTTTTTTAAGAATGATGTGTGGTTGGAGGTCCAAGTTTAAACCCACATCCACACCATTATTTTGTCTTTTACATAAAAACAAAAAACATTTAAAGTGAGGCGGGAATATTTTTTTTGGTTTTTGGGGAACCTATTCTAATCTTAAGTATTATTTTCATAACAAAACATCATTATAAATATTTTTGATACCATTATTATAAATTCACTAATTAATTAAGTTCCATTATTTATTAGGGGGGGAAGGGTTGGTGCATCATTTTAAGGGTGTTTTGATAAAAAGAAATTAAGAAACATCAAATAATTCTTCCCTCTTCATCCTCTTCTTCATCAAATAATGTAAAATACAAATCCATTATTAAAATAACACTCTAAATGGGTTTTCCATTCAAATATCATCATTTTATAGTGACCTATTTTGTAGTTAGGAGCTTATATGGTTATTTTTTAGTTATTATTTTATTTTACACAAGTATCTCACCATGCACATTATTTTTTATAAATCATATGAGTAAATTATTTTCAAAATTTTTAGTGGTGTATTAGCCCATCATTTTGACACTTTTGGTTTGTGTATTAGCCCATCCTTTTTGAAACTTTTGATTTATGCATTATCCCATAGTTTTTGGTAAATTTGGGTGATGGATTTTCCCATCCTTTTTGTCATGTTTGAGTGATGTATTTTCCCATCCATAGAGACATTCTATCTAATTTTATTGGTGGCATAGTTATTGTTCATATCTATATTCCATCTATGCATCCTAGTTTAAAAAATATTGTGTGATGCAGGGGGGAAGTGACAATCTATAGAGCATTTATTCCTTGGTGTGCTACATCTCTTTGGATTTTTTTTATTCAATGGTGAATCATCCCATCATGCTTGGCATATTTAGTGATTGCATCTTTTTGGATGTTTTTTATTCAGTGGTAGATCAAGCCATCCTTATTGGCACCTTTGGTGATGGTTTACAAAATTATTTTGTACTACTTATTGATATTTATTAAATAATATGCCCATCCTTATGTAATTAAGTGATGGATCTTCCCATATATATTGATCTTAGGTTGGTGGCTTCTTCTTGAAGCATTTTTGATAACACTAACATGTTTTATTCAAAGTGTCTTCATATCAAACATATTCTTCAAATTTCATATTACATCAACTAATCAGCTTTGTACTCTACTAATATGAGATGGTGTCCATAAGAAAAATTTGATATTGGGAATATTGTATATGGATATTTGATCAAGCTTAGTTGTCAAGACCCATCTTCTGAGATATCATTCTCAAATTTAGTAATCCTTAAGTTACACTTAAGATGGGTTTTGGTGTAAAATATTGTTTATTCCATGGTCTTATGTTTACTTAGATTAGTACTTTACATATAGTATTTATTTTATATTATTTAGGAAATATGTGGATATTAATATTTGTCTTACATGAGATTCTCCACTTTAATGTGAAGACAAATGTGGTAGTTACATGTGTGTGCATCAATGATGTGTCTTTGACCACATGGTTACACTACTCATTTGGTAACTAATCTATTTTCACATTTCCAAATGTGATCCACATTTCCAAATGTGATCCACATTTTATCCTTAAAATGTTATAAATAAGAGTGATTCATGTAACTTTAGAGAGAGAAGAGAGAAGTAAGAGAAATCCATTAAGTATATTGTGAAGTGTCTTTCAATAAAATAGATTCATATCATCTATCGTAATTATTATATTATTATTATTTAGTTCAATTCTTGTATTTGAATGCAAAATTCATATTTTGGTTTATGTTGTATGCATATTTTGTTATAGCTAGATCTTGGCAAGCTTTTATGTATATAGTGGAATTTATTTAATTTTCCCTTACATTTTTAACACAAATGAGATAAAATGTGGTCTTGTATCAAATTTTGGAGTCTACATTCATCCCCCTCCCCCCACACATGAAAACCATTATTCTAGTAATGAAATTTATAAAATAAAGAAAATAATTGGAATCTAGCTGTGTATGACACACTTTAAAGTTTGCCTCAGAATTATGATTTTATGTTAGCTATGATTCAATGGAATCTATAACAATATATGTAGTAATCAATGTCCATATGTAAAAATATGGTAAATCTAAAATTTTAATTTAATAAACATAAAGAGAAAGGAGGGAGTACATATGTATGAATTTTTAATTATGTTACTTATACAAAATGCTTATGTTGTGCCAAGTGGAGATGAGGATGCTTTCGATCATGTTCATTTCCTAGCCAAGGAAAATAACAATCCCTCAAGTAGTAAAAGGGAAACAAACATGTCACTATGTGTCTCTATACCCATGATAATATTGAAATAACAATATATTTATATAAGATGTGCCTCCTTGATAACGCAATTAAATAAAACATTTACTTATGTTGACATATTTTTTCAATAATTGATAGCAATTAAGTCTCAAATTTTAGATATAGCCAACCAATACCATGAGTTGGAATGATGCATTATTATAAATATTAAGAATGGGAAATAATAACCATTTTTTACTATCCCCCAAAAAGTGTAACCATGTCAGCTTTGCTAAAATTTATTCTAAGGTCATTGAGTATCACTATACATGAACGTACATCACCCACACAGATTCAAATAACATTGATTTAGATAGATCTAGATTATAAGTGTACATGATCAAAAAGGAATGAATATTATTCATGCCCATTATTTGACTATATTTCTCATAGACTTTGATTTTGAAAAAAAAAACTATCTTTGAATTTGCAATTATTCTCTTTACACTTTGAAACTTTGAATTTTTAATTTTTGCCACTTTGAAAAATAATGATCATAATTTAATACCATTCAATTTTTAAATATGTGATTATTATATGAATACACATTCTCAATTGTAAATTTATTTGAAAACTATAACTTTGCTCTTGTAACTATTTTTTCACATACCCGTGCATATGCATTCAAGTGTGTATGATTGTGTACTCTATGTTTTTAAAAGTGGGTGAATATACATGTTATATGCTCCCATAATATATGTAAGTGTCCCAAATATATATTATTTTCTTTATTTTTTAATTAATTTAAATTTTTTAATAATATGCATTTTTTTATAAAAGTTGAGTTTGTATTATTTTCATATCTATATTTTTTATTTTTTATGATTGTTAGGTGCACTTGTATGTCATGTGCACAATGTTATTGTGTATGTAACCTAAAATTTGAGATTTTATATTAATATATCTAATTTAATCACTACAACTTTTCAACAATAAGAAAATTCTAGAGACATTAGAACCTAATGTAAAGGGATGAACAAACTATTCAAAATAGCATTAAAATTATAAAGTTAAATGATCCAAACCATGATCAAATAGAATGAAAATAAAAAGAGATTAAGATTAATGTACCTTAGACTTAAAATTGTGACATTATGAAGCATTTTTGGATGTTTTTATGGTTGGACATGTATTTTATATCAACTTCTAGTTTGTTTCTATGGAGGAGTGGATTTAAATAGATTCTAGATGGAGAGATAAATGGTGGAGATTTGAGTTTGCTGGAAGGATATCAAGAGATAAGGATCATCTAATTAATTTAAAATTCCTTATAAGCCTCTATATTTATAGTCTTCTAGAGAGGAGGGGTTAGAATAGAGAGGATTATAGAATCCTCTTAGGGTTTAATTAGGATTTATGGATGGATTAGATAGGGATTAGGTATATGATTAGAGAATAGGGGTGTATAAAGGCCTAGGAAGAGGCTAGTAGGTGGGTCATTGGGAATTTAAAAGTCCCAAATAATAGATAAGTGGGATTAGAATGGGATAATCGATATTCAGGATAAATTAATTGATTGGTGGGCTTGAACAAGGTTAATATATTATGGATAATAGAAGGGAAATATGAGATAAATAATTAGAAGTTGGTATTTTTAGGATGGGATTAGATGAGACAAATTAGATAAGTATAATTAGTATTGACAAATAGTGATATTAGTGATATTAAATAAATTGAGTGAATTTATATGCATAAAATTTTCCCCTCTTTGAAAGGGTATTTAAAGTGAAATTAAATGGAAGAGGTAATGGTATTTCAAAAAAAACTATTTCATAGATGGATGTTAGTAGATTGTGGTAGTGGATATGATGCCCCCTCGAGGGGACATGCGAGGAAGAATGAGATGGATGGATATATTAAAGAATAAATGAGGGGTGGGATGAAATGGATAGATGAGGATATGGGATGCAAAATATGAGATAGAAAATGAAGAATATGAGTTTAACCTGATCAATGAGCTAAAAATTGATGATGCCCCTAGAAAGGATACATATACAAGGAGTAGATATGACTGGGTCATGGTTTTCGACACATCCCATGGGGGAATAAAATATATAAAGTGTATTAAGAGTTAAATTAAATGTAAGGAGTAATGTTATTTCAAATAAAAACCATTTCATAGATGGATGTTATTAGATTGTGTTAGTGGATATAATGCCCCTACGAAGGGACATGCAAGGAAGAATGAGATGGATGGATACTCAAAATAATAAATGAGGGGTGGGATACAATGGATAGATGAGGATATGGGATGACAAATGTGATATATAAAATTAATAAGATGGGTTTAACTTGAGAAATGAGATAACAATTGGTGATGCCCACAGAAAGGACACATACACATGGAGTAGAGATGACTGGGTCATGGTTATTGACATATCCCAAGGGGGAATAAACTATAACATGATGATGATATGATTAAAAGGCCACAATATTTATATGTATGACAAATAAGGATGCATGTAATGGAGAGATTTAGGCCATGATAGACAAATATGTGATAAAATTAATGATGGGAATATCTTAGAGTTAGATCAATTAATATAATGTTTGTGATGATAGAGAAGAAATAATATGATCAAGTGACCAATAGATAGGACTGAACTACTTCAAATCAATGAGCCCTAATGATGATACCCATAGAAAAGATAGATGAAAGGGAGCTAGATAGTGGAGATAGTGGTTGATCTATCCTTAGGCACTGAAAAGTGGCCAAGTGTTACCTACATAGTCTATAAAGACCTCAAGATGATGTATTTATGATGAGAAGATAGATGATTATGATTAAGATGATAAGTGATTAGAAGATGATGACCTAGGTGATGAGATGACGATAAAAGTTTGGGTGTTAATCAGATGAGTCAAGAGGATTATATTAGTGATGGGAATAATAATGATGAGATGATGAGATTATAGGTGATCAAGCCATCACAATGTCATAAAGCTCATCATAGTCTACTCAATCTAATAAATAAATAACTTGGTAGTGTGTTATATGATACAATTATGACCAAGAGGACATTATGAAAAATTGTATAAAATGGGTAAGTATCAAACGTTTCATCCTTGACATCACTTATAAGCATTATTGTGACCCTATTAATCCTCGTGCATTACCCAATAGGCAAAATAGACATGAAAATCATAATACAAACAAGTTATATACATGATAAAATACATGTAAACAAGACAAAAAAATAAACAAGTGACACAAATAAATATCTACACACAGTATGACAGTGCCTTTTCTAATGATGGGATGGGTGATTGGGTGATGGGTTAGACTATGATGATTATGGACTAAAAATAGATGTGGTTTGGGGATAATCTAGTGATGATGATGACAATTAACTAGTGATTTGAATAAAGGTATGGACTAGGGTGAGAGACTAGGATTAGGATAAGGACATGGATGAGGATATGAATGTGATGATGACCAAGGATTACTAAAAGATAAATCCTTGAAAGATTCTAATCTATCAAAAAGATTAGGAGATGATGGAATTAAATACCATCCATATGATAAAAATAGTAATTAGATGGGTGATAGGTGTGGAGAGGCTTTGATAGAGAGGTGATGGGATCATATACCTTTCATATTATCAAATAGGGATTGGATGGGTGTTATATATGAAGAGGATATGATATAAAAGTGATGGGTTCTAGACTAAATTCTTTGACAATGTTGTTATGAATGGGTGACCACTAAGAGTGGGTTCCAAAGTGGAATAGGAGATGGATACAACTATGGGATGGGGTATAAGACAAGACATGATGGAGTATTTTTTTATTTTTTGAGATTTATGTTTTTAGGGATTTTTGGAATATGTATGTATACTATATAAATGGGGTTACTAGTAAAGGGAATACCAAGTCTAGAAACTAGGATAAAGATGGATGGATTGATAGATGAGATTATAAAAGGATGAGGGTGATGTGGAAAAGCAAATAAGGACCAAGGAAGAAGGGAGTATGGATTGCCAATGACCACATCATGAAATAACTAAATGTTTAGTTTCATGAGTGTTCATTATAGGATATGCCAAGATGGTTTTAGAATATTTATCAAGACACCTTTATCATATTTACAAAGGTCAAGATGGGAAAAAACTATGGACATAAAAAGATGCATGATGTGATGGGAAATGATGAACCAAGGGAGAGGATAGAGATGGATGAATATAAAATGGATAGATTTCCCACCCCCCCCCCCAAGTGTTAAGGAATAATACAAACAATTTATTATTCTACCATGATCTCAAAAACTAGTTTTCATTATGGTACTTACCCAAGGTGGTAGAATACTAGTTTTCACCATTGGATAATTTTTTTTTTTTGAATTATTAAAGGCATTGTGATTTATTAGAGGTGGGTGAGATTCAAGATACCAAAATAATTATGATCTTTATCTGATGCCTATTTTAGAGATATGTGATGTTAGGATAATGTCCCAATGGCCTTTACTAATTCTTAACTTAGTTTCCTCTAGATTTTTTAACTAGGTTTGTTTGTAACCCCTATGAGGCATAATGCTACCCAAGGATTTGAGATATGGTATGGATGGGAGCATGTCATGATTGTGATGATGGGATAAAGGATGGGAAGGAGGGTTGTGATTGGGAATGATATGATAGGATGGGGAGTGGAAATGGGGTTCAACAATTACATACATAGTTAGATATGGTGGAGGGGATTGATTATATTGGTGCCATGAGAGTAAGGGATTGAAGACCTTTTGATTTTTTAATTCTGTAACTCAATCATTAAGAGGATGATCGACCCTATGATTATTAATTTTAAATTAATTTTGAATTCTTGATTGGATTTAAATTTGATTTCCCCCTGGTACCTAATCTTAGGCTTCACCAAAGAAAATTAATTTTTGACTTGATATATGATTATTTTAACTTTGATATGCCCCCAGTGTTAGATTTTGGGCTTCACTAGGGGAAGACATTTTTAATTAGGTTGATGATTTAATTTTTATTGAATTTGACTAAAAGTATCAAATATTATTTTATCATGACTTATAATTTTTAGATTATTGTCTTAGATATTCATATTTGTGTCATATGATATTGAATATATAGGGGAATATAATGATGCATGTTCTTATTCCTCCCCTTCATATAATGGGATGTAAGGATGATTAATTAAACATGGAAGATCAATGGTGTGTGATGGATTAATGGGGTAATGGGTAGCATAGTCCTCATAGAGGTTACTAGGAGCCCTAGCCCCAATGTCAAAGAGAGTATCCTCAAAAATCACAAAAGGATCACCAAAACATGCATTAGAGGTAGGAACATATCCACTCTAAAAATATTTGATAGATAGAGCTTGTAAATTTTTTTTTGTGATTTCATCATCCTAATTGGGATGTTTAAAAGAGTAGGACTTATCATCATTCACTACAATATTGATTAAGTATGATGTTTCTGATGAGGAATCTAACTTAGAGACTAGTGTTACATGTGATTCTAATTCAGATGGCTCTGGTGTTGACTATGGTATATATGAATTTATACTACTAATAAATATGGTTTGTGCATTATTTTCCTCTCAATGGGGGGTATTGATGTGATGGGTGAGAGGGAGATGATGGATGAATAGTGGATGAAGCAAAGATAGGTCCATGAAAAGGATTATGGGATATATGAGGATTGGTGTATGGGGAATGGATGTGTTTTTGATGGAGAATAAGTTGATGTTGAAGGGATCATAAAAGATAGGTGTGGTGTCTTGACCTTGGATTAGAAGGGGAAGGGATTGATCATGATCATAAATGGAATATTAGCATTCTTATTCCTATTCACCTAGGCATATAAATGCATTTGATTCATCCTCAATTACTATGTCACCATGATCAATGTTATCTTAGACATAGTCTCAAAATTTTTGATAGCATTTAATATAATCCATCCATGTTTTTTGATATGCATAGTATTGATTTTATTTATACCATGAGGGCTTTGGCTTAGTGGGATCAAGATTCTAGATGGGTAGATAGACCATCATGTTGGCAGTGACTACTTACACAATAAGGGATTACAAGGATATAAGAAGGGGAGTATAAAGATCAACTTCACTCTTAGATGTGTAATCATTGGACTTTATATCAGATGGTCTTTGATGTAACTAGGTCGATGGTCAGGTGGCCAAGATTGGATTCCCTTTGCTAGTAGAGAAAGGGGTAGAAGGATAGATAGGACAAATAGATGAAGGGGGATGGGAAGGAGACTTATATGAAGGGGTTTTTATTGGAGGTTTAATTATTTAAATGGGTCTAACACCTTTGAGAAGTGGGTCACCCATCATAAGTAACTATAGGAAGATCTCATCTTTGTTGATAGCTATGTATGGGTTGATGAGAGTGGGATATAGATTCATGGTGGTGGGTGATAAAAGATGAGGGAGTAGTGATGATTAATGATTAGTACATGGATTATTTGGATGTGTATGAGTATAAAGTAGGGTTAAGGGGCTTTGGATAGGTTGAGTGGATGGTGTAAGGGGATGAGATGAGGATAAGGTTGGATGGTGGACTTGTTTGAGAGGTGACTTCAGGCTTATGGGGTCAAAATCATTAGGAAAGTGGGAACCCATCTTCCACATCCTTAAGAGGAACTAATCTTTACTTTATATGATGTATTGATTGATTATGGAAAACACATCAAGCAATGTTGGGATTTATTTTGCCAATCTAGGGGGCTATGGATGGGGAAGGATGTAACATGGTGGTTTAGGTCAAATGGGAGCTAGGTCAGAAGGTAAGTAAACACCTACTTCTAGTGCTCATAAAAGGAATTAATCCTTGTTGGATAGGATGTATTTATCTACAATAATAGGTTATATATCCATGGGGAAAGATGGATGATGATACGGAGGTAGACTAAGAATTATCTAAACAAAATAAGGTTGAAGGACCAATCTAGTAAGATGGATGATGATGAGGATGGGATAGACTTAATGGATTAAAGAATATGATGAAATTTCAAACTAATAGTATAATTGGTGCTAACTACCTATCAATGATGTCTATTTTTCAATCTAGAAAAAAGATTGGATATTTGATGGGTGCCTAGATTTCAACTAACAAGATGATGGTTGGACTCGTCATAGTTACAAATTAGGCAAAATGATTTGAATAGAGATGATAATTAATGGGTTTTTATAGATTGAGATTGACAAGGAGATAATATGATAGAAATATTTTTAATAGGTATGAGATCTGACTGATTTATAATAGACTAAAATTATAAGATGATGTGGATAATAAGATGAGCTAAAAATATTAGACCATTTTTCTTAATATGGGATGGGGTTATGTGATTATATGATGAGGATGATAGGATAATGTGGCAAGGACAAATATAGATATGTGATTATTAAAAGGGATAATATGATATGGCTTGGACATAGTTTTAACCCTAAAATCCAACTAGGATAAGATAAAGTGAGGTTAGACTAGATGGTAATTGAAGGCAAGGTTAAGATAAATGATTGGTTGTGGATAGGAGGGACTTGATGTGGATTATATGTGATTAGGATATATGATGGGGTATGACTAATTATTGATGACACTAAGGATATATAATATAACAAAGATATGTATAAGAGGTTCAAACAAGGATATACAAGATAATGATTAAGATATGTGAGTGATGGGGTAAGTATGACTAGACTAGGATGGGATGAAGACAAAATGGGGGATGAGAGATATATGAAAATATGGATGTGAAAGATGAGATGTGCTGGAAATATTTTCATTGATGTCAAAGGTCTAGCATTTTTGGTGATAAAGGCCCCATTATATTTAATGATGTTTGTAATAGTTATATCTTGGCTAATGTGTGTTAATATTTATTTAATATTAATGAATATATTTTTGGTTGCATATAAGAAAAAAGAAGGGCCCATGGAGAAGTCAAAGAGTCACAGGGTAAAGAAAAAAGAAGAATGGGATGCATTTTCCCATGAAGAGTCATCTTGGGGAATTCCAAGAGTCACCAAGTGAAGACAAAAGAGGAAGGGCATAATTTCTCATGAAGGGACACTTTGAGGAATACAAAAAGTCACCAAGATAAGGACAAAAGGGGAAAGGACATTTTTGCTTATGAAGGTTCACCACATGACTTTTAAAATGTAAGGATATAAAGGGTCATATAAGTTTGGCACTATTTTCCATGAGGATTGAAGGGTCACAAAGGGGGAAGGCCAAAGGTAATTTGGAAAGCTATAAATAAAGACTTGAGAAGCCATTTACAAAGAGTGAGATAGAGTTTGATTTGAGATATTAATATCTAGCTTAGAAGAGTAGTGATAGATGAGTATGATATGTATTTTTTATATCTATCTTAGAAGAGCAAAGCTGAGAGAGGAAAGATATATTGTAATGAACTATCATTTATTGAGATAGCAACATTGATAGATAGTTGTGTGGTATACACAAAAGGGGTTGGTGCTTCTATGGGTTGGTGCTCATGAATTATTATTGTGTTGGTGCTCCTATGGTTTGGTGCTCATGAATTATTACTATGTTGGTGCTCAACAAAGGAGTTGGTGTTCTTATGGGTTGGTGCTCACAAATTGTTTCTGTGTTGGTGCTCAGTAAAGGGGTTGGTGCTCCTGTGGGTTAGTGATCATGAATATTTATTGTGTTGTGGCTCAAAAAAGGTGTTGGTGCTCCTAAAAGTTGGTGCTTGTAAATATTGTAGTTTTATTTTGTGCTCATTCATATACTTGAGATTGTTCTCCATGGTTTTTCCCATATTGGGTTTCCACATTAAATCTAGTGTCTCTTTCTCTATCTTGTGTGGTGTTTATTATTTTAGTTTTATTGCATATCTTGAATGGATGTTAAAATGGAATTTAATTAAGGGAAAGTTTATAAGATATATGATATAATGATTCACCCCCCTCTCAGTATATCCCATGCTTAACAATTGGTATTAGAGCAAGTTCCTTCAAAAATGGTTTAACAACTTAAATGTAGATCAAGGAAAGTATAAGATGGCTAAGCAACTAAAGAAGGAGAATCAATAGTTGAAATATATGGTTGAGGCTCTTAAGGAACAAGAGTATAAGTTGGTTATAGAAGCAAAAGAAGATAAGATGTTTATTTAGGATATTAAGAATCAACTAGAGGTTGTAAATTCATTTTTTGAAATCAAGAGAAGAAGAGTGTAATCAATTGAAGGTTGAGTTAGGTTATTTAAAGGATAATAATGAGAAGTTCATAATCAAGGTTGAGAAAGATCATGAAATATTAGTCCAAGGAAAGAAGGATGCAAGTTTTAAAGGTGAATTAAAGAAGCCAATCAAGCATCCCAATGCTTTCAAGTTTTTAAATTCTTTTCATGGTCATTGCTTTATTTGTCATCATGTTGGTCATAGGGCAAGAGACTATATGAGGAGAAGAAATCAATCAAAGGGGGATATTAGTCACATTTAAGAAAAAGGTATGAAAAATTTTGTTTTTTTTTGTTGTCATAAGTTGGCTATATTGCTAAATTATGTCCATATAAAGCAAAGAGATCTTCAAGGTATGTCAATGGATACAAAGCCCCTAGAAAATGAGAAGATTAAAATTTAGGTTTGGAGACCTAAAATAGTAAAGGTTGATTAGGTTGAGTTTAAGAGTGAAAATGAATTACTTTCTATAATAGATAAAGAATCAGATAGGAAGGACTATAAATAATCTTTGGTTATATTTGAGCATGAGCCTTATCAAGATAAGATATTTGCAAGAGTTGAGAAGATGAAAAACATCATAAATGATGAGGTTAGTATGTCAAATAATTTAGACATGCTTAAACGGATTCTAAGAGAAAGACACAAGGAAGAAATAGAGGAGATGTGGGAATCTCCTGAGATTTATTTATAGGATCCTTTGTGTGGGGTGTCTCTTCTAGGCTTCAAGGAGACACTTTTAAGAAAAATTGAAGCATGGTGGATGCTATTGGGTCTTGGCTATGTTTCATAACAAGAAGGTGAGTTGGAAGATTAATTTGTATATTGTTTGAAGGAATAGATTTTGAAGAAATTTTTGCACCAATGTTAAGGTTAGAGGATATTATAATGTTTCTTACATATGTAGTATTAAAAAGTTTTAAAGTGTTTCAAATGGATATGGTCATAAGAAATTATAATGTTGAAAAAGAGATAACTATTTCATAAATAAGGAGAAGGAAAGTCATGTAGAGTCAAGCAGAAGCTACAACTCTTTTGCTCCTCTATCAAGATTTGATGAAGAGGCCATAATGTGTTACAATTATAGCAACTTCAAACACATAGCTTGGTACTATAAAAGCATGTTCAAGTCAGTCAAGAAGGACTAGAGTTTCAAGGCTCAATTTATTAAGAAGAAGGTTTAAACATGTTCATGGCAAAAGAAACAACCTGAAGATTCTATGATGGTTCAGACAACTTTGCATGCAAGAAATGAAGGTCATCCATGGTTCATTAATAGTGGATGTTTGAGGCATATGATAGGAGATAGGAGTAAGTTCATAACTCTAAAGAATATCAATGGTGTCATAGTGAAATTTAGAGATAAAACCACTACCAAGATATCTATAAAAGGTACTTTGAGTTTGGATAATGGTAGAACCAAGACTAAGAATGTTTTGTATGTAAAAGGTCTTAAGCATAATCTATTGAGTGTAAGTCAAATATGTGATCAGGGATATACATTAATGTTTTATGTATAAATTTGTGATATTAGAAGAAAATATTCAAATAAAATAATTATAGATGCTCAAAGGATAGGCAATGATTTATATGTATTATCAGATATCTTTTCAAAGACATGATCAAAGGACACATTTAAAGATCTACAAGAGGAGTTGGGAGTAATTTATTTTACTTCCTACCATTAAAGTTTAGCATCAGTTGAGGGGGATAAAAGTGTTAACTCTAGGTAGGCCCTTTACCATTGATGTCAAAAGGGGAGAATAAAAGGTACAAGCACAAGTACAAAAATAGGTATAGGCAATAGGTATAGGTTGCTATAGTAAAGGGGAGTTATTGTAGGTTTTTTAGATGATAGTATGTGTAGGATTTAGGATGTGGTAGTTTTAGGATTGAGGTTGCCATCAATGACAAAGAGGAAGATTGTTGGAAATATTGTCATTGATGTCAAAGGTATAGCATTATTGGTGATAAAGGCCCCATTGCATTTAATGATGTTTGTAATAGTTATATCTTGGCTAATGTGTGTTAATATTTATTTAATATTAATGAATATATTTTTGGTTGCATATAAGACAAAAGAAGGGCCCATGGAGAATTTAAAGAGTCATGGGGTAAAGACAAAAGTAGAATGGGATGCATTTTCCCATGAAGAGTCATCTTGGGGAATTCCAAGAGTCACCAAGTGAAGACAAAAAAAGAAGGGCACAATTTCTCATGAAGGGACACTTTGAGGAATACAAAAAGTCACCAAGATAAGGACAAAAGAGGAGAGGACATTTTTTATTATGAAGGGTCACCACATGACTTTTCAAATGCAAGGATATGAAGGGTCATGCAAGTTTAGCACCATTTTCCATGAGGATTGAAGGGTCACAAAGGGGAAAGGCCAAAGGTCATTTAGAAAGCTATAAATAAAGGCTTGAGAAGCCATTAGAAAAGAGTGAGATAGAGTTTGATTTGAGATAGTAATATCTATCTTAGAAGAGTAGTGAGAGATGAGTATGATTTGTATTTGTTATATCTAGCTTAGAAGAGCAAATGTGAGAGAGGAAAGAGATATTGTAATGAACTATCATTTGTTGAGATAACAACATTGAGAGATAGTTGTGTGGTATACACAAAAGGGGTTGGTGCTCTTGTGGGTTGGTTTTCATGAATTGTTGTTGTGTTGGTGCTCAGTAAATGGGTTGGTTCTCCTATGGGTTGGTGCTCCTGTGGGTTGGTGCTCACGAATAGTTACTGTGTTGGTACTCAGCAAAGGGGTTGGTGTTCCTATAAGTTGGTGCTTGTGAATATTGTAGCTTGAGTTGGTGCTCATTTATATACTTTTGATTTTTCCATGTGGTTTTTCCCATATTGGGTTTACATGTTAAATCTTGTGTGTCTCTCTCTATCCTATGTGGTGTTTATTATTTTAGTTTTATTGCATATCTTGAATGTATGTTAAAGTGGAATTTGATTAAGAGAAAGTTTATAAGATATATGATATACTAATTCACCCCCCACCCCTCTCAATAGATCATGTGCTTAATAAGATGTAGGTGATGGGGGTATTGATAATGATGAGTGGATATAACTAGACAAGATGGGATATAGGATAGGGCAAAGACAAGGATATACACAAACAAGGAATAAGATGACATGGGGATGCTGAGGACTATGGATGAAGTGGACTTAAGATAATATGTGGATGAAAAGGTTATATGTGATGAGTGGGATATGACTAGACTAAGATAGAATATGGAATATGATGGTTATGGGAGATAGTAGGTACAAGGAAAATGATGATAAGAAGATGTAAGTTGCTAGGATATATAAAAGGATGATGGGATAAGGATGTACAAGGTAAGAATATACAAGGTGATATATATAAAAGGATGATTAGATATACAAGATAGGTTGTGCAAAGGCCTAGATAGGGGTATAGATTTGGCTGAAAGGCTGACCTAGATCATAAACAACATGGGTCTAACATAACACATAATCAATCAAATAGTCTACAAACCTATAATTTTTAAACCAATAATGGTGTGTAACTTGATTCTTGCACCATAAAATGGCTTCATAGGTGATGTTGTAGGCCAATGAAACATTATGAAATTAATGAAACCCTCTCAACCAAATTTTTAAATGATGGTTGCTTAGGAGCTGATACTAACTCTGGTAGTAGTATACCTATTATGACTGAAGGATCCTATGCTAGGTTTAAACAAGGTTTATAGGTGTATCCATGATATATACAAAGGTACAGTGGGGCCCAAGTCCATATAGTATGTTTTATAACCACCTTGTATCTTAGAGCTTAAACACCCCTTACTTTAGGACACACTTTATGGGGAATTATACATAGGCACCTAATGATAGCTCTCATGATATTTATATTTTTCTAGAATATAGAGTTTGGAGTAGTGCATGGTGGTGAAATCCATGAGCACTATCCCTCTAGAAAAATAAATAGGGAATGGAGGGTTTATAGGTGGTTTTTGATCCCCCAATAATTAGTGCATGCAAGGGGGAGAGCATACACCAATTGTATCCCTTGAGATAACAAATAAATAGTTAAAAAAGGATTAATTAACTAATTAAAATGTGATTATATTTACAAGATGAAAGACAATAATATACAAACAAAGAGATATATACAAGATAGTGAAAAAGTGATTAAAATGATTTTTAAAATGCCAAAATGGGTCTTTGATAGGTGGCCTATAAGCACATAATAATTTCAAGTGAAACTCAAGAGGGGTATATTGAAACACAAGGATTAATAGTTTTGATAAATCAATTTTGAGGGGTAACCTAAAAACAAAATTTTAGACCCAAAATATGACCTACAAAAAGGATGATGTTAGTCAAATAAAATATCCACAAGATTTACCCTTGTAAGAAGTAAAAGTGTTAGTCCAATAAGCCTTAAGAAAAAAACCCTAAAAAAATCATGATTTTGTGTTATAATTCCTTTAGGGTGAGTGGGCCATGATGTTGGGGTTTAGGGGTAGAAGCCCCCAATGGGGTTAAGGGGTAGAACCACTTGCAAGGTTTGGGGTCTGATATAGGGTGGGGTTGAGGGGTGGAGCCCTTGATGCCAAAGGTAATTTTTACCTTGTAACAGGCACATAATGACTCAAAATTCACCAAAAATGAATCTAAAAAAATCACTCAAAAGGATAATTTTGAAGGCTAAAAATGACTATAAAATCACAACTACACAATGCAAAGTCACAATCAAAGAGTGCAAAATCATAACTCTGATAGAAAATCATTGATTGTGAGTTGTGATTGTACAATGGTTAGCATAACCATGATATTTAGATATAGATATATTATTTTTTAGACAAAAATGCAACTTAACTCAACATAATCATTACTTTTTAGAAATGGATAGTTGTGGTTTTGTGATAAAGTACAAAACCTCTAGATTTTGATTATTTAATAGAAATAGATGATTTAGTAGGTTACTAATAGATTGTCTAAATTCCAAAATTGTCATATTTATAGGTGATTAATGATAGATTAAATAATAATTAAAAACTAATGTTTATGATGGATGAAAAATTTTGATAAGTGTTTAGCCAAAAATGGGTAGAATTCTAAATTTTAAGAGACTAATTTCAATTATTTTAGTCCTAAATCTACTCTACGGGTTTTCCAAGACAATCTACAGACATAAGTAAAAGTGAAAATGGGAAAATTTACCAAAATGGAAAAGAGGCTAAGGTCTGTTTAACTGATTCTCCTACCTTGTCTCTTCTTTCTTGCTACACTTGCTAGTCACATAGCCAAATTCACAAATACAAAATCATTGATATAGAGATATGGTTAGTCAAAACATAAATCATTTACAAAGAGAACAAGATGTATATCTATGTGATAATTAGTCTTAGATAAATTTTTTTAACCCTTATCATATAAAATCACAAAATAAATGCTCAGGGGTCAGACAAAAGGAGGATCAATGGATCAAATAGGTGACTTTACTCTTACATCTAGAACCTATAAAACCATAAATTAATAGGGTAAAACTATAAATACCTATACAAAATAATGATTATTTAAGTCACATTTTTGTGCCTATCTTTTAAAATAGACCGTTAGTGGTCAGACAAAATCACCATTCTATAGGAAAAGTCATAACTCACTAGACAAGATCATAAGTTACGAGTTGTAGTATTATCGAAGGATGAAAAACTTGCATGGTCTGGTAAAATGGTTAGCAATTAGGTTAAATGATTAAGAAAAAATTTAAATTCTCAAGGATAAGATCATGACTACATAGGATAAAGTCATAAATACTAGTGCAAAATTATGACTTGTACGTGTAAAATTTTCAAAAATTTGGGTCTTTTTTCCTACTGGTTGATCCTGCAAGCTACCAAAAGGATTTATAAGAAATAAAATAGTTAAATTTGGGAGGAACTCCCATTTTGTCACCAAAAAATATCCTAAAATTCAATGTTATATATTAAACTATCTAATTTAATCACTCAAACTTCAAACCACTAAGTAAAGTCTAGATCCATTAGAACCAAATGCAAAGGGATGAACAAACTATTCAAAATAACATTACAATTTTGAAGATAAATTCTCCAAATCATGATCAAACATAATGTAAAATAAAAAGAGATTGAGATCGATGTACCTTAAAATCAAAATTATGACATTATAACAGCATGATGAAGGATTATTAGATGCTTAGATGGTTGGACGTGGATTTTATATAGATGTTCTTGTTGGTTTCTATGGAGGATTGGATTTAAATATATTTTGTAGGGAGATATCAATGGTGGATATTTTAATTTGGGGTAAGGAGATCAAGGGATGAGGATTATCCAAGGAATCTAAAATTCCTTGAAAGCCTTGAGATTTAGAATCTTCTAGAGAAGAGGGGTTAGAATAGAGAGGATTCTAGAATCCTCCAATTATATAATCCTCTTAGGGATTAATTATGATTTTGGGATGAATTAGATAGGGATCAAGTAGATTTTTAAGGACTGGGGTTTTTGAAAGGCCTAGGCATAGGCTAGTAGGTGGGTCATTAAGAATTTAAAATTCTAAAATAATATATAAGTGGGATTAGGTTGGGATAATAGACATTTATGATAAATTAATTTATTGGTGGGGTTGAAAAAGGTTAGTAGATGTTGAATAATATTAGGGGAATATGACATAAATGATTAGAATGGGGTGTTTTTAGGATAGGATTAGATGAGACAAATTAGATTAGTGAAATTGGTGTCAACTAATAGTGATATTAGTGACATTAAATAAAGTGAGTTAATTTATATGCATTTAATGTATATTATTTAATATATCACAAACTATAGTATGTTAATTTTTTAAACCATTATAAACATTTGATATTGTGCTCATATATATTCTATAATAGGTTTGATGGATGTTCTCCTTTCTATGTGGGGTATGAGAGAATTAAGTGTGTTTTAGTGAAATAATAGTGTGTTTATTGTGGGGAGACACATAAATTAACATTTATTTCTAAAAAAATAAACTTGTGACCATTAATTATACCCACTTATCTCATTTTTTATTTCATAGTCCCTTTATTTCCACTACACTTCTATGTGGATGATCAACTCTTTCACACAATTAATGATCACAAAATGTCCCTATTTCTCATTCTAAATAATTCAATCCTATCCTATGATTGATTCTCACTTCCAATTCAATAATATTTGATCCTATAAAAAGGACTATCTTTCAAGATAATACCACTTCACTATAGTGTCTGATTCCACTTATCGCATCCTCTTGACAAATAATGGCTACTTGCTGAAATTCAAATTCACCTAATGGGTCATCGTACATGTTTTAAAATTCATGTTTAAAGTAATTATAAAATAATCATTATAAAGTCAAATTTTTAATATATTTATTCATGAAAGTTTCATATGATTTAAAATAATTATAATGTCTAACTGTACATTAATAGGAAAGTGTCTATTTTTTCCAATTTTGAGTCCACACAAGTAGACCTAAGCTAAGTATAAATACACCTCCAAGGTCATAGCTCATTTTTAAGAACTTAATAAACCCAAAATTACATCAACATTTATTATTAAGATAATATTTCACATACACCATCATGGCATGGGATAAATACATGGATTTTGATACATCTTTTGAATATTGATATGTAGTTAGTGTTCAAAATGGGGGGTGTTCAGGTCAAACACAATTTCAACCACTAAGCCCATTTTACCATTTACTATGTTTTTCCTCATGACCTATTGAGATAGGATTTTCAAATGAATAATAATGTATGTATAGGCTTATGTATTGAATCACATTAATCATATCACACATGCAAAACCATTAGGTGAAGGTACATAGGTCTAAAATATCATAGATTGTAAAAACTCTACTAGACATTGACATGCCATAAGGAAACTAGCCTAGGTTGTCCCTATCTGATTCCAATACTTGTGTCCTATATTCAAGTGAATCCATATTATTAACTCATAGTTCCATCATACATTCACACAATCAGTTTCATAGATGCATTTCAACTTTGCACATTTAATTTCTAGTTAAGTTGTATTTATTTAGTAATTTTGTGTCTTAGTATATCGATGAATTTATCAAGTTAAAAAATTTTGTGTCATTTATTTCATATATGTAGCATTTTTATTTTACACATTATTTTTTATAATTATAATCAAAACTATCTTAATCCATAAATTTGATAAAACATATTACTGAACTTGTATATTGATTAAATATTTAAAACCCTAACCATTCATGTTACTAGGGTTTATTTCCTTATTTTTATTATTTCTAATTATTGTTTTAGGGTTTTTGAAAATTTTAAACTCTTTATTAGCATCAATATTAAATTTTAAATTTTAAATTTTATACTTTATACAATCTAAGAAAAAAATATACCTCTCTTAGAAGAAGTGATAGACTAAGTGGCACTCCATTTGAGAATAATCAAATTTATTTTTATAAGGAACATAATATGGATAATAATGACATATTAGTACCTTCTAATACTAATGCATAAGTTGAATATGTATAAGTTCTTGGTAACACTTTTGAACATAAAAAATATAATCAACACAACATTAACTCTAAGATGAGCATCAATATGCATTATCTACTTTGTATGATAAAAAAAACACTAATAAATAAATGAAATTTATTAAGAAATCTCATGAAGGAATCCATAATCAATCTAAATATTATCATATAATCTTAAAAAATATTTTGAAGATAAAAATGTAAGCATAGCTGATACATTTGAGAAAACTTCAATGGTTGTGGGTTCCTTAACTTTCTCAATTTCATTTGATACAAATTTTCTAGCACTATCTACTATGGGGGAAACCCTAGGGTTTCCAAAAATAAATATTCTCATTGATACAAAATCATTTTCCACACCACCTTTAGTTATCACACACTCTAATATTTATGTGTAATCCATTATACAAGAGGTTCAAGATATGAAAACTAAGGTGTTACATATGGAATAATTTACTTTGAAACCTAATCAAAAACTTAATTCAAAGAATTACTTGTGTACTCCATTGGCCCAATATATTACAACATATCCTTTACTAGCTAGTTTTTTGACACCTAAGCTTAATATTATTTTGGTTTCCTTAACTTCATAATGCTCTCCCTCCAAATTTATGATGAATTATTCAACTAACTACTCATCATAGCCATGAAATTTTTTGATAAAATTAAGCCATCATACCTCTTTAAACATGTTTTCCACTACTTCATCTTGAAGGAGGAGTTATGCATATTATGGTTTGGTCTTATTTTTCTATCCCATTTCCATAATTTTAGAAGAATTTATTGGATTTTTGGGTACTAAAATGGGTATATAGTAATATCATGAACAATAGGATTTGAACATATAAAATAATGAAAAATATCTTGAGAAACAAATAGTGAATTAATATTTATCTCACAAAATATCTAGGAGTCAGATTTAGTTACCAAGCTTAGACATTCTTGGGAAGATGGAGCATTTATTATGGTGTGTGGGGATATTTTAGGTGACTCAATTCAATACTTTTCCTCTCCATCATGCCAATTCCACTACCAATTGTTATTTTCTTTTAGTTAATGGCCCTTTGTTCATGCTAAGTCATTATTTATCATGAATGTTATTCAATAACATTTTTCTTACATAAGTACCTTGCTTACATCATCATCAATAACATAAAACATAGAACTAATTTTAATAATATAATAGTGAAGCATATACCTTATATTAATTATGATTTCCTTTTATTCATATTTTTCCACATGCCTTATGATGATGAAAAATAACACAACAAATTAGTCAAAAAAACCTACCTTTATTACTTTGTCTCTTGAAAAAAAATCCATTTTCCAGTTTTCAACTTTTTCACACCTTTTTTTATTTTTTATTATTTTATTATTTTTTTGAAAGAGGATCACCATTTACTAGTTTTCAAACCTCCTCCTTTATTTATACTAAAATCTTATCCTTTGGTTGTGATGCAATAAAGTGGTTCTTCCATAGAACCAAATTATGATTGAAATTGAATATGTTTATAGAACTCCTATTTTCTAAGGGGTTTATTATATATCCTTAATATATTTCCATTAACAAAAACAAAATCCTCTTTCCATCAATTCACAATAAAAAATATACCCATCATCAAATGTTTTCTCAATTTGAAAAGGTCTTAACGATTTGGTGTGGATTTTACCTTTAAAATGTTGATATTTAGAGTCAAAAAATAATTACCAATCACATTATTTGATTTATATTTCCTTTGTGTTATGTTCATGCCATTATTTCCTCTAAAATTGAATAAGTTTCATATATTTCAATGCTTCATGTCTCATCTCATCTAGTTCATTAAATTGAAGAATTTTTTCCTTATGTGCTTTTGTCAAGTCTATGCCTAATTCCATTGTCATCCCTAAAGTCTAAAATTAAAACTCAGATGGAATTAATTATCTATTTCCATATACTATTTCATATGGATAAAAGTGTATAGTAGACTTCCATGTTATGTTTTAGGCTAAAACAGCTTCAAGTATCTTGATTTCTCAATATTTATTGTTGATATCTACTCTCTTTTTCAAAATGTTTTATAATTTTATATTTTTTAATTCAACATGACCATTGGATTGAAGGTGTTAAGGTGATGAGTTTATGTGAGTTCTCTAATAGTTATTTATGAAATCTATAATAATATTTGATGCAAATTGAAGTCCTTGATCTGAAACTATGGCTCATGATACACCAAAGAATTGAAGAATTTTGTGGCATAATAAGCCATCAAATTTATATTCACAGGTAAATTGAAGAGATTTAACTTATACTAATTTGGTGGCATAATCATTACATACTAGTATGTATTATTTTCTTTGAGATGATGGGTCAATGAGACCAATTAAATCTAATATGCCTTTCTCAAAGGGTCTTATGAACACATGAGAATGGAGGGGAATTTCATTAGATAATGTTGTTTTCCTCATCCTTTAAGAAGGGTCACAATAATAAACATCACTCTTCACATTGTTTTGAAGTGAATTTTAATATTATCCAACCCTAGGATATTTTTAATAGTCCCTTTGGCTGAATAATGACATCCTCCTAGATCATCATGCTAAGATATCAAGATGTCATAGATCTCATCTTCATAAAAACACATATGAATCACTAAATCACATCCACATTTAAATAATAATCCACTAAAACATTTATAATTAGAACTATTTCTGATTAAATGTTTCTTTTTTCATGAGTGAAACCATAATACAACTTCCTATAGCTAGATAATTATCTATATCAAAAACCAAGGTATTGTTTTAATACTATAAATAATTTTAATTTGTAAAATTATTCTCCACTAGTTCATATTCTCCTGAATCATTCAATCCTTATAAAAAGTCAACAACTACATTAGCTTTACCTAGATTATCAATAATTTATATATCAAAATCCTATAAAAGTAGTAAACATCTAATGATCCTACCTCCTACTATCTATTTGTTCATCATATATCTTATGGCGAAATGAATTGTATAGATGAATATTTTATATCTAGTGATGTAGTGACAAAATTTGTTCATAGCATAAATTTCAATAATGAAATCATTTTTCAATGGTTTTATAGTTTTCTGAAATAGGATTTTTTTTACTAATGTAATAAATATCACACATATTACCTTCTTCATCTTTATACCTAAGGACTACCCTTATTGTATTATTAGAGGCATCCATGTGTTTATGAAAGTGTTCTTCCTAGTTCAGTCCTCTTAATACTAGATAAAAAATTAGATTTTATTTTATTGCATCAAAATACTATTGGCATTTGTAAGACAACACAATACCATTATATTTGGTGAGAAAGGAAAACATGGGTGCTACAATCTTACTAAATCTTCAATGAAACACCTATAATACCCTACATGGCCTAGAAAGCTTTTGATATTAGTTTATTTATTGGGTAAGGGTCGTGAGATGAACTCAATCTTCTTAAGATCAATGTAGATTACCTTAGTTGAGATATGATGTCCTTAGGAAAATTCCTTGACCTACCATCATTAGAAATTTTTCATGGCTTAGGGATAATTGATGCTGTTAATACCTAGTTATTACTTTGTCTATGTTTTTCAAATCTTCATAAAATTAGTTTCCATGTACTATAAATCATCCATGTATACTTCAACATAGTTATTAGTGAGATCAACATATATGGTAGGTACTACTATATGAAAAGCAGTTGGTGCATTCCATAGATGAAAGGGTAATACTTTGTATGCAAATTTCCCCTATGTTAAGCACGAGATATACTGAGAGGGGGATGAATCAGTATATCATATATCTTATAAAACTTTCCTTTAACCAAATTTCACTTAATCAAACATTCAAGATCTATAATAAAACTCAAACAATAAACATCACACAAGATAGAGAGAGACTCCAGATATAACTTGGAAACCCAATGTGGGAAAAACCACAGAGAACAATTTCAAGTATATGAATGAGCACAAACCCAGACAATATTTGCAAGCCAAGATTGTAGGAGCACCATACCCCTTTGTCGAGCACCAACCCAGCTACTATTTGTGAGCACCAAACCACAAGAGCACCAACCCATTTGCTGAGCACCAACCTAGTAACAATTCATGAGCACCAACCCATAGGATCACCAACCACTTTGTTGAGCACCAACCCATAGGAGCACCAACCCCTTTGTTGAGCACCAACCTAGCAATAATTTGTGAGCACCAACCCACATGAGCACCAACCCATTTGTTTATACCACACACCTATCTCTTAATGTTGCTATCTCAACAAATGATAGATCAATACAACATCTCTTTCCTCTCTCTCACCTTTGCTCTTCTAAGATAGATATAACAAATAAAAATCATATTCATCTCTCAAAATTCTCTTCTAAGATAGATATTACAATATCAAATCAACCTCTCTCTTCCACACTTAAAAATGGCTTCTCAAGCCTTTATTTATAGCTTTCCAAATGACCTTTGGCCTTCCCCCTTTGTGACCCTTCAATCTTCATGGAAAATGGTGCCAATCTTGGATGACCCTTCATATTCAAGCCTTTGAAAAGTCATGTGGTGACCCTTCATGATCAAAAATGTCCTCCCCACTTTTGTCCTTATCCTTGGTGACTTTTCGTATTCCTCAAAGTGTCCCTTCATGAGAAATTACACCCTTACTCTTTTGTCTTCACTTGGTGACTCTTGGTATTCCCAAAGATGAATCTTCATGGGAAAATGCATCCCATCCTTATTTTGTCTTTACCCCATGGCTCTTCAACTTCTCCATGGGCCCTTCTTTTGTCTCATATGCAACCAAAAATATATTTGTTAATATTAAATAAATATTAACTCATATTAGCCAAGATATATTTATTAAAAACAACATTAAATGCAATGAGGCTTTTATCACCAATAATGCTAAACCTTTGACATCAATGACAATATTTCCAACAATCTCCCCCTTTGTCATTGATGGCAACCTCAATCCTGAAACTGCCAAATCCTATCACCTACACATCTTATCATCTAAAAACATACAATAACTCCTCCTTACTGTAGCAACATGTACCTGTTCCCTATACCTATTTTTTGCACCTATACATATACCTGTTATTCTCCCCCTTTGACATTAATGGAAAAGGGCCTACCTAGAGCTAACACTTAGTTCCCCCTCACTTGATGCTAAACATCAATGGCAGGAAGTTATAGAAATTACTCCCAACTCCTCTCACCAATATTTGAATGTATCCTTTGATCGTGCTTTTGAGAAGATATTTGACAATACATACACATTGTTCCCTATCCTTTGAGCATCTACAATCAACTCATTTGAATATTTTCTTATAATCTCACAACCTTCTTTACAAAACTTTAATGTATATCCTTGATCACATATTTGACTAACACTTAACAGATTATGCTTAAGACCTTTTACATACAAAACATTCTTAGTCTTAGTTCTACCATAATCCAAACTCAAAGTACCTTTTTCAGCTATCCTGGTAATGGTTTTATCTCCAAATCTCACTGTACCACCATTGGTCTTCTTTAGAGTAATGAACTTACTTTTATCACTTGTCATATGCCTCAAACATCTACTATCAATTAACCGTGGTTGATCTTTACCTCTTACATGTCGGGCTATCTGAACCATCATAGAATTTTCATGTTGTTTCTTCTGCCATGAACATGTATGAAACTTCTTTTTGATGAATGGTGATTTGAAACTTTGATCCTTTTTGACTGACTCAAACACACTTCTACAATACTGAGCTATGTGTCTGAAGTTGTTGCACTTGTAGCATTTTATGGTCTCTTCATTAAAGCTTGATAGAGGAGCAAAAGAGTTATGGCTTCTGCTTGACTCTACTTGACTTTCCTTCCCCTTATTTCTGAAATTGTTAGATCTTTTTCTACATTCTAATTTCTTGTGACCATATCCATTACAATAAAAATAATAGCCATAAAAATAAGATCTGTCTATATATCTCTGACCTGATTATCTTTTGTAGCTTTGTTCTCTCTAGCCTTCTCTGTTTGGAATGTCCTCTGTATTCTTCACTTCTCCCCTTTTTATTTCCTCTTTTGTAAGAGCTTCAACATAGCTCTTTTTATTTTCAAATCTGATCCCTATCTTATCTAAATTTGCTTTTTGACTTTCTAATATCTTATTCAGCATGTTATTACTATCTTCAAATTTTGAATCACCGACTACTTTATCACTGATTACTTTCTTAATATCTTCTTTTAAAGAGGCAATTTCAATAACATACCTTTGACATTCTTTTCTTATTATTTCCAACTGTGTTATGAGCTCTTCTTCATTCTTCTTGGCTTCTTCAAAGTGTGCTTGTAGATCTTTAATCATTTCCTTTGATTCTTGTTCATTTTTCTTGATTTGGCACTTTAATCTTTGATTCTTCTTTTGAACAACTTCTAACTCTTCTAAGGCACAAATGAGATCTCCTTCCATATTCACTTCAGCTTCTTCCTCTTCTTCTTCTTGATCACCTTCATGTATGTCCATGAATAGAATCTCTTCTTCTGAATCGTTGACTCCATTATCTTCTACTGAGCTAAGATCCTTAGAATACAGGCTCTTCTTCTCGGACCCCTTCTTAGATTTGCCTTTGAAATTCTTCTTGTATGTAGGCTTTTCTTATTCTTATTCATCATTACCCTTATTTAGGCATCTAGCTAAAAAATTTCCAATCTTTCCATAATTAAAACATTTAAAAGGTAATTTTCCTTGATATTTACCTGTTCCTCTTTTTGGCTTGCAAATAAAAAATGCTCCATTGTCATCTTCATCATCACTAGAACTATCACTTGATTCTTGAATCTTATATTTCTCCTTTTTTGATGTCTTGAAATTCACTTCTCTCTTTGAGGGTTTATCTTATTATATCCACATCTCATATGCCATGAGAATACCATGAAGCTCATCCATCTTTAGCTTGGCTAAATTCTTTATCTCCTCGATTGCCAAAACCTTTACATCATATCTCATTGGTAGAGATCTCAAAACCTTTTACACCACCATTGACTCATCTAACATTTCTCAAAGACCTTGAATCTGATTTACAATTTGATCAACTCGTAAAGGATAACTTGTTATATCTTCTTCTTCCATATTCAAACTTTCAAACTGCCTTCTAAAAGTCTGCAGCTTAGCTTGTTGAACCTTTCCATCACCTTTCTAAATATTCTCAAGTTTTACCCAAGTTTCATGAGTATATTTACATTTCATAACTTTAACAAGTTCATATTCACATAAACCATAAAAAATAGCATTTAAAGCTTTAGCATTACATTTACTTGCCTTCTTTTCTACTGGAGTAATTGCAAATGTTTGTGGCTCTTCATATTCCTCCACCACTACTTTCCATATGTCAAATCCAAGGGCCATCAAATAAACCTTCATTATCATGCTCCAAAAATCATAATTTGTTCCATCAAACAAAGGTGCCTTATTTGTAGATAATCCTTCATGTGACCTAGCCATCGTGCTTTCCCGATCTACCTTTAAGCTGTAAAACTTTTCAAAAAGTGACCTGCTCTGATACCAATTGTTAAACATAGGATATAATGAGAGGGGGGGTGAATCATTATATCATATATCTTATAAAACTTTCCTTTAACCAAATTTCACTTAATCAAACATTCAAGATATGAAATAAAACTCTAAAAATAAACACCACACAAGATAGAGAGAGACACTAGATATAACGTGGAAACCCAATGTGGGAAAAAACTCAAAGAAAAATCTCAAGTATATGAATGAGCACAAACCCAAACAATATTCGCAAGCTAAGCTTGCAAGAGAACCATACCCCTTTGCTGAGCACCAACCCATAAGAGCACCAACCCCTTTGCTGAGCACCAACCTAGCAACAATTCATGAGCACCAACCCCTTTGTGTATACCACACACCTATCTCTCAATGTTGCTATCTCAAAAAATGATAGATCAATACAACATCTTTTTCCTCTCTCTCACCTTTGCTCTTCTTAGCTAGATATAAAAAATACAAATCATATTCATCTCTCATAATTGCTCTTCTAAGCTAGATATTACAATATCAAATCAACCTCTATCTTCCACACTTACAAATGGCTTCTAAAGCCTTTATTTATAGCTTTCCAAATGACCTTTGGCCTTCCCCCTTTGTGACCCTTCAATCCTCATGGAAAATGGTGCCAATCTTGAATGACCCTTCATATTCAAGCCTTTGAAAAGTCATGTGGTGACCCTTCATGATCAAAAACGTCCTCCCAACTTTTTTCCTTATCTTTGGTGACTTTTCATATTCCTCAAAGTGTCCCTTCATGAGAAATTTCACCCTTACTCTTTTGTCTTCACTTGGTTACTCTTGGTATTCCCCAAGATGGCTCTTCATGGGAAAATGCATCCCATCCTTCTTTTGTCTTTACCCCATGGCTCTTTGACTTCTTCATGGGCCCTTCTTTTGTCTCATATGAAACCAAAAATATATTTGTTAATATTAAATAAATACTAACTCATATTAACCAAGGTATATTTATTACAAACAACATTAAATGCAATGGGGCCTTTATCACCAATAATGCTAAACTTTTGACATCAATGACAATATTTTCGACACCCTAAGGACATGTGAATGTTTTTGTATCTCAGTATTCAAGAGACAATATCATTTGGATTTACCCACTAAATACATATAATAAAAATTACTGTCTTTGCTTTATTATCTAAGACTTGATCAATGAAAGCCACTAGGAAATAGTCTTTCATAGTTGTTTTTTTAAGTTTCTTATAATCTATGCATACACTCCATTTTCCATGTTTTTTAGGTAATATTAATAGATTTAAACCCATTGAGTGTCTAAAATTGGATATATGGATCCCACATATAATATATTTTTAATCTCATTTTTAACCATAACTTTTAATGTGCAATTTATCCTTATTTTGGGTTGTATAATTGAAATTATTTTATCAATATAGATGTGGTGGGTGAATACACTTGGATGGAATAAATTCATATCATTATATTCCTAGTAAAAAGAGTTTTTATGATTTTTCAATATTTCAAAGACCTTGGTTTCTTAGTCATCAGCGAACCTATTGTTTATGTTCAACACTTTACCTAATTGTGTTGTAATTTGTTTTATTCTTGGATAATTTGAATTTGATCAACTGAATTCACTCATTAAGGAGTTAAAATGGTAATGATGTGTTTGAAACATGTGGAAGGTTGTTACTTATTCAAAGGAATACTATCCTTCTAAAAATACTCATATTAATGGGCAACTAAAAGTTGAAAGGAAGGATTCCTAACTATTTTGTACACATCTAATAACAATCTATTGGAGAGATGTGTTGTCATAATTTTCATCATGAGTGTCTTCATATTTACATTCAAATTATTTTAAATATGTTTTGGTAGTTTTTAGCATTGGTTTAGTGACTTCTAGAGCCAAACTAGTAACTTATGGATCTAGATCATCTACTTTATAATAGCTTATTATTTCTTCCTATAGATCATTTATGTGTTTTATACTACTACCATTTCTACAAAATAAAGACTATTACTATTTATTTTTAGGTTCATCTACCCATAAGTGGTTTGTATATTATATCAATGGTTTTGTAAATAAATATAAAGAGATCTTATTTTCTTTTAGTCCATTTGATATTTTCATACTGACTTACCTATAATCTATAATAGTTACTATTGTCAATAGTTATGGTCTTCCTAGGATTATTGGATAACCTATTTTTTTACCATTTTTGTATATTATCATAAAATATTTAGGATATTCCTAGGATTAAAACATAACTAAGACATCCTCTATAACCTCTTTTAGTTTAGCAATTTACTTGCCAACCATTTGTAGAACTATGAAAGTGGGTTGGAATTTGGTTAGGGATTGTGCCTTTAATTTATCTAATGTCATTAAATTAATAGTATCACCCAAATACAATAACATAATAGGTATTTCCTCTTACCTTTAGCTATAGTGATGACTAGTATTTAATTATTTTTCATTTGTTCTTTTATAAACTAGATTACTAAAAACATAAATTGAAATATAGGGTTTTAAGGATTACCTGCGACTGAAAAAATTGTCCACCATTTATCTATTGATGTGGGATATCTTTTTTGGCTAGGAAGGACTACCTGTACACAATAAAAACTCAAAAAATATTGATTAATAGGATATGTTAGTGAGTTTCTTGGTACTAGACTAGTCCCAATAAGTGTTATACATCCTAATAATGATATCATCCCACTTTATAAGCACTTAAATAGATAAAAATAGAAAATTAAATTATAATAAGCATGTAATGATATATATATGAAATTTAACAAAATTAATTTAATCTATCTCCATTCGATGGAAATTAGTAAAATGGGCATTCCAATAAGCTTCAGCTGAATCTCATTATGCTTGTATGAATTCTAATTGATTGAAAATGCCCTATATGGTAGACAAAAATAAAATTTTGCATATTCCTAATTCAAAGTAAATGTCACTCTGGTTGAAGAAGAAAGGTTGTTGGATTATAGGCAAATCATGAATGGTGATTATGTTATGCAAAACTATATGCAATGTCATCTACAAGTACAACTCACAATTTAAGAAATAGGTGATTAAGATTAATTCAAAGATGCTTAACATAATTAATTCTAGATTGTATACAAAAAATTATTTAATTAGATATTGATGTCGATCCTACATGATCAATGTTGATTCTATGAATCAACATCAATTTTGGGATTATGGCCAAAGTTATAAGGATATGAGCCTAAATATTGGTTTAATGGGATCTAAGATAGCTTAGGATGTCTTAGGAAAGTTTTAAAATGATAAAGGAGATAAATGAGACTATAAAAAAGAATGTAAAGTAGATATAATTACTTTAAAATTTGATTTACTTACTTTCACAATGCTACAAATCTATAGTAGTTACAAGGTTAAATCGACATCGATTAAATGGAATCAACATTGATTGTGGGGATCAATATTGATTCTTGACTAAATTTACCAAAGTTTGTTGAAATGGTTCAACTGTGACTTTAAATTAGGCCTTAAGTTGATGGATGTATTTTGGATGGTGAGGGAGTTTTTAGGGGGTGAAAACAATTTACTTTTATTATGCTTTGATATATTTATCTAGATTTTAACTGTAGGTAATTAGTTAAAATAAATAACTTAAGTGAAATAGTAATTAATAAAACTAATTATATGAGATAAACATAAAACATTAATTGGGTAAAAGTATTTATATGGGGTGAAATAGGGATGGAATAAGAAAGGAGATTTAAAATCTAGACTAGAACAAATATTATTGTGTGAAATCCTAGTGCCTACATTTGCTCCTTTTTGTTGAGTGATTTATAATAACTTACCATGAGACAAAAACTAAGAGATTTATAATTCCCCAGGTTTATATGAGGAGGTATCCCCCTTTAAATTAAGAACTAATGAAGAATGACAAGGTGGTTATGGGTTTGAAATGAGGTGTTAATGGATAAGATAGATAACAAATGATCATCAAAGCTATAAGGGTAGTAATGAAGTACAATTTTTCATAGAAAAGATGCAAGATATCCAATCAAAAATAACCCAAGGAAAAAAAGTAATAGATTTAAACAATTATGAATAAGTGGGATAAATTGAAATCAATCAAGACAGTAAAGACTAGGATGGGCCAATGAAATGATCCAGTGTGCTGGGGACATGTACACTACTTCAAGATAGTTATTCTCAAGATGAGGTAAACTCTCAAGATCTATAGGGGTTATTATCATAAATGAGTGTAGGCCTCTTAAGGTTTTTGGGACCAATAGGGGGTCTACATATATTATTAGGTAATGCAAAGTAATAATTAATGAGATACTTGTAATACCGATAACTTAGGTGGCCTTAGGTCAAGACTGAAGGGATGCAAAAGAATTCTAAGTAGTGAAAAAAATGAGCTAAATGGAGCCAATTAATATCAATTCATATGGATCAATGTTGATTTCACTAAATTGATTATGATCATAATAGAATTAACATCAATCTCTAAGGGATATAAATAGTATGCCTAATGTGTTAGACAATCATTTATGATCAAGAGCATGTGTATGATAGTAAAAAATTGATAGTTTTTTACATGTCTTGGCTAAGTAAGAATCATGGAGGCTAGTATAAAAAGATAGAGGAGGTAGAGGAAATATCACAATGAGGTAGGCTTCATTTTTTAAAGTTTTGTGGTTTTTTACATTTTTTAAATTTCTAGATTTTTTCAAAAAAAATAGGAGTTTTAGATAGTAGTATGGAAAGATGCAAGGATTGGCATCAATTGCTAGCTGATTGATATATATCCCTTTTTGATTATCATGGATCGATACATAATCAACATTGTTCCTTGAGGATCAGTATTGATTTTGTTGTATCTTTGTTCATTTAAGATAGGATAATAAAAGGTTAAAAAATCTTAGGAGTATAGGATACAAAATTTCAAAGGATAACCTGTTATTTCAAGAATAGACTTAATTGATGATGTGGGATTGAGTTCTACCACTAATGGAGTGGTTTTAAGACTAGATGAGTGATGAAGAGTGGGAACACATGGAGGCTATCATGTTTGGAGGATTACACCACTATCATCATGTATATATGGATGTGGGGATATTTTTAGTTTTGATAGAGTTGTGGGATATGGTTACAAGGATATTCTAACTACCTACATGGGAGATTACAATGATGTCATAGGACATGTATCATATATTAAAGTTATTAGTGTAGGGTGAAAACATTATGTCAATAAATGAGAGGGAATGAGAAGGAATAGTATAATGACTTTACAAAGAGGTTTTCATGAAAATCAAATTCACTACTGGGGCTTATTTTTTTTAGGGGATGTATGAAGATCATACAAAGGGGTGATTAGTTATGATGATGTTATCCATATCCTGATATACATTACCAAATTTACAAGGATGCCAATTTCCCTAGAGTTTGACAAGTGTGGTAGAAAACATATGGGAGCATCACATAGTACTTGTGCAGGCTCTAAACCTTATAGCATAGGTGTACATATATTTTTATGGGTGGAAAACATAGTGGAAATTTGGGTTGGATGTGACCTTTGTTCTAAAATTATAGGCTTACAATCACATTAAATTAATTCACCCACTTGGTAGTCAATGGACATAATGGCACCAAATATCATTCAGTGTGGGCTTCCTTCGATAGAAGGAAGACTTTGTGAGACCTTTCACTAATGGGATTGTATGTTGCTTAACTTACTACTAGTAGATATTGGAGGGGTTATAGGAGGAGGATGTGATATGGAGACCATATGGGGGGTTTCCATCATGGACTGGGGTAGATGGAGAGATATTTAATAGATAGAGAGATATGTGGTTGTGGGAGAGGATAGTAAAGGACCTAGAGTTTTTTTAATTTGAGAGGATGAGGAGATAGTTTGAGTTGATACAAGGTATCCCATAGGCACCTCAGCTATATAGCCAAGATGATACAAACACTAATTTACTAGAGGCCCATTGTGTTGGTCTTAAGTAGTACCAAAGTAGGATTTAGAAGATCTAGAGGTGGAAAATGCAAGATATATCTAGGCACATTAATTATGGTGGGGGATCAGCTAGGAGAGAGGTAGGAGAGAGTAGTATGGCCTTGTTTGGATATAATATATGTAGAGATGGAGGAGGCATGGGAGGAGGAGCTAGATAAGGTAGATATATAGGTGAATATTGTAGATCATGATACATTGAGGGTAGAGCATGATGCATTATATGGATGGGTGGATAAATTATATTTGACCTTGATGTAGATACAGGGTAATTATGATTTTTTATAGGTTTATCTCAAGGTACTACAAAGAATTCATGATTAGGCAATGTGAGATCATGATAAATATTAGGTAGAGAGGGATAAAGTGTGGGGAGGTTCTATGGTGGTTGTAGGCTATCCAAGTATAAGGGGAGTAGGACCTAGCATAGGGTAGGGAAGGAAATTGAGCTTGGATAGATATTAGGACATTATTGTACAACTATGATATTATGAGTGGATTGTAATAGAGTGACTACCTGAGGTACCCTAATATGCTACATGTGTACTAACATAGGTAATATCATGATAATAGACTCAAGGTGGGTTATCTAGCTTGGGGAGTGTAGTAAAATGGAGAGATGGTAGGGATGGAGGGAGGGGTGGAGGTGGGGATGGAGATATCATCCATTTGAGTCACATTCATTTTATTAATTAGTCATTTTTTTTACATTTTACTAGCCAGAGATCTATTTTGTATATTATTATACTTTGAGACTTTTGATGATGTGCATTCATGAGTTATATGTGTGTGTGTGTGTGTGTGTGTGTGTGTGTGTGTGTGTGTGTGTGTGTGTATATATATATATATATATATATGTATATATATATATATGTATATATATATATATATATATATGTATGTATATGTATGTATATGTGTGTGTGTATATATATATATATATATTCTAGATATTTTATTATGAGTTAGAATTATATTATATGTGTTTAGATTATGTGCTTGATGTGATGTGATTTATGGATTTATATTATGCATTGTATTTTAATTTTTTCCATCATTAAATATTTATTATGTGATTTATTTAATGATATAAAATGACATGTTTTTAAATTTTGATTTATCTTTTTATGGATAATAATAACATGATAAGTTATAATGATTAACAATTTTATAATTTGACTTTTGTGGGATTTGTGGATACATAATTAATTTATATAATGGATATATTGCTAAAATTTAATTTTTTTAAATTATTATGATTAATATTAGAGGAATTTTTTATGACTCCTTCTTGGCTTGGACCTTAACTAGAGATAAACAACTTGCTACATTTGCATGTGCATCCTTTTTTTATTGTTAATAATTACTTTTAACCTTGTGTCAATTATGTTCTTGACCCATTAGAAGGGAATTAATATGGAACTAATTTTCACATGATATATTTTAAATCTTACTTCATTTAATAATATAAGTCTCATATCATGTTTTAAGAGATATAAGGCTAACCTTAGGACATTCCATGTAGACTGATCAATGTAATAAGTCTATGACTTTTGATAAAACTAATCAATATGGGAAGCTTTCTTTGGATACTTTGGATTTTTATTCTATAATATTTTGTTTAGAGACATGATTTATAAAACTAAAAAATGTGGGAAGTTTTCTAATGTATTTTATGATTTACATATCCATCCTTTGAGGGGGCATTCTATATTTTAGGATATATGCTTGCACATCTATCCTTCAAGAGACCAGCCTATGATTTTATGCTTGTTTATGAATAGTTATCCTTCAAGGAAACCATCTATAATTTTGTCCTTTTGCTTTGATATTGTTTTATCCCAAATTATTAAGTTGGATTAAGGTAACCTATGATGACTTATATCTTCTTACACAATATGATGTTTATATCCCTAAAATAAATATTTTTTAAGTGAGAAATTTTAGGTAATAATGATTTGGGCTCCTTCCTATTACATGAAAAGCTTATCAATTTATAACATGATATGAATAGGGATATATTATTTATATTTAAGGTTAGGCTATGTATGATACTAGATAACCAAATATTTCTTTATCATTGTTGGGTATTTTTGAAGTGATAGGAGATTTGGTTCTAGTTTGTTTTTAAACCAAAATAGGAGAACCTTTGATGACTCTAGTTTGTTTTAAGTTTATTAAAAATAGAAAGGATACAAATGCAAAGTTTTAACACTCATGTTCTAGTTTTCCTTCAACAGAGGCCAAATTATATTCCCTAGATCCATATTTATGAGTGATAATATATGGTCCAATCCAATTTAGACCAAATTTTCCTCACTTACTTCCTTCCATACTTGTGAAATGTTAATTTTATTTAATGAAAATTTCACCAATATTAAACTATAATTATTTTAGATGTTGATTACATGCACATTTTATTCTTTCTTAATATACATGGAGATGGTTGAGGGCCATAGATCAATTCACATTTAAGACTTCAAGCTATGATAATCATTCTTGATGATAGTCTTCTTTAAAATTGATGTCTATAATAAATTTAAAGAGAAGGAATTTGTATTTGTGGAGGGAGGAGAGCTTCTCTTCCATAGACCAAAGAGAAAGGAGTAGAACCTATAGAGGTTTGGAAGCTAGTGCAACAATCCCATAAGGTGAAAGGAATGTGCAGATGTCAGTTATTTCCAGCCTTAGTGACTACCTTGGTTAACATTTTAATTAGGGTTATGTTAGATGCTTCATCCTATCCATTGGCTTATGGATAATAAGGTGAATAAAATCATAGATTAATGTTAAATGAATCATAGATTATTTGGAATTACTTATTTTTCAAATATTTTTTGTAATCTATAATGATTTTATGAGGGACACTGAAGTGGTAGATTAATATGATGATTAATTAAATCAATATTATTGTCTAAATTGGTCAAGAGAATGGGAATAGTTTCCACCCAGTTAATGAAATAGTTGGTGGCAGTAATGATAAATATATGTTTTTGGGAAGATTTGGGATTAAATTATCCCACAAGGTATAACCCCCACTAAGAAAATGGACAAAAGTCCTTGGATACCTATAATTTGTGACTAGGGATGTGTGATATATTAGTGTATAGTCAAAATTTTATGCATTTCTTGACATATTGACAATAGCCTTGATTCAAAGTGGGCTAATAATAACCTATTTTAAGAATCTTCATGGATGGAAATAGATAGACTATGAAAGTGTCTTCCACATGACCCATCATGTATTTATTTGATTGTGAGGTTAGCTTTAGAATTATGGAGACATCAAAAGAGTATACCATCGAATCCTTGCTTATATAGAATACCCCCTATTATAACATAACATGTTCATTATTGAAAATCATGATTACAAATTTTAGATAGATTAGGAGGGATAATACCATTAGATAAATAATCAAAAATCTCTATATACCATAGATCTAAGTTATGTTATTCCAAATTGTGGATAGAATGAAAATTAGTTCTAGTATAAGAGGGTTTTTTAATTTTGTAGATTAAGACAAAAAGCTTAGATTCCTAAGGAGAGGATGGGATAAATGAATCTAGGGAGGACATAGTATCTTTGAACTTATTATTTGAATGGGAGTTACTTGGATGACATAGTGATCAAAGGTTGCTAATTTTTTTTTACTTTTTGAGGATGTTATTCTTACACTAATACATGTCATTGATCTATTGATAAACAATTAGGAATCCCCATAGATACAAAGTGACTTAATGCCTAGGGTTAAAGTAGTTTGAAGACCTATGATTGAGGTTTCACACTCTAACATGTTATTAGTGAATTCAAAATCAAGATTAAAGGATAAAGGTAAAAGAGTTCTCTTTGAAGGTATTAAAATAATTCCATAACCTCTTTCACACTCACACTTGGATCCATCAAATAATAAAGTCATCTGATAATTAGGATCCCCCTAGGATGTGGAAGAGATATATTTTTCATGGAATTTAAAATTAAAGGGTTAACCACTTGAAATATGTGCCTTATTTAAATAAATAATGATAATCTAACCTTTAACTAACTTTTGATGGAGAAACTCTAGATCAAATTTAGTTAAGATCATGATTCATCTAGCCATACATTGATTCTGGTAAAGCTTTGAATGCATAAATTTAAGGGGTTTTATTCTCTTAATTATGTAGGTATTATGATTAATTATATAATGGTAAAGCTTAAAAGACAAAAAATCTAAATCCAGAAATAATTTTTCTCTATACATATATCATGTCTCATACTTAATGAGAGTATGATTTAGTAATAAACCACTTATTTTTTATGTTGTTAATCATGATGGGCAGACATAACCCCCAAAGCATGATCTATGGATAAAATATATAAGAATAAAATTATCCCTTCCTTAAGTGGAATAAGAATTGGTAGGGAGAGGAGATGGTTATTAAGATATTTAAAGGCCCCTTGACAATTAGATTCCTAGATAAAATGGGTATCTTTCCATAATAGGTTATAGAATGGATGGCATTAATGAAATAGATGGGAGATAAAATGATAGATGAACTAAAAGCCTTTTAGGCTAAGAAATTACTTAAAATTGGATAGGGGTAGCATATATATGATAGGCCTAATATTAGAGGGACCAGCCTTTATACTATGAATAGAGATGATAAAAACCATGAGCTTACTAGTCAAGACTCCAAAAACACACTTTTTAGAGTTACAACAAACATGAAATTGGATTAGGTAGTCAAATATTATTTAAAGAAAAAAGAGATGATATTTTTAGAGTTTTGAATTGATGATAAAGTCATCCACATAATATTCAATAATTTTTTGGATTATATCATGAAAAATATAAGTCATGTCTCTTCGATAAGTGGCTCTTATGTTGTTTAGGCCAAAAGGCATAAAATTATAGAAAACATTCTACTAGGGGTAATAAAGTAGGTTTTATAATAGTCTTATGGGGTGATAAGTATTTGATTATATTAAAAAAATCCATCCATAAGTGACACCATTTCATTGCCTGATATTAAGTCCACTAGTTGTTCAATGTTAATAAGAGGAAAGTCATCTTTAGGACAAGTGAGATTTAGGTCTAAAAAATTAGTACAAAGATGGAGACCCCCTATGGGATTTATGAAAAAAACAATATTTTACACCCATTGAGGGTAATTGATTGGTTGAATGAAATTAAAATATAAGAGGTGTTTAATTTATTCTTTTACTAAAAGTACAATGCGAGGATGCATTTTATATAGTTTTTTCTTCACTAATTTTGATTCATGGATAGTGAAAATATTATGAATGATGATAATAGGGTTGATACCTAACATTTCAATAGACACCCACTTAAAAGCCTCACTATGGTCTACTAATAATGTGGATTATTCCTATTCTCTTGATGGTTTAAATATTTACTAACTTTAACAATGTGTGATGCATCTTGAGAACCTATGTTAATGTCTATGGTGGTTTCAGTTCAGTAGACTAGACATTTTAGATGGCAGAGAATTATGTAAGTATGATTTTTCTATGCCTACATAATTTAAGACAGAATCATCATCTTGACATTAAATAATGGGGATGCTGGTATAATCTTTTGCTATTATATTATGGTAGGTAAGGGGAATCTATTTAATTTCTCCATTGTTATGATAGGTGAGAGGTGCTAGGTCAATAATATTAACTAAAAAATGTTATAGGGGATGGAAATGACATCGTCTATTTTAGGGGGAAAGTTATATGGTGATACTAAAATATTATCTTTGGGATTGGATAAAGGGGTGAATTCAAGAATGGATTTAGAAGTTTTATTAAAATTAAGACCATGTTTTTTATTGGGTTTCTTAAAATCTCCTAATGTGACATTATATGGTCATTTCACATAGCATCTCATAGAAAAATCTTTTTAAACACATCATTATAAGTATATTTGAGCAAAAATTGGTTTGTATAGGAATTATAAGTTTGAGGACAAAGGTTTGGCATGAGATTGGACATTCAGACATGAGGTGGATCCTATATGCAATCAAAAATTCATCATGTCTATAAATCAATCCTAACTCAGAGAAGATAGATCATACCATACATTTTTGATTGGGGACACATTAGATAATTAGGAACATAACCAATATGAGGATCTAGTAGACCTGATTAGGGGATCTCTTATCATAATACACTATTCTAGGGAGGGTTATATAGCCTCGAGTTAAGAACATTCATGCAATAAACCTAAGGGAGTCCTATGTTTTGATATCTCACTAAACTAATAATAAGTAAGTCAAATCTAATCTAGTGCTCACCAAATCTTGTGGCATAATATGGGGGTTAGTGAAAAAAAACATGTATAGGAGAATATCAAATAATCTATCTATGAATAAGACCCTAATACATGGAATAAGAAGAGTAATTTTATTCAAAGCCAATACTTATTTTACTTCTATCTACTAAAGATAGAATAAAAGTTAGAGAATACATACTTGAATGATGAACCCATCAAGACTCAATCTCTCCCTTGGCCAAAGGGTATTCTCAAGAGTTTGTTTTTAATTTTTAAGGATCTTTAAAAAAGGCCAAAGTATTCAAAACTTCTAAAAAAGACTAGATTATCCAAGTAAAAACCCTAAACTAGACTCCTCAAGTAGAATGGTGGAAGAGAAGTGTTTCAAACAAGTTTTCACTTTTCTACATTCAAAGGAGATGAAAGAAACTAAAGTAATGGACAAGGGTTAGATGATACCCGAATGAGGTCTGTGCACCATATCCAGATGACTGAAGGGACTCCTCTTTGGCTGTGGAAGATGACACCTGCAAAAGAAAGAGACTTAAACAAGAAAACTGTTAGATAGGTAGGTAGTGGCCTACCAAGCAATGCTTGATCCCAGAAGTGCAAAGACTTCCTTGAAGGGTGTCAGTCCACTGATTGATAAAAATTAGAATGTTGTTAGAAAAGGAAATGATAAAGGATTGAACAAAAGAAATAGAAAAAAATGCATACTTGTATGTAGCAATCTATCTTCCATAGTCGCCAGTGTTGGTGGTTCTACCAGCATCAGTTGGTTAAGGTCTCTGGTGTCAGTTATTCTGCCAACATCGATAGTGGCAATGGGCCTGGTGGTTGGCATCAGTCATGGCAATGAGGCTTTAGATGAGTCTCAGGTCAGTCTGTGGTTGACGGGATAGTCTGTGGTAGTCTAAGAGTCTGTGCAGGGTTTGCAGGACAGAGAGTGTAGCTTGAAAGAAGGACCAGATGAAGGATAGGGATGTGTTGCCAAAAAATGGGTATGGGTAGGAGAAGGGCCTCTCAGCCTCTCCAGGAAGAAAGTCAGTTGTTGGTCTGGTTGAAATTCAAGTCTGGGTTGATAATATGGCTTTAGACGAGTCTCAGGGTTGTTTGTGGTTAGCAAAGTAGTTTGGGGTGTCTGTGGGATTCTTTAGTGGCTTGTGCTAGGTTTGTAGGGTAGAGAGTATGGCTAAAAAGGGACTGAATGGATGACAGGGGCAAAAAGAGAGATAAAGATGAGAGAAGGATTTTCAACCTCTCTAGGAAGAACACACTGGGTTGTGTCAAGAATGCTTGGAAATGGGCAGTAAATTGATTGCTAATGCATTTAAAAATAAACTAAAATAAAAACTAGTACAAATACTTAGCTGTGGGTGGAGAGGCAGAGATGCAGGTGGCCTGCTAACAGTGTCGCTAATGCTGGAGGTGTCATGTAGTGTTTAATCTGGTGCAAAATGATTGGAGCAGAACCTCTGAGCCTAGAGAGTGCTATTAAAATGTTAATATCTGAAAGAAGTTGAGGAGCAAAAAAGCTTAAAGTCTAGAGCAAGAGGATTCACATTTGCAAGAGAATGGAAATGGAAGCAGAAAATGTAGTTTTAAAGGGAACCGACGCTGACAAAACCACTGATGTCGGCTGAATAGTGACTAATGCCGGCAACTGAAGAATGGGAAAAGAGGCTATTTTTAGTCTTTTTCCCCATTCTTCCAACTACCAGGGCTAACTATCATTGGAAAATAGTTCAAGGTGGATTAAAGGAATGTGAGAATCTAATGGGAGGGTTAAAATGGGGGTTTAAGTAATTAAGATTTGGCATGGGGTGATGTGTCAAGGGGGCCATTAATTTAAAATAGTTAATTTATTTTAAATTAATAAGTATGTGGGTTGGGAATGTTTAGGGGGTGGACTAAGGAGACCAAAGGAGGATGACCAAGGGATAGACACGATTTCAGTGTCTAAATTTTCCCCTTTTTGTCTTGTTGGTTGTTCTTGATGAACTACAAGACAAAAATAGGAGTTGGTTGCCCCAGGTATGGGATGAGGTGTTCCCCCCTCAAAGCGAGAGTTGAGGGAAGGGAACCTGAGATCAGGTGTCGATTTGATAGAGAGTGGATGGAAAGGATGAAGGTTAGGGTGGGAATGCTGCAAAGGGTGGGATTGTGCGTATGCCACACCACGTGATAGGTAGGTCAAATTGTCATGGTCAAAGGTTGAGGAGTACTAAAATCAAAATAATTGGGCCCCAGCATTTAGTCATAGCTGATTGGGTTAAATGATCCAAGCTATATCTCTAATGGTCGTCATGTTTCCAAGTATCCTAGGCTTAAGAAGTGCTCTTAGAAAACATTAAAAAGGCCATAAGCAGGGGGGATCGGCTAGAGCGAGATCAAATACTCATGGGGTTCATGCACAATTTGCTAATGAGGTGTGAGGTAGCAAGGACAAAAAAAACCAAGGAAAAGTTGTCTTGGAAGTGGTCGTGGTCTAAGGAGATAGTCGCAATCTCTAAGGTCATTGGTTGAGGATGGACAAAGGAATGGCCGAGTTAACCTCATAAGATCCCATGTCAACTGAGTGTTGCCTATATAGCCCTTATTGTTAGGGCCTCAGACCAATGTAGTTCTCCCAAAAGGGAGGAAAAGGGTCAAAGTGGTTGATGTGTTTGGTTTGGTCATGATAATGATGTAGCACTTCCCATATGTCAGAAGGTACATGCTTGAAATGATGAGGAGTAAGATGATGTTACAGTGTTTTCCATATTATGTGATGGTGTATTCTGTAACATTGGTGATGTGGTCTTTCATCCCTAGCAATTTTCCATAATAGTGATGGATGTATGCTAAAAATGAATTGAGTATGTTTATGCTTCAACAAGTAATGGTTTATGCTTAACATAAATTGTGTGGTCGATAGTTTCCATGTTTATTGGTTTTCATAAAAACTATGTGAAATGGACTATGTCATGTTGATGATCTGAAAATGTTTTGGTTAGTTTGGTTTGGTTGAGAAAATGATTTGGTTGAATGTTTGTGACCAAAGTGCATAAGAAGTGAAAGGCATGTTTCTCTTTCATTGACAAGGACCATAATGATAACATAAATAAGGGTTTTGCAAACAAGATCCCCATTCATGCATTACGTCTTTGACCATTGGTTGTGTTAGAGAGGTAATCGAATCACTTTGACATTAAAATGAGCTCGAAGTAACTTTGACATTAAAATGAGCTTGAAGACATGGAGATGGTTGAGGGCAGCAAGATGATGTTCATCGAGTAACTCAAGTTGAGCTAAGCAATCTTGACAAAAGTCATTGTTAGAAAGAATGTCATGCAGAGAGATGCACAGAGATGGGATCTATACTTCAAGAGATAGGATAGCCTCTGTTTTGTACACTAAAGAGAAAGGGGTATCACCCGTAGGGGTTTGGATGCTAGTGCGGTAGGCCCACAAAGCAAAGGGAATGTGAATGTGCCAATCCCTTCCAGTGTCATTGACCACCTTCATGAGAATTTTAGTTAAGATTTTGTTGGAAGCCTCGGCCTGCCCATTTGCTTGTGGGTAGTAAGGTGAAGAGAAGCTGAGTTCGATGCCAAAGGAGTCACAAAGTTTTTGGACAGTTTTGTTTTTGAATGACTTGCCATTATTGGTGATGATTTTGTGGGGTACATCAAAATGACAGATGATGTGGGTGTTGATGAAGTCAACAATTTTGTCAGCTTTTGTGGAGATGAGGGGAATAGCTTCCACCCATTTAGTGAAATACTCAATGGCGGTGATAATGGATTGATGATGAAGAGATGAATGAGGGTTAATCTCACTGATGAGATCTAAGCCCCATTATGAAAAAGGCCAGAAATCCTGAGTGACTTGCAGAGCGTGGCTCAGGAGGTGAAGCAAGTTAGCGTGCTGTTGGGACTTGATACAATGCCGAACATAGTCGCTACAGTCTTGATGAAGAGTGGGCCAATAGTAGCCCAGGTGAAGGATGTGCTTGGCAACTGAGTTACCACTAAAGTGTCTACCACAAATCCCTTCATGGACCTATTTAATGGCATGAGATGCTTTAGTGGAGGTCAAATAGTGAAGAAGGAGGCCGTCAAAACCTCTTTTATAGAGAAGACCCCCTAGCGTGGTATAGCGAGCCGTGCATTTGATAAAGGCCCATCGTGCATTGCTAAAGAGATCAAAAGGGATGATAGAATGAGCCAAGTAGTCCACAAGTTTTTGATACCAAATATCCCATGGACTAGAGTCTATGGTGTTGATGAGGTTGATGTTAGTGGAAATGTACGAAGGCAATGACACATGATGCACCATGACAAAAATTCTTGATGAAGATGATGAAGATGGAATATGCGAGGCAAGAGAAGCCATGGTGTCAACAAACTTATTCGTAGATTGAGGAATAGTCTGCAAGAGGTAATGGTCAAAAGATGCTAGAATGGTGTCAACACAGTGTTTGCATCTTTGCAAAATATCATTTTTACAAAGATATGAACCATTGATTTGATTGACAACTATTTGTGAGTCACCGAAGATGTTGATGGTCTTGATGCTTAAAGAAAGGGTGGTTTGAAGTCCCAAGATTAAGGCTTCGTATTCAGCCATATTATTGGTACATTCAAAGTCAAGCTTGAAAGACAGGGGCATGGGCTCACCCTCGTGTGGGATGAGAATGACCCCCACACCCCCACCGAGTTGACATTTGGAGCCGTCAAAGAACATCATCATTTGGTAGAATGTGTCATCAGTCGAGAGGGTAGCGATTGATTCATCAGGGAACTCGCTCTGAGAAGGTTAATTATTAAGTAGAGGGGCATCTACCAGTTGGTCAGTGATTGTTTTTCCCTTGATAGATTTTTGTTGAATGAATTCCAAGTCAAACTCAGCAAGAAGCATGAGCCAACGAGCCATATTCTAGTTTTGGTATGGCTTGGAATGCATGTATTTAAGGGGGTCAGTGTGAGTGATGACAAAGGTTTTGTGATTGAGAAGATAATGATGGAGCTTGGTAGTGGAAAAGACTAGGGCCAAATAGAGTTTCTCAGTATGGGTATACCGAGTTTCATAGTCGACGAGTGTCTGGCTGACATAGTAAACTGCTTGCTCATGGTGTTGCTCATCTTGGTGTGCGATCATGGCAGCTAACAAATGGTTGGTTGCTGAGATGTATAGGTAGAAGGGTTGGTCATCTTTAGGTGGAATAAGGACTGGTGGAGAGACCCGATAGCATTTGAGTGCTTCAAAGGCCTCTTAATATCCCTTATCCCAATTAAAGGAGATCTCCTTCTTGAGGAGATGATGAAAGGGTTGGCAGCGGTCGGAAAGCTATGAGATGAAGTGATGGATGGATTGGAGCTTCCCTTGTAGACTATGAAGTTTCTTGAGATTGGTTGGAGGTGGCATTTCGAGTATAGCCTAGATTTTAGTGGGGTCTATCTCAATGTCGCGGAGAGAGACAATGAAACCCAGGATCTTTCCTGAGAGGACCCCAAAGACACATTTCTTGGGGTTAAGGTGGACATTGTATTGAAGAAGGTGAGAGAAGATGATCTTGAGGATGATCAAATGGTCGTGACGAAGCTTAGACTTGCCAAGCAAGTCATCTACATAGTCCTCCATGATTTTATGGAGGAGATCGTGAAAAATCTAAGTCATGGCATGTTGGTATGTGGTGCCTACATTTTTTAGGTCAAAAGGCATGACCCTATAGTATAAAGTCCCCCATGGGGTGATGAAGGTAGTCTTGTGCTGATCTTTCAGTGCAATCAAGATTTGGTTATATCCTTAGAACCCGTCCATGAGTGATAGCATCTCATGACTGGCTGTGAGATCAATAAGTTGGTCAATGTTGGGAAGAGGAAAATCATCTTTGGGACAGGTTAGGTTATGGTCATGATAGTCAGTGTAGATTTAGATCCCCCTAGTTGCTTTAGTGACAGGGACAATATTAGACACCCACTGTGGATAATCAATGGGTTGGATGAAAGAGACAGAGAGAAGATGTTGAAGCTCCTCTTTGACAAAGAGCGTGACCTGAGGATGCATCTTGCAAAGCTTTTGCCTAATAGGCTTAGCCTCTGGGTTTGTGACAATGTTATGAGTGGCAATGCTAGGGTCGATGCCAGGTATGTCACTGTAGGTCTAGGCAAAGGCCTTGCTATGGTCTAAAAAAAATGTGTTATAGTCGATTTGCTCTTGTGCATCTAAAGATTGACCAATCTTTAAGACATGAGGAACATCAAAATATGGAAGGTTAATTTCAATGGTCAATTCATTTAACATAACTTGCATTTCGAAAGGGAGGGAGCATTGAATGAAGGAGTCCTCATCACCCATGTAGGTAATAATGGTGCCATCATCTATGCAGTGGATAGTGTTGATGGTTGTCGAGTCATCATCTATCATGTTGGGATAAATGAGAGGGAGAGACCTGGGTACCCCATTTATTTGATAGGTTAGGGGTTCTAAGTGGATGGTGTTTATGCAAAAAAAATGAGGGATGGAAACCACCGACTCCATAGGTGAGGATGGAGGAATAGGTGAGCTTGGCGGAGCTTGGTCTATGATGGGTTTGGGACAAAGGTTTACAGAGGCTTCGGTGGGTTCTTAGAAACCCAGACCATATCATTTCTTGGTATTGTCATCATTGGGTGGTTCGATGGGCTGATGGGAGCCTTGTTCATAACATCTAAAGCCAAAACCATTCCATGCACACCTATAAAGGTAGGTGTGAGCAAAGGCAGGGTTGCCAAGAAAAGAGAAGTCGAATGTGAATGGTTGAGGTGAGGAGAGAGGATTCCCGTCAGTAGGAGCTCGATCCAGCCCCCCATAGATGAGATTGGTTCGAAGGTGAGGAGGACCATAAGGGATAACCATTCTAATCTGATGGTCATAACTTAGATTGTGATGAAGCTATCCATACTCTTGCAGAGTCTAGAACATGTCTAAGGTAAGTAAGCAATATTCCCCAAGTGAAAGTCATTGGAAGATATCTGCCATGGGGTTCTTGGTTATCACTTGAGAAGGTGATGTGAGGGTGACCGCAGTTTGTGTACTGATTGAAGCTTCTATGGATGGAGGCAGTGTTTGGGTTGGTGTCTTGAGAGGAATGAGAACGTCGTTTGGTTGATAGGTTGTGTTACAAGTATTGAAAGGGGATGGGTCGGTAGGAATGACATGGACTTGCCCGTCGTGTTCAAATTTGACACAATGGTGAAGTGTAGACGAGATGCAAGCCATGGCATGGATCCATGGTCATCTTAGTAAAATGTTATATTGGAACTCTCCCTCGATGATGTAGAAGAGCTCCAGGACTATGCGTGGGCCAACATGAATATGGAGGACGATGGTGCCAATGGTGGTAGCGGTGGTGTCATTAAAGGATTGAAGGATTGTGTTAGTTTTTGATACGCAATTCTTGGGGAGGGCCAATTGATCAAAGGCATGGGTAGAAATGATGTTAATACTAGCACCTCCATCAATCATGACTCGCTTAATGCAGGTCCGATCAACATAGGCTATGATGAAAAGAGCAGCATCTTGATCTTTCGAATTAGAGGTAGGAATTTTAGAATCGATAAAAGTGATAGAGGCGATGGGGGATAACGAATGGAATAGGGTAGCAAGTGGTTGGAGGTCTTCAGGTTGGAACTCTACTACTTGTAAGGCTCTGATTAGAGCTTGACGATGTTGGGGTGAGCTTTGGATGAGGTCATACAAGGTCATGTTCACGGGCATTTGGTGAAGTTGTTTTAACATAGAGTCATGGATTACCCTTGAAGAAGAAGGTTGGGATGCACCCAAGATGGAAATCTTGGGCTTTGGTGGTTAAGGTGGCTAGACAAAAGGGTAAGTCTAAGGAATAATAGCTTTTTCTTTTGCCTTATCTTTTTGTGACCTGGTGGTTATGTGGATGGCATTAATTTCGAAGAGAGGGGGCAAATGAGATGAAGAGACCATAGTCTGTTGATGAGATGTCAATGACGATGAAGGGGTTTGAGAGATATGGGAGGGTGTTAGAGGTCTGTCGATAGTGTCCTCATGGAGAAGGGTGTCTTTCTCCATGTATTGGTGAATGACGACCTTGAGGGCACAACAATTCTCAGTATCATGTCCTGGCGTGCAATGATATAGACAAATCTTAGTATCATTGAACCAAGAAGGTTTTGACCTGAGAGGTTGGAATGGTTTGATAGGTGGAAGGGTTATGCTAGAGGTTTGCAATAGTCAGTGCAATATCAAAGCGTATGAACCCACTAAAGGGCCCGTGCTTGTTGATGCATGAGGTGTCGATGACTTTTGCTTGGGAGGTTTTGAAGGAGGCTTCTATACCACCTTTTGTGTTGATGGTATGGCAACGTGCATAGATGACACTTTCTTTGTGAGAGGTGCCAAAATTTTTAGAGGTGGTAGGCTTATGGTAGGCAAAGGAAGTAGTGGAGGTAACTTGTTTTGGTTAGGGGTTAGAGTAGGGAGCACTCCTATTAGGGTAGAAGGATGAGGGCCCAAGATAGAGGGAAATGGTGATGGTGACGGTGGAGGAGGAGTTTACTGCCATGGTTTAGTAGTCATCTTTGGTTTGGTTTTAGCACCACTATTGGGTGAGGCAAGGTTCAAGTCTACCTTCACTTGCGGGTGAGTGAGGTTAGTGACAAGGTGAACACTAAGTGACTTGATGGGTTTTGATATGGTGGATGAGGGTTTATGTTCTGATGTGGATGGTTGATATTTTTGAAGGTTTAAAAGTAGAAGTTTGGTCCGTGTTGGGGGATTTTGTCATAAGAGGGTCAGTGGCATGAGATGAGATAGGCTAGGTAGGATGAGGAGCTTTGAGTCACTCCCATAACTGATGTTCCACTTTCCTCGATTGGAGAAGTCTTAGATTCTCTACTAATCGAGAGAATGGTTGGGAAGATGTCGGATGAGGCTTTGGTCCTTCAGAAGATGTGGATGGTTGCGGGGTCAAAAATGTGTTAGGTGTGGCAGTCTCAGACCCAAGGTGTGGGGGAGTCATAACTGGATTGTCTTTAGTCGAAGAAAGTGGAGAGACAGGTTCTTCTCTTGGTGGAGAATGAACTAGAGAATGTGGCTCCTCAAGAGGATAAAGGGCAGGGATGATTGTGCCTTCTACTTATGGTTGAGGAGTAGGAAGGGTAGGATCCTCCATTGGTAACAAGAAAGAGGAAGGTGAGGCTGGTGGTGCTGGTATGGTCAAGGCATCCTCCAATATAAGGGAAGTTGGTGGAGAACTAACATGAGAAGAGGGTTCATCCACGTGTGATGGACTAATGGGTGGACTAACCTCTTGAGACTGTGAGAGAAGTTGGTCAGGCATGAGAGGCAAGACCGTGTTGATTGTGCATATATTATGATCTTGGGAGTCATTAGTCATGGTCTGCACATTATTTTGGCTAGGAGGATGGTTAGGAAAGGGTTGTTTGAAGATGTCTATGCTTTGATTGGGTGGCGCATTTGGGTTGTCTAAGACAAGGTCACCTTTATCAAGCATGTCCTAAATAATGTTCTTGAGAGTCTTACAGTTGTCCGTGTCATGGCCTTTGACATGGTGGTAATTGCAAAAGTCATTCTCCCTATACCACACAGGGATAGCGTGTGAGGGATTGAATTGAGGAGGCAGTCAGATTTGGGGGAGATTGAGGACTCCCTGTTTGACAAGTTTATACAACACAGATGCATATGATTCTCCTAGTGGAGTATACTGATGCTGCACATATCTTTACTGGAATTGTTTGGTGATGTAGTCTGATGTGGAAGGCTAAGATTGGTTTTTTGTTGAAGAAGATGATCTAACGACTATAGCATTTGCTGATGCCTTAGATTTGGAATTATAAGAAGAAGGTTTAGAGGAAGAGTCATTGGACTTAGTGTTGGGGTTTTTACTCTGCAACTTGACTTTGTTTTCCTCGATGGCACATAGTTCAAGCTTCCTAGCCATCGTGAAAGCTTCATCAAAGGTGTGGAATGTTTGGACCTAGAGAGTGGAGGAAATATGTTTGGCACACACCTGAAAAAAGAGTTCGATGAGCTCAGGTTGGGGCAAAGAAAAGGAGAGCTGGCTGATTAGGCCTCTCCAACGGGCAACAAAGTCGGTTATGGATTCATCATCAAACTGTCTGATAGAGTATAGGTCTATGATAGAGACCTTTTTGGTGATATTGATCGAGAAGTGGTCAAGGAAAAGTTGGGCCAGCTGGGTGAATGTGAAGAGAGAGTGTCTGGTGAGAGAGCTGTACCAATCGATCGCAGCACCAAAAAGCGACATGTGGAATGTGCATAGTAGTAACGCATCATCATGTGTGAAAAGATAACAAGCATGTCTGAATGCTCATAGGTGCTGCTATGGGTCTTCCTTACTCTGGAAGCGAGTAAACTTAGGAATTTCCCACTGACTGGGATACGGTCAGATTGGGACGGAAGGATGGATGTGTTTGTTACAAATTTGGTCATATGACAGGACATTTCTTGAGCCCAAAACTGAGGTCTCAAGATTAGACATTTTGTCCATCAGCATCTTGATGAGATCAGCTGATGGATTGGTAGATTGGGCACCCCCTAGGTTGTAAGGTGCTTGGAAGGTGCTAGAAGGGGCATATGACATAGTCGATTGTGCTTGTATAGGCGCAACGTACTAATAACTAGTCATAGGGACAGATGTGGAGGCCAAGGGTGGTTGTGTCATGAAGGTAGAAGGCATGACTAGGCTTGATGTCTCTAGAGGTGGTTGGGTTGTGGTAACACTAGCCAAAGGATGAGTGGCCACCTTGGTGTTGATGGGGGCGAGAGTAGGCGGGATGGAGACAAATAGATTTTGGAAAGGTGTAGAGGTTTGTTGAATAGTCTGTGGTTGATGGGGGGTTGAAACCTCAATGGAAGTGGGCCCAGAGATAGAAGGAGAAGCCACACTTAAAATATTAGTCATGGGCTAGTTATTAGTCAAGGTGATGGCTTGAGTGTCTATGGGTTGGATTACAGACGCTGTGGATATGGCTGTTATCTCAACTAAAGAGGTTGGCATCCCATAGATTGGGTTGCCTAAGGATTCTCGCATTTAACTTCATGTGAGATAATGTTGAAGGGCCTTGACATTGAGGTCAAGGAACCTTTCGAAGTCTTGGTCCCCCTCAAGGACAATGTGAAGTTGAGTCAGGGTCGGTTGGGTAGGAGTTCATTCAGTCTCTGAATGATACTCCATTAGAGGACTGGTTATGGAAGGTGAAGGTGGAAGCGGTTGTTGCCTTACATGGTCAACAAGAGTCTTGGTTTGACTACGTGTCAAAACCATTCGAGGAAAGAGGTTCAAGTTTTAGAAACTATGTTTTTCAGTCTCAAAAAAATAGAATGGGGGTTGGACAACAAGAAAGCTGGGTTTTAAGCTTGCTATTTTGAGAAGAAAAATTGGGACAGTGACTGACGTCGGTATAAAAACTGATGCCAGTGAAACAAGTTGCTGATGTCAGTCAAAGAACTAATGCCGGTGAAGAAAGGCTACCGATGTCGGTGGTAAAACCGATGTCGGTTACTGTGTTCTCCAAAAACTCAAAAAAATTGAGAGTTTTTGGAAGAAAGAAGAAAATGTACTCACTAGCTCAAAAAACCAGATAAAGACAGAAAAGAAGATGAAGACAAGCAGACCCTAAATGTTAAATCCTAAGAATAAACTTTTAGAATCCTATTGGCTTATGCCTTAGATTGTGTTTGAGAAGTTGGCTTGTAGAACAGGTCCTAGAAGAAGCAGTCTAAGGTTGGTTTTAGGTTAGTTTCAGTGCTCAAGAGTCTGTGTTAGGTTTCGTACGTGGCCTAGTGCTAGGAGCTTGCTCCCCTCACTTCATGAACCCAGAGCTGAGCTGGGATGCTTAGCCAGTATATACTTCCCCTAGAGATTATCCTCTACTAGAGAACAGAGTGGGCTTTCCCCTTGGTAGTGAAGTCCAAGTGGGATTGCCAGTATGGGTAAGGTATCCGCTAGGTGATGAAATCCTAGTTAGACCTTGTCTCAAGTGAGTTTAGATGTTTGATTTTGTGCAAGTGATTTGGTCATGTAACATAAGTGGACTATGCTTTATTCATGATGTGGTTTTAATTACTAGATGTGAGAGATAAGTATGCATTCAATCAGAAATGAAATGCAATAGATTTTAAGCCCAAATAGAAATGTATGTTCGTATGCAGACAAGTGAGAAGAGGTTGAAGAGTATGATTTTGACTAGTCTAAGATGCAAGAATGAAAGAAGGGTTCTTTTTAACTTTGTTAATAGCGTCATTTGGAAAGAGATAGAAGAAGAGAGATGTAAGGAGAGACCTAATACACCTATATGAAAAGATTGCTTAGAAGAAAAAAGTATGAACCCAAGGAGAATTCCTAGGGTCCCACCAGGCGTGCCAGAATGTTTCAAACAAGTTTTCACTTTTCTACATTCAAAGGAGATGAAAGAAACTAAAGTAATGGACAAGGGTTAGATCATACCCAGATGAGGTCTGCACATCTTATCCAGATGACTGAAGGGAATCCTCTTTGGCTGTGGAGGATGACACCTGCAAAAGAAAGAGACTTAAACAAGAAAACTGTTAGATAGGTAGGTAGTGGACTGCCAAGAAATGCTTGATCCCAGAAGTGCAAAGACTTCCTGGAAGGGTGTCAATCCACTGATTGATAAAAAGCAGAATGTTGCTAGAAAAGGAAATGATAAAGGACTGAACAAAATAAATAGAAATAAATGCATACCTGTATGTAGCAATCTATCTTCCATAGTCACCGGCGTCGGTGGTTCTGCTGGCGTCGATTGGTTAAGGTCTCCGGTGTCGATTATTCTACCAATGTCGGTAGGGGCAATGGGCCTGGTGGCCAGTGTCAATTGAGGAAATGAGGCTTTAGACAAGTCTCAGGTCAGTGTATGGTTGATGGGATAGTCTGTGGTAGTCTGAGAGTCTGTGCAGGGTTTGCAGGATAGAGAGTGTAGCCTAAAAGAAGGACCAAATGAAGGATAGGGATGTGTTGCCAGAAAAGGGGTATGGGTAGGAGAAGGGCCTCTCAGCTTCTCTGGGAAGGAAGTCAGTTGTTGGTCTGGTTGAAAGTCAAGTCTGGGTTGATAATATGGCTTTAGACGAGTCTCAGGGCTGTTTGTGGTCAGCAAAGTAGTTTGGGGTGTCTGTGGGAGTCTTTAGTGGCTTGTGCTAGGTTTTTAGGGCAGAGAGTATGGCTAAAAATGGATTGAATGGATGATAGGGGCAAAAAGAGAGATAAAGGTGAGAGAAGGCTTTTTAGCCTCTCTAGGAAGAACACACTGGATTGTGTCAAGAATGCTTGGAAATGGGCAGTAAACTATTTGCTAATGTATTTAAAAAGAAACTGAAATAAAAACTAGTACAAATACTTAGCTATGGGTGGAGAGGCAGAGATGCAGGTGGCCTGTTGATAGTGTCACTAATGCTGGAGGTGTCGTGAAGCGTTCAATCTGGTGTAGAATGACTGGAGCAGAACCTCTGAGCTTGGAGAGTGCTGTTAAAATGCTGATATCTGCAAGAAGTTGAGGAGCAAAAAAGATTGAAGTCTAGAGCAAGAGGATTCACATTCACAAGAGACTAGCAATGGAAGCAGAAAATGTAGTTTTGAAGGGAACCGACACCGGCAAAACCACCGATGTCAACCAAATAGTGATCGATGCCGGTAGTTGAAGAATGGAAAAAGAGGCTATTTTTAGTCTTTTTCCCTGTTCTTCCAACTGCCAGGGCTAACTGTCATTGGAAAATAGCTCAAGGCAGATTAAAGGAACGTGAGAGGCTAATGGGAGGGTTAAAATGGGGGTTTAAGTAATTAATATTTGGCATGCGGTGATGTGTCAAGGGGGCCATTAATTTAAAATAGTTAATTTATTTTAAATTAATAAGTATGTGGGTTAGGAATGTTTAGGGGGTGGACCAAGGAGACCAAAGGAGGATGACCAAGGGATAAACACGATTTTGGTGTCTACAAGAAGATTGTAAAGAAGCATAAGAGAATAATAACTCTTTATTGATTGTGTAATAATGATGAAATGATCTTGTATATATTGGTAGATTTAACCCTAATCCCTTATGAATGTTTTGTCTAATAGGGTTGACCCAGTCGACCTATCATAGTTTTAGAAAATAATTCACTAGGTCATGGGCTAGGTCAACCAAGAGCAAACCTAGAACTTAAGTGAATTTTACCCAAAACTATACAGGGTCAACCTAGTCGACCTAGTACATTGAATAGTCAAAAGGGGGTAAAGGTTAGGAAAATGGGGCAAAAATTAGAAAATGACTGAAGGAGTATGAAACAAAGGATTAATAACTTAGGGAATGGTTTTAGGAGCTAGTTAGATTGGTAATAAGTGGAAATAAGTGGAAATAAGGGACAATAATCTTATGAAGCACCAATGGTCTCCCAACCCCTTTCTCGATGCATCCCTTAGGGTATGAATTCAAATAGATTGAGTTACAGTGGGTTCTTACAAGATATAAAGCATCAATATTTGATCAAAGTTGAAAATATTATGTGTATACATATGACCCACTCGAATCTCATCATGTGTCACTAAGGTGCAATAGGGGATGGTGCTTTGAGAAAGAACATAGGAACACATAACAATAATGCTAAAATTAAATCATAGAATAACTAAAAGTAAATGATGGAAAGGGAAATAACTAAAAAGTAAATGTGATGCATACCTTTATTTACCTTTATCAATATATGATTGTCTATTGTGTTATTAGTTTTGATTATGTAGGATGTAGAGAGTGCTTTCGACAAACCTAAGAATACAAAACTAAATAATAAAAATAAACAAATACAAAAAAGACAAGATAATTGGTGCTATGTGTATGGGAGAACTTGTAAATATGGAAAATGGGGTGACAAGTGTTATTTTAGAAAAAATGACCAAGTCAAAACTTAGATAAAATTAGGTAATAAAAAATCTAAGGTTACTAAAGACCAAAATACTCAAACAAGTAAACCTTGAGTAAGAAAGGTAATATCACCAAATCAAACCAAGGATATATGTCAAAAAGGATGGTAATCAAACATCAAAAATCAGAAAAAATGGTAAAACAAAATTGATGAGTGATCAGTAACAATCCTTATCTTACTTTAAAATGGAAAAAGGTGCATAAAGTAAAAATAGACTCAGGTGTCCACAAAAAAGGGTGGTATAACATATGAAAAATGGTAAAAAGGAAAGAAAAATAAGTCTAGGATTGTAAATATATGGAGTAAATAAAGTAATACATAGTTACTCAAACATATTTTTTTCTCTAAGGATAGATAAAAATGAATCAAAGTAGTTATATCATGTTTTTAAGATGTGAAGAAGGAAGTAGAGAAGAAGGGAAAATAGATTTAGAATCACAATTTCCCTGTCAAGGGGGAAAATGAAATGGGTAGATGGGAAAATGAAGGAAAAACCAAGGTAGTTATAGGATGTTTTACAAATTTACATAAAACACTTAATTTTATTAAAATATTCAAAAACAATTTTGAAATTCTTGGTTGCCTACCTGTGATGCACTCACTACAATTGTTGGGCATCCCTCTCATCTCAGTTGTCATCTCCTTGCCAACCTCACTCTATTTCCTCTTGTTTGGTATCTAAAAGATCTTTTTATCTCACCCACCAATTAAAAATAGCAAAATTACTTCCATTTCACCCTATTTAAACTTACTTTTCACAATTCCTTATCTTTCAAATATTTACCATCAAATTCCTTATTTTGCTCATATATTTATTTTTACTAACCCATTTTTTGAACCATAAAATTTTCTAGAATAATGATTTATTAGAGAATATTTTTCCACTAATATATGCCTACAATCCAAAAAAATCAATTTTTGGTTATTTTTTTCACTAATCTCTATAGGTTCACCTAATGTTCTTCACATTAGAAGCCTTCACTTCTCTCACAAAATCCTTATTTATCTATAGTACTAAGGTAAGTAAATGTATGTGTTTTTAAATTATATCCTTTCTTTTATCTTATTTTCTCCTTACTTCATTTTACTTAGCATCAGTGTTATGTGTTATCATGTTATATTCCTAAAGTACCATCCCATATTGCACTCATGTGACACATGATGAGATTCAAGTGAGGCATATGTATACACATAATATTCTCAAACTTTTATCACTTACCTATGCTATTTATCTTACAAGAACCTATTGAGTCTCAATCTATTTGAGTACATACCTTAAGGGGTGTACCAAGAAAGGGGTGGGTAGATCATTGGTGCTTCACAGGATTGTTGTCCCTTTTGCCACTTGTTATCTACACACTTGTCTTCTGAAAACCTTATCCCTAAGCTTGTTATTCTCTCTTGCACACTCCTTAATCATTTTATACCTTTTGTCCCCCTTTTCTTAACCTTAAACCCCTTTCAACTATTCACTATACTAGGTCTACTATGTCGATCTGATACAATTTTGGGTAAAATTCATTTAGGGTCTAGGTTGGATCTTGGCCGACCTAGCCTACGACTTAGTAAATTCTTGTCCATAATTTTACTAAGTTGATTGGGTCAAACCTTTCAATAAAAACTTTTTGAAGGGATTATATTTAAATCTTCCTCTATATACATGCTTATTTTTCCATTATTTAAAAAACATAAGAAGTAAGAGCTATTACACATCTGCTTATCCACCATTCTACTTGAGGAGTAAGCTTAGGGTTTCATACTTTCTTTAGAGATATGAATATTGTCTTATGGATAAGTGTTTTATATTCATTGATAGGTTGTGTATCATAGAGATGATTTGTCCTTATCATCATTACATACCAATATAACCTCTTGCAAAGCACCTTGCCTAAGGGAGAGATTGAGGCTCAATGGGTTCATATTCAAAGGTAAGTACTCCTAAATTTGTTTCTTTTTCGTAGTAGTAGATAGATATGCATTTTTACTTCTCTTTCATGAATTAGTATCAGGTATACATTGATGTGAATATATATATTTTATGCATGTTTATTTTTTTTAATTTATTACGCCTGCTTTATGCCACAAGGTTTGGTGAGCACTAGATTAGACTTTATTTTATTTGTTATTAGTTTAGTGAATATAAAACATAGGACCTAGTTAGGGTTATTGCATGATTTTACTTTACTAGAGGCTTTGGAATCCTCCATAGCATTGTGTATTGAAATAATATTCCCCCTCATTGGGTCTAGTGGATCTCTATATAGGTCATGTACTTGATTATCTAATGTATCCACAATCGGAAGTGTATCGTATGATCTATCTTCTTTGAGTTAAGATTGATTTATATACATGATACATATATGATTGCATATAGCGGGCTGGAATAATTTTCCATTGAGGAGGATGAATTTGGTAATTTTATTTGTTTTAGTGATTATTGTCATGTTAGAACCATGTGGTATATAAAAAAATGAAAATGGAAACAAAGAATAAATGTAAAATACATAATTTTTTTTAATTATTTCATTTTAGTGAGGATAATAACACACACTATTTGAATGTACTTAAATAATTTTAAGAAATAAACTTTAGAATGTGATGGGGCACTAGGTTAATAAAATTCTTAAGAAGTGGCAAACTAATTTTTATTTTAATTTTGTTTAAAGCTGGGAACCTTGATATACACAAAGGTACAATGAGGCTTGAATCTATGTTGGTGGTAGTACATGGCTTGGTATTGGGGCCCACCCCCTCATTTCATGACCCCAAAATAATAAGGGTGTTAAGCGCGTATCCTTTATACTTCTAACCAAATTTTTATAATTGACCATAACACCAAGTCAACATTCTTATTAGTAATGAAATCTAAGTGGGTCTACCTAGCTGGGATTTATTTGATTGCCAATTTTATGATTATCATGATCTGGTAATGTGTGGAAAATATTTTGACTAAAATGGGAAATTTATCCTCCTATTTACCCTATATATGCTTCTAAAATAGGCAAATTGAAAAAGATAATTTCCCTCAAGATGAAATCTACTTATATAATTTTATTTTTTATGTTTTAATGAAAAATAAAGATAATGTTTCACTAAATGAAATAAATAAAATAAAATAAAATAAATAATAATAAAATGAAGCCCAAAAAGGGTCCCACTAGTTGTGCCATAATGTTTAAGTAGTTTTCATCCATTATTTTATAAAATAGAATAGTAAAAATAGGTGATTAAGAATAATTCAAGGATGCTTAACAAAAACATGTTCAAATTATAGATAGAAAAGGTTTTAAGTAGAGATCATTTTTGATCCTATAGGATCAATGTTGATTATATGAGTTGACATCAATTTTGATAGTATGGATAAAGTTTTGATGACATGAGCCTAAATATGAGTTTGATAGTATATAAGATAGATAAGGATGGCTTAGGATAGTCTAGAAATGATAGAGTAGATAAACAGGATTGTAAAACATAATGTAAAATAGAAAAAATTACTTAAAATAAGTAATGTACTTACTTTCAAAATGTTTCAAATCTATAGTAGCTGTAAGGTTGGTGAGTGGATTTTCGACCTTTGGATAAGTGATGATAGACTAAATCAAGAGTATGGATTCCACTAGGTAAATAATTATCTAGCAAATGTTTCTTAGAAATTATTTTAGTGTTTTAGTGCTTAATTTTAGGTACAAAAATATGGTCTTTTGCTCAAGGGTGTCCTATGGTTAAATCGACATTTATTCAATAAAATCAAAATCGATCATGGGGATTGGTATTAGTTATTTCCTAAATTTACCAAAGTTTTTTGAAATGGTTTCAACCATGAGGTTAAAGTAGGCCTTAAGTTATTGAACATATTTTTTATGCTAAGGGAGTTGTTAGGGATTTAAAATAATTTACTTTTATTTTTATGTAATAAATTTAGATAGATTTTAACTTTAGGTAATTAGTTAAAATAAATTAGTTAAGTGAAACAATAATTAGGTGGCTTAAAATTAATTACATGGGGTGAGGGTAAAATAGTGGTGGCTTAAAATTAATTACATGGGGTGAAATATTGATAGATTAAGAAAGGGGATTTAAAAATGATACTAACACAAATATTATTGTGCAAAATCCTAATGCCTACAACTGGACTTATAGGATATTCATATCTTAGTAAGAGTAACTTTCTCACTAAGAGGGTAGTAAGCTTACATGGTTTTGGGATACTATATTTTTATTTTGGTTGTCTTGACATGTATAATTTTGATGATTCTATTAAGTTATGGAATGTCTAATATAGCTTGTATTAGTGGTATCTTAGTGCACATTTTTTTTAAATTCTTAAAGTAAGTAAAATTTGCCTTTGTGTGTTGTTTCCTTAAGTATCTTAGGAAATGGTATTGGTGATGGAATAATAGAAGAAGTGGTTTCCTAAGTTTTTTCCTTCTCCTATATATTCTCTTTGTCCTTGATTCATTCATTAGGAATATTTTTCTCTTCCTTTTCATTGGGTATCTTTATGATAGTTGGTGTAGAAGTGTTGGTCAATGTTATACTTGAACGTAACTAAATATTATCATAGTTTATGGAATTTACCCCTATGGTTCCTTATTATTTTGTACAATATGAAAGGGTTGCCTATCTATTCTTAGGATTTACCATAAGTTGGTCATGTAACTATGTTTGATTTACTTGTTCAACTTGTTTGGTTTAGATGGTAGGAGCAGGAATCAAGGCCTATTAAGGTGAGAATATCATTTGTTGGTTAAATTATAGTTGGAGTACCTATAGTTAATTATATTGAGTAAACCATGGTTTTTAATTCTATTGTGGCACCTAAAGATGTTATGGTATCCACTCTTATGGAGACCAAGATGGTGGTCCCCAATGTTGAGGAGGTGTTGGTCCATCCCATGGCATTACCCATGGATTTGAAGGATTTATAGGAAAAAACTAATTTGTATTATGATGGTAAGATAAATCATTCCCTTGTCTTTATGAGATAAAATTGAGATCTTCCCTAGGCTGGGTACTTTATTTTAGTTGATTTTATATGACATGAAGGAGATTAAATTTTCTTATGTTATGATTATTTTCATCACAAAGAACACACATATATTTTTTTTAAGAGGATGGTCCCAAAGGGCATGTTTCAACCTACACCTTGGGTAACATAGCTTAAAATTTAGTGGTGACATTAAATTTTTCATACATCCCCTATAATGTGGTTTTTAGGTATACTAATATGTCTAATTTAATACTTTAAAACTCTTCCATGAGTTTACTTACCTCATTACTTCATTTTCATATTTTTATTTTCCTAATACCCACCTTTGCCCTTAATAAATTCCTTCATAATTCAACAATATCATTGAGACCAAGTTTAATTAGATCTTGTTTCCCTATTAGGATCAAGGATTCTATAGCATAGTTATCCAATTCTTTCAAAAATTAATTTTTCCTAGTTCTTCATCCAATTCATATGCACCCCTTATAAAGAAAAAAGGAAATGGTCCATATAGGCTTCCATGTTTTCATCTTATTTTTATTTTATACTGAAGAATTCATCCTTTATATATTCTACCTAATGTAATCCTTATATTTTTCCAATAATGTATTTTAAATTTCATCCAATGTGTGAATGGATTGTAGTTGTAATCCCATAAACCAACTCAAAGCTAAATCCTTGAAATTTAAAGGAAATAATTTAAACTTTTGATTATCAATTTTGTATTCATAAGTTTGACATAATACCTTGAACTCAAACAATAACTGTTAGGATCCTCTATTGACTTTCCCCTAAAATTAGGTAATATATATGGGGATATGTTTTTTCATTGGAGTGTATTGATTTAGATCTAGGATAATATGACATGTAAAGGTTCTTTGTACTGGAGGAGCTCTACCTAGCATCCCTAGTTTTAGGATTTAATATTTTTCCTACATCATCTCCCATTTTTTTCCATTAGATATTATAAATATCTATATTAGGTAGTGTAGGTTCATCTAAAGTGGTTTCAAGTCTACTTGATTAATATTATGTATCAAATCTATTTCATACAATTTCTTTTATACTAGACTATTTTGTCTGAAATGATATACTTACTTCTGGGAATTTATCCCAAGGTTCAGAAGATTGGAATGGTTATTCTTCCCTAGTTATGGGAAGTTACCTAGACAATCCTTTTCCTAAGAATTCTTCTATCCCACTTTTATACTATGAATTGTTGGTTCTTGTGGTTTTTTATGGGATTTTCTAGGAATATATCTTCACTTTGAATCTCTTAATCTATTCATAAATTTATTTTGGCTTATAGGATGTATTATTTATTCACTCTATTATTTAGAGGTTTTGATATCCTATTAACACTTATAAAGTCCCTAGAAATGGCATGAAAATGATGAAGTTTATTGTGTCCTCTTCATTTATCTGATATGTGTCATGTCAATCTAGGCAGAGTCTAACAATTGTCTACAATATGATATGCAAGTGTTCATAACTTATGGTCTTATTTTTGAGGCAATTTGTGAATCATATAATCTACTCTTAAAATATAAATTTTTTATATTTTAAGATCATTTATAGAATACTATACATCTGAAAATGAAATCATAAAAGAATAGGCTAAACCAACCAATCACTAAGAATAACCAAGGTACAATAACCAATATGATAATACAATATAAACAAGCCACATAGAAGTGGAAATAGCAAAGGAAAATAACACATAATGGAGAAACAAAGGCCACACATCCTATTTAGAAGAAATAATGTACATTAAAATTGTTTCAAGTGAAACATCATCATCCATAGGCTCCATTTACACCACATGTCCCTTTTGCAACATAGATCCCTACTGAGGAGCACAAACAAGTGGCAGTAAACTTTCAACCTTGTCTATCAGCATGTGAATTTCAAAATTATTGGCATAGTTCCTCAATTCCTCAACATCACTCACTTTTATAGAATCAACAACCTTTTCCAGATGATTTATGATATTTCTAATATAATCATACACATATTTACCATAGTAATCAAAAATCAACTAATCACTATCACCTTAACCATCACTAATTATTGTAACAACATTAACAAAATTAAGGGTAGAAAATGAAGGATCCACATGTCTAAAACTAGTCTAAGGGGAGATTAAACCACCATGCTGTAAATCATCCATTACCTCCTTTTGTGTTAACATCCAAGTATTAGTATTTACATTATTAGAATCATATGATCTAACCCACTCAAAAAAAATTGCTCATCTACTTGTTTAGAATAGGCATCCTTCATCGAATCCCATCCAAACTCAGACAACTAAACCTCAACTAAAGATTCATGAGTAAATATTCAATTTGGTGGTTTGGACCATTTAAGAAAGATGCTAGTATCAAATTAGAAGATAGAATAAATATTCAACCTAGTTTTTTTGATATTTTTTCAATTAATCTTGAGGAATCTAGAGCTTTAGGAGAATTTGAAAGGAAAAAATATATAGAGATAAATTTAATGTTGAAATTAATAATCATCCTTGCCTCAAAATATAAAACATCTAAGTTTATTTGTTTTTAAATGAACCAAATGAATTTAGTATAAAACACCAACTAGAATTTATAGAAAAAAAATGAAGCTTCCTATGAGAACACACATAAACAAAGGCAATATTGTACCAAGAGATCTCATAAGACCAACTTTTAATACAATGTTTCAAAATATTAGTAGCAAAATGACAATAGAAAAACACATGCTCAGTAGTTTCCAACTTCCATAGAATAAATAATAAGGTTGTAAAATACCAAATTTTGAGATGACAAACCCAAAAACTAACTTATTCAATAATAACAACCATCTAAAACAAGATTTTTTAGGTTCAAGACAAGAAGTCCAAACAACATTAGAATTGTACATCTAGATAAACAAGGGGTCACATACATACCAAGGATGTTTAAGGGTGAGGAAATGACATTTGGAAAAATAATTTTTTTCATACATCATCTTAGTAGAATAATCATATAAAGGTGAGCCATTTAACCATTTAATATTAACCTAAAACTCACTTTCCTCATCAAAAATAAAAATAGTGTGAGTAGACTAAATGGCCTTAAAAAGGAGGTTCAAGATCCTTTTATAATAAGAAGGAATTTGATAATTGTTATAAATCTCAACCCAAGATGCCCAACCATCATGAAGAAAAAGATCCCTAAAATTCTTAAGGACCTTTGAGTACCAAACATAGGCAGAGCATCCCCTAGTCAAAGATAGAGGACATATTTTGATAGAAATATTCCACCATATTAACCTATACCCATGACATCGAACACCCAAATCATTAAATATAGAAGGAAATAACACAAGTTGTTTAACTAATTCCTAATATTTCCATATAAAAGAAAAAATAGGAGAACTTGCCACCTTGATATAAAAATAACTAGCCAACAAATAAGATATATTAAATCCTTTCCAATTAGGTTTACCTTTAGGGAAACCCCTAGAAGTGTTATTTATGATCAACACTTTCCATGAATCATCTCCACTTAGAGATATAGCAATCAATTTTACAACCATAATAATACCTTTAAGATGGTGATCTTTCAACCCTAAACCACCGAACATCTGAGGGACACAATAAAAATTATAGGCCACCACATGTAGTTTTCTATTACCCCTACCATTAGACCATAGAAATTCCATTACAATTTTATGAAGCATGTTAATCTGAGCTTTACTAAACATACATTATGATACATAATATATAATATAAGAAGAAATACAATATTTGTGCACTTGAATACATCTTGGTAGAGACAAGAGATGGTCGTGACAATTCATAATCTTCTTATTGATATTTTCATATAGCCAATCCCACATATGCATAAGAAAAGTAAGAAGAGAAAATGGGATACTCAAATATCTATTAAAAAAACCATTATGGTGGATTCTCATTCCAACCAATCATAAAATAATTATGAAGAAAAACTTTAGAACTAGAGAAGAGAAATAGAAAGCAAGCATAGAATGAACTTGTTTCAAATTTTTCTTATTAATATCAAAAAATAAGGTAGTTTCATCACTAAACAAAAAATCAATAAGTTCAAAGTTATCTAGCATGGAGAGGCTTTTATTGGGAAGACAACCATTGAAATACTCAGAAGATAATGCAAGGCCTCAACACCAATGAAAAACAAGAAAGGTACCAGAGGGAAACCATGTTTAATATATCTTTAAAACTAAAAAGATTGAGTAATCTCACCAGTCACTTCAATAATAGTAGAATAATCTATAAAAAAATTTGACCATTCTATAAAATCTATCCTAAAACCTAAAAGCTTTCAACATCAACTCAATAAAATATCATTCAATCTTGTCATATGATTTTTCTAAGTCAAGAAATATCATCACGACATTATGATTAGAGTCAAGATCTTATTGAATACCATCCCATCTTGATACGAGATTATCTAGAATATATCTCCCTTTAACAAAACGTGTCTAAGTCTCAAAAAAATAAAGGGAAGAAATAAAGAGAGCTTCCTAGCTAGAATTTTTGCAAAAATATTATATGATACATTAATGAGGGTGATATCCCTCTAATTTTTGACTTGGGTGTGATATCCATCCTAAGGGATGAGCTTAATAACCCATATATTACTATCAATCCCTAAAAATACTACCTCAAGGACTTTATTATACATAGAGAGACATTCCTAACATATTCAATTTTATTTACCTTATAAAATTTAGTAGGAAACCCATCAACCCTTGGTGCCCTATCATCTTTAAGAGAATCAATAGTAGACTTAACCTCATCCAGTGAGATTTCACTATCAAAAAAGGTTGTAAGTTCTCAAGAGAATTTTATAAGGATACACTTGGAACATAAATATTTTATTTTGACAACCTTGGGCTCTACACCACTAGAGAGGAAGATATTGGAGTAGAAGGGAAAATGGCCAAATTTATCTCCTTAAGGTCACTAGATAGGAAACTACCACAATTAATCATTGGAATATTTTCCTTGGAGCTATTGGTCTTGAGGAAATTAGATAAAAACATAGACCCTTTATCATTCCATTTTAACATATAGTGAATTTGGGTTCTCCTAAAGATGAATTCTTGATGTTGCCTTAGTTAATGCTTCAACAATGAAAGACTATCTTTAAGTTTATCATTACTAGGGTCATTTTAAATATTGAGCTCCATAGAAATATACTTTTATTGGGAAATAAGAGCCACTTTCCTTATTTTCTTGGCTTTGAACTAATCAAAACTTCTAGCAAACTTATTTGAATGGCCTATGAAAGATTTTCATCCATCAATAATGGTCGAGGAATTTGAAGTTGTTATGCTAATATTCTAGGAAGCATAAATTCTATATCTAAAATAACATCATTTAGGTGAGAAATATTGAATTTATATAACCTTTTCCAATCCAAGGATTTATCAATCCCAACATTATTCACAAAAACCTCAATCTTTATTAGATGAGGTCAGAAATGGTAAAAGGGATAATTTTGACAAGGTTATATCTAACCTCTTGCTAAATGGAAAAAATAACCTTATTAAAGTAGAATATATCAAGCCTAGAGTATGCCCTCATATGATTATGTTGGTTATTACACCAAGTAAACCAAATGCCTTTACTTTTCCTTTTTGTATTTTATAAGGGGTTTAAAAACTTATGTATCTTTTTAATTTTAGACTAGGAAAAGCTTGTTTCCCTTCCAAAGCAATGGATTGCCACACTACTTGTCCTCTTTCTCATTAGACATGTTAAAATATCCCCTAATAATACAAGGGATATATTTTAGGTTATATGAGAACCAATTACATAGATTTTATCTATCTCTATAATCATTCATGGCATAGACATTACATAGTCTAAAGCATTGGCCATATTTTCTGATGATAATCCAAATTTCTCTTTAACAAGGAGATGAACCATGATATGACGCAAATTTATCCCATTATATATGCACAAGGATGGAAAAACCCCCTCTACATTTAGGATGATCATTGTAAAAATTGGGGAGCCTTGGACAAATGAAATTAAGCACAAAATCAAGCTAAAACCCAACAACTTTAATTTCTTAGATAAAAATAAAATTAATATCCTCTCTTAACTACTTTAATTTTATGAGAATGGGATTACATTTAGGGGACTCAAGAACCATGACATTCCATATGATACCCTTCATAAAAAATAATAGAGGGTGGGGATAGTTAGGTAAACCTAGGGCCTTAGCCCCTCCCTTATTCTCATAAAGTCTTGAAAATAAAGGAGGGACTTTATTTTATTTATCTTTATGATTCAAATCATTTTCAGAGGAAGGGAACCCAGTTTTGTGATTGTTAATTTCATCCCCAACCACTATGCTAAGGAAGTGATCAGTGTTTAGGCCAATTTTACGTCTTTTAAAACCTCCCTTAACCTTACCTAGAGGAATGATGTTCACATAAACATTGACCAAGGGGTTAAGGTCCTTCTTATTAACAATAAACATACTCTCAGAAACTAGCTCAGGGGAAACTACCATGGGGGAAGTTTCTTTAGATAAATATTGTAAAATAGGACTCATCAAGATGTCAGGGGTATAGGAAACCATTTTAGTGGGTTTGGCCTTGATGAAAATGTATTATTTTTATAACCTACCTTTATAAAAGGGAAAAAAAATCTTTTAAACATCACTACCATCACCTTAAACGAGGTAGTTAGGGGACAAAAGATCAATAGGGGGATCTAAAACACCCAAGCTATCACCAATAGTAAATCAAAGGTAGGAGAGGGAGGGATAACTATAAATTGATGCTCTACTATAGAGTTTTTATTTATAATATCATTAGATATATACTCCCCATAAAGCTTCTATAAAAAATCATTTCCTAGGCCATAAGGGGATGAAGTACCTATTGTCCAAATTTGGTCTACATACTAAAAATGTGCATAGTCCAAGAGTTTAGTAGGAGCAGGATCTAGATTGAAGAGTGGTCTAATGATTCAATATGATTAGGATTCATGGTGAAACCAAGTAGTTCAAGGTCATATAATAAGTGTACACAAGCTTTATATTTTCATAGTTCTTTCAGGCCTTAAGGATCAAGCAATAATTCAAGTACAAGTTCAAAAGAGATTACAAGCCCTAGAAAAGCTAAGTACAAAACCTTTTTGGGATAAGTCTTTACTTTGGAATTATTTCAGGCTTTTATTTTTCTAAAGCTAAATTCTTTCAAACCCTTTTTATGGATAAGTGTTTAATTATTTCAAACAAATTATCTAAGACAATGTTTTTGAAGGCATGAGTTATTTTAGACAAAATGTCCAAAATAAAAGATGAAGACTTATTTCTTTTGGAAAAAAATTCACATCAAGAAAGGCTAAGTGTAAATTATCTCAAACATTTTGTCTAAAGTAAAAGCTTAAGGGTCATGTCTTTCAAGAAAATTATTCAAAGAATTTTCCTAAAGGGTCATTCTATAGGAAAAATGGTCCAAGGCAAAAATCCCAAAGGTCACTTTTTCAATGTGTCCCAAACACTTTTATCGAAGGGTCTTTTCTTAGGAAAGTGAACCAATTATAAATTCTGAAGGGGATTTTCAAAAGTCCCAAAAGGTTATTTTTCAAATAAAATACCCTATACAATTTTCTTGAAGGGTATTTTCTTTAGACAAATAGTCCTAAAACAAAGTCATGATGGGATGCTCTATAGCAAAGTACTCTATACAATTTTACTGAAGGATCATTTCTTAGGAAAATGGTCTAGTTTAAGGGTTTTGAAGGGTGTTTTTTCAAAGAAGGTGCCCCAAATGAAATGTCCAGCAAAAGGTCCAAAGGAAATAACCTATGGTATTTGTGATCTAGATAGTTGTGTAAATGTCAATTTCAAGCTAGAGGAAATAGTTATTTGTATTCAAAAAGTCTAGGATGGCCCCATAAGTGTCAAATTAAAAAATAGAATATGATCATTAGTTTTAAAATATATAGTGATGGTCATGCAGATGTCAAATACATTCACATAGATGTCAAAGTTCAAGCCATGACAAATAGCTATTTTTATTTAAATGGGTTTAAGATCGATGGTCTACATTTAATTCAAGTAAATATCTAGTGGTATGACTAAATTCAAGAATTAAATATTATGTTTACATGATTGTCAAATTTAGGCCACAATAATTAACCATTTGGGTTCAAAATGTCCTTAAAAGGTTTAAAGTTGGTCGAGATCTAACAGTCTGTGGTAGCCCTCATACTAACACATGAGATCTAATGATCCATTCTAGAGTCAAATGATTCTAAAGGTCCTTAGGTTAAATCCCTTAAATATTTACAAGTTAGACATGATCCAATAATATGAGATCATTAAGTTGAGATCTAACCATGTACATTCACTAAAAAATGGTGGGTTTGAGCTAGATCGATGATCAACATTCAATCATGCATAAGCAAATCAGTGGATCACAAGAATTGATAAGAAAGTGGGACTAAGGATATGTATGGTGCATGTGATCTCATACATCTTGATCTAATGGTGTGTAATCAAGTCAACATGTCAAAGGGATCTTCTGATAGTAAATCAAGGGCTTCCATGAACTCATACAACAAAGATCTAATGGTGTAAGTAGATTTAATAAGTCAGCATAATATGTGGAACCAATAACAATAAAGATAGTTTGGCATAATGAAATGGGTTGACTTGGTTTTTGATAGCCAATCAAATAAAGGTGAATCCAGACATTTTATATGAAAGTCAATAGGATAGTTTTTGACTCAGGCATGTAAATGCAAAAGAACTAGAGCTTGAATATGATCTAGTTGGAACTATAAAAACCTATATACACATAATATTTTCAACCTTTTATCAAATATCGATGCTTTACATCTTGTAGGAACTCATCAAGACTCAATCTCTCAAAGTGCACACCCTAAGGGGTGCACTAAGAAAGGGGTGGGTAGACCTTCAATGCTTTATAGGATTGTTGTCTCTTATTTCTACATTATTACCAATCAAACTAGATCCTAAAACCATTCCCTAAGCTATTACTCCTCCCTTGCACACTCTTCCTATCCCTTTTTTGCTCACCTTGATCCCCTTCGACTAGTTAATTATACTAGGTTGACTAGGTCAACCTTATATAGTTTTTATCCTTTGATTATTAAATAGGGTCAAATATGTTAACCCTATACTATTTATGGTATTTTCACTTTGAAGTTTCATCAACCCTTCAGCTAACCTCACTTAGGACCTAGTGATTTATCTCCTAAAAACATATAGGGTGAATTGGGTTGACCCTGTATAGTTGACATGTTTAGAAAGATTAAGGGTGAGATCCACTTATAAATAAAATATCATTTCATCATTATTTAAATATGTAATGAAGAGTTATTTTTTTCTCATGATTCCTTATAATCTACTCTTTAACCATTCTACTTGAGGAGTCTTAGTTTAGGGTTTCTACTTTAATAATCTAGTCTTGTGGATAAGTCTTGGATGCTTTTCCCTTTCTTAGTTATCCTTACAAACCACAACAACCTTTTACAAAGCCGCATTATCCAAGGGAGAAATTAAGTCTCGACGGGTTCACATTCAGGTAAGTATATTCTAACTTTGTTATCCTCTCTTTAGTAGATAGAAGTAACATACATATTGGGTCATATAATATTACTCTCCATATTCCATGTATTAAGGTCTTACTCATACTTAACCTAATTCAGATTCTCTTATACATGTTTTGAATTTTTTACTAACCCCTCATATTTTTCCATAAGCTTTAGTGTGAAATAGATTAGATTTACTTTCTTGTTTATTAGAATAGAGTGAACATGAAACCGAGGACTCTTTTAGGGTTTTTACATGATTGTGTTAGACTATATGCTTTGGAACCCTTCCTAGCATGGTGTATTATGACAAGTGATCCCCTAATCAAGTTTAGTGGATCCCCATATTGGTCATGCTCCTACTTAATAAATGTATTCCCAATCAGACATGTAGGTATGCTCTATCTTCTTTGAACCATGATTTATTTATAAACATGATGTATTTCTAATTGAATACATTCTGGTGAACTCGACGTGAATCCTATCCTACCACTAGTTGGATTGTCTTCATGTTTCCACTTTCTTCTTAGAATTATTTTCACTTTGGCTTCACTTTCATAATACATTTTGGTGAACCTAACATGAATCCTATCCCCCACTAGTTGGATTGTCTTCATGTTTCCATTTTCTTCTTAGCATTATCTTCACTTTGGATTCATCTTGATAATACATTATGGTAAAATTGACATGAACTAAATCTTATAGGATTTGTTCACATTTTTTAATTTTTTCATCATTATTTTATCATTCTATTTTCCATATATTTGTAGTATTGGGTTGACTCTATCAACCCTATATCTTTTTTTACATGTTTCTTGTCTCATATACAGAACTAGGTTGACCCATTCGACCTCATTTTCTTTTTTCATCATCTTTCAATCCCTATTTACTATTATAGGTCAACTTAGTTGACCCTATATATTTTGTAAGCCCTATTCTCTGTACTAGGTCAACCCAATCGACCCTATATTGTTTTCTACTTTCCCTATATGTCTGACTTAGTTCTTTATCTTTTTGACTTCATTCTTTGTCTATGTTTGTTATTTTTATTGCTTAGCATTATTTTTCTTTCCTCAAGCATCATATCCCCTATTATAATCTTCTTGGACAACTTAAATCCATTTAGACACTATATGGGTGTATCTTTTCTTCTTATCCTTTCCTATTTTTTCTTCTTCTTTTTAGCTATTGGGGTATCTTGTGATGCCCATCGACACATTTATATAAACTTTGGGGAATCTTGTGATACTGACCCATATATTATTTTATAATTTGGGGCATCTTATGATGCCCACTCTTATTCTACTTGGAATGATACCAAACTAATTCAACATCAATAAACTTTCTAAGATACATAGATTGTCTCTCACATGATCATCCTTGATATAGATGTTAGTGTAGGATCCTTCCCTTCTTTTCATGATTTATATCTATGTCTATATAACACTTTTTATAGGTTATTATCTCTCCCTCTATAGCAAGTTCTTTTCTTTCATAAACCTTTAGTCCTCCCTTTTTATTCTTTTGGTTTCTTTATATACGATAGTCTTCTTTATTTTCTTGTATTTTTCTCTTTTGACACCCCTTGAGTTTTTATTTTGTGAGTTGCTTCATATGATCATGGATAGGACCCAACATTCTTCACAAAATTAACATAATTTTTCTTACCTTACATTATCTTTCACCTACTTATTGACACCCTCATGAATTTTTATTTTATGAAGTTACAATGTAAGAACATAGATATGACCTAGCCCTCCTCATAAAATTAATATATTTTCACCTTTTTATCATCCATTTTCTCAAACATTAGCTTTTGCTTCTTTTGTTAGATGGAATTTTCAAACAATCTATGTAAGCATGTTTTCCTCCATTTCCCTCATTCTTATTATAAAGAATCACATTTTACTGTCACTGTATCCTTTTTTTTTCCTTTGTCACATTTTTAATGATTTAAAGTAATTCAAATTTTTATATGTGTCACTCCTCTTGATTTCCCCTTTATTTCACTCATTATATTCAGTAAGTTTGTATTCAAGATTTCACTTTTATTTCACCTAGATTTATGAGACTCTTAGACACATGCTCTCTGGAGTTATCTCTCTTAGAAAAAAAGTCCCAAGTATTAAAAAAAAAGTCATATTTAGCACCCATGTTTATTTTTCCAATCTATATGGAGGAGGAATATAAAAATCCATCAATAAAGTTAAAATCCAAATCATTTGCATAAAAAAGAAATGATATCTAAAAGGCAGCATACAAATCTCAAAAGTCAAATTCACACCAAAATACATAATTACAAGCACATCCCCTATCTCTAATCAAAGATAATACTCCATAGTTGGCCTCACATAGAGGTGAGGTCATTTGGGGTATAATAAGCCAATAGATTTGAATAAGGGAATTCAATAAACTCTATGGTGCTACCTACTTTCTCATGCAAGTATCCAATTTTTGTATTAGATCAACAACTCTATAAGGGGTCCTAAAGAATGGGGAACATGTTGTGGGAAGGTAGGTACATTTTAATTTTTATGCATATATCCTTCATGGTATGATTTATATACTTCATTTGTTGACCTAAGACTTGTGTACATAAGAGAAGTTCTTCAGAGTTGTTAAGGTCAAAATTTATCTTGTTTTGACAAACATAATTTGAGTGTCTTGACTTCGATCAAGAGTTCATGTACCTTGTTTTTTCCATCATTATCCTCTTCACCCAATCAATTTCCCCCTTGATAGGTAAATTATGATTTTAAATCTATTTTTCCTTCTTTAAATCCCTCTTCTTCATATCTTAAAAACATGGTAGCACTACTTTCTTTTAGTTTTATCTATCTTTAGATAAAAATAACATGTTTGAGCAACTATGGATTCTTTTTTATTTTTCACCATGATTTTAAATTCCTAGACTTTACTTTCCTTTTACCACTTGTCATTGTTTTACTATCCTAATATTATGGACACATGAGTTCATACCACTTTTTCCATTATTTAGTGAGGTTGTCTTGTTACTTATCACTCATCAATGTTGTTTTCCCTTTTAATGCACCTCTTTCCATTATTGAGTGAGATACGGATTGTTACTACTCACTTATCAATGTTGTTTTACCATTTTTATTTTTGTTTTACCATTGATATATTTGACTACCATTATTTTTGACATGTATCCTTGGTTTGACTTGGTGAGTTTTCCTTTATTACTTGAGGATATCTTGTTTGAATTTTTCAATCTTTAGTAGCCTTAGCTTTTTAGTTACCTAATTTACTCTTGTTTTTTGACTTGGTCATTTGTTCTAACATATAAATTGTCACCCCATATTTCCAAATTTCAAAAGTACATACCATCCTCATAGCACCAAATATCCTATATTTTCTTGCATTTGTTTGTTTTTATTCTTTAGTGTTGTATTATTGGGTTTGTCAAAAGCAGCCTTTATACCCTACACAATAAAAAATAATAACACATCAGACAATCATCCCATGATAAAGGTAATTAAATATACACATTACATTTATTTTTTAGTTACTTACTATTCATTCATTTAATTTTTGCTATTTTTGCTTTAAAATATTGCAACTTTTTTTTAACCTCAACATTGTGTGTTACCATGTTCTTTCTCAAAGCACCATCCATATTACACCTTAGTGACATGTGATGAAATTTGAGTGGGGAATATGTATAAGCATAATATTTTCAAAATTTTATCAAATAATGATGCTTTATATCTTATATAAACCCATCAAAACTCAATCTCTCTGAGTGCACACCTTAAAGGGTGTATCAGGAAAGGGGTGGGTAGACCTTTAGTGCTTCATAAGATTGTTGTCCCTTATTGCCAAATTGTTATCAATACAACAAGATCTTAAAACCATTCCTTAAGATTTTATTCCTCCTTTTCACACTCCTCTAGTCTTCTAACTCTTTCCATCCCTCTTTTCCTCACCTTGATCCCCTTTCACTTGTTGACTGTACTAGGTCAATTAGGTTGACCCTATATATTTTTTAGCCTCTCATTACTATATAGGGTCAACAAGGTCACAATTTTACTATTTAAGTTATTCTCACTTTGGAGTTTTGTCAGCCTTTTGACTAACATAGCTTGGAACCTAGTGATTTATCTACCAAAAACATATAGGGTCGACTAGGTCGATCCCAAACAATAAACATATTCAGAAGGATTTAGGGTGAGATCCACTTATAAATATAAGATCATTTCATCATTATTTAAATATGTAATCAAGAGTTAGTATTCACTTGTTCTTATTTACAATCTTCTCTTCCACTATTCTACTTGAAGAGTCTTAGCTTAGGGTTTCTACTTAGAGAATCTAGTCTTGTGGATACGTCTTAGATGCTTTGGAATTTCTTATTTATCCTTATAAAACATAAAAACCTCTTGTGAAGCCCCATTTTCTAATGGAAAGATTGAATCTTAATGGGTTCACATTCAAGTAAGTATATTCTAACTTTGTTCTCCTTTGTTTAGTAGATAGAAGTAGCATAAGTATTGGCTCTAATAATATTACTCTTCATATTCCATGTATTAGGGTCTTAATCATACTTAGCTTAATTGATATTTTATTATACATTTTTTTATTGTGTTACTAACCCCTCATATTGTTCTACAAGATTTGGTGTGCACTAGATTATATTTACTTTCTTGTTTATTAACATAAAGTGAACATTAAACCTAGGAATCTTTTAGGGTTGTTGCATGATTATGTTAGACTTTAGGATTTGGAACCCTTCCTAGTATGGTGTGTTATGATTAGTCATCCCATAATCGGGTCTATTGGATCCCCATATTAGTCATGCTCTTGCTTAACAAATATATTCCCAATCAGAAGTGTAAGTATGTTTTATCTTCTTTGAGCCAAGATTAATTTATAGACATGATGAATTTATGATTGTGTACAGAACCAAGCATTGTTATCAGAGCTCCATATAGGTAAAATATGTCATTTGGACCTGATACAAAGATCATTACTTATGAATAAAGGTTAAATAATTTATAGGTTTTCTATGAATATTGTGATTGTGTGGAAACCAACAGTCTAAGATTGGTTTTACATGTATATAATGGACCCAGATTTGAGTTTGAATAAATGTAGATATAAATTTGATCATAAGGAATCATGTCTCACCTATCTTTAGGGTCACTTCTTAATGAGAAGATAAAACTATCCACCTAAATTATATGTGGCATAATTCTACCAATCCCAAGATATGATCCTTGTCAGCAAATAATTATCATGGAGTTATAAAAAGACACTAGGTGGATAGATAAGGATAATAAGCATTCAATTATTTTATAGAATTTATTCCTTATTAATAAGATCCTAAATCAACATCCTCGATAATGTTAATACATAAAAATTAGTTGGGCCTTTTTCAATGCATATCTCTCTCTCTCTCTCCATTTATTTTATCTATAAATATAGGATTCCAAGCCTTAAAATGGATCCCTCTATCCCTCTTTTTGGTATGACTAGACTCTACTAAAAATTGTACTCTAACACCTTTTTTATGTAATAAAGAGTATATTCCATCATTTTATAAGCTAGATTTAAGTGTGTTCTATGAATTCATGTACTAGGGTTAAGTGAATGTATGTTATTTTCTTATGTCTAAGTTTTTCTTACCTTTACGAAGTGCTTAGTAGTTCTTACATATCATTATAAATGTAATTTATAGTTTATTGTCTAGCTTGAAAGTGGATATTTTCCATCTCTTGTTAATTTGATAATTTATTAATGCCTTATTCTAAAATATTTATGTGAGAGTGATATTATTTGGTATTGAAAGTGTCTCATAGTGTGAGTTTGAGTGATCAACTTATTGGTGCATCACCTCTTTTACATGCTTTATGAGTTATTGTCAAAATCTCTCTCCCTTTTCTAAGAAAGTGCTAGTTTAGGTTTAGTATAGGTGATAGATCCATGAGGAAGCTAGCCTTTTATAAAGTTATGATCCATTATTAGGATACCCATAGCCTAAAATTGGTCCCATGTTGGACTCGATTTGAGCAAAAGAGTTGAACAATTTTCTTCTCAGTTAGGTTATAATCTAGAACACCAATAATTTTGGCATGGCTAGTGGGATTCAGTTTCTTTGGTAAAATTTAAGTTTGAATATTGAGAAGAATAAATTTAATTATCATGAGAGATCTAACATCATCAAAATTTTAATATACTTCAAGTTTCAAAGCTTATAACATCTTCTAGATAGTGATTTCATGCCAAAGGTTACAACAAAATAATCAATTAAAGGTATTATTTTTGAACATATTGAATTGCTTTCTACATATTATAAAATATCAAGATTCAATATTAAAATACCTTATCATCCAAAACATCATTCATCCTCAGGGCATTCTAATTTTCTAGTCCAATCTATTATCCCCATAAGCCAAATCCCCTTTTCCCAAATGGTTATCAAGAATTAAGTGTTTATCCCATTTAATATGGGTTGGTCCCTTAAATTTATCCCAATATGATGACATTCTTATGTCTACCCTAAAAATTATCCCTTTCATTTCTAGAGAATGGGATAAAACTACTGCTACTGAGCATATCCAAGATGTTGCCAATCAATGTTCTATTTATAATGTTACTCAAGATAATTTGGCTCTAGATTACATGTTGACCCCTTCAATGGAAAAGATTGAAATGGTATAAGAACCTTCCTTTGACCTCTGTTTCTGCTTGGGATGAGTTAGGCATAGCCTTAGTTAAGCAATTTGAAGACAAGTCTGATCATGTATCTTTGGCTGAACAAATGAATACTATACAAAGGTACCCCCATGAATTGATGTCTGATTCTAACCTTATATTAAAATATATATGGACTAGGATCCCTACATTGGTTAAAACATCCCTAGAGTATGCATTTTTGTACTATCTTAAGGCCCTTAATTCTAATATAAGTGTAATGATATAGTCTATAGGTGGTAATACTTTGTCAAATGCCTATGAAAATTATATAATAACATAAAATAGCTTAATATAAGTTGGTAAACTTAATATATTACCTCTAATGCCAATATTCTTAGAATTACAACCTATTCTTCCTCTGTACATTCCCTAAGTTTCATTTATAGCCCCTATTCCATCTCTAAAAGTCCAAGTTATAGCCCCTCCTAATCAATATAATGAGATTGGTGATTTGAAAAGAATGTTACAAGATTTTTGAAATGAAATTATTTCACTCATGAGATAATAGTGACAAGGTAGACCTTATCATTAAAAAAACTAGAATACCTATCAGTCTTTTAATAACTAAAGACCCCCTTATCAAGGTTTCAAGAATAATAAGCAACCTTATCAAAATAAAAGAGCCATAACCCATACTAAGCCATATGAAACCCTTGATCATAATATACCTTATAATTCAAAATCTATTATTCCTCAAAATAACTTGATGTAAGATCCAAGTTGGAAACCTTCTAATCCAAATGACACTCATAATCAAGCCTTGGTATCACAAGATATTACCATGACAAAAATGACACAAGAAGAGTTATTTCTTCAAGGTACTCAGTATCACGACATAAATGTGGCATTCCAAGGACCAGTTCAATAAGATATAGGATATCTTGATGTTATCAATGTTAATTGGCAATTGGATGATCATATTGTATTCAAACAAGTTACTAAAACTATAAAAACAAATGGTCAAGTGATAGCTCTGACTAGAGATAAAAGAATAGCAATTGAGGAAGTTCAAGATGTGATCAATAATTATAGTGTTCCTAATTTTATTTCAAAGAGTGTCAAGGATCAAGTTTATATTCATGTAGCATAAAATTTTTAGATTACAAAGATAGTGAAGGTTCCCCAAATACCTCTAACTAAAGAATAACTAGTGGCTCAAAATTTATAGTTAAAGGTTAATGGAACATATTTTATCATAATATAAAAAATGAAGAAATTAAATTTTCATATTATCATGTGGGATTATATTTATATTCGATGGTAAAAGGACATGCTTATTCAAGAACTTTCAAATCTTAAGGTATCTAAAGAACCAATTGAGAAACAAGGAGATATCTTAGCCAATTCAGACCAACAAATCAAGAAACCTATTTAGAAGATACATAACACAACTAAGGTGGAAAAAAACAATGTTAAATCAAATAAAACCCCTCTCTCTTATCTCTCTTTCATAGTAGGTGACTGTTTAGTCTATAATTGTATGATAGATAATGGATCTAATAACATTGTCATGCCCAAAAAAATTGTAGATAAGCTTGGTCTTATCTATGAGCCAAATACCAAAGGAGTATTGAAATTAGATGGATCACCAAAAAATATAGTAGGTATAATAAAAATCCTAAAAATGACATTACATGCTTGCCCCAATGTTGTTATTTAGCATGATGTAGTTGTAATGGACTTGCCTCCTTATTTTTCCATGTGTTTGTCAAGAGACTTTAATTCAAATATTGGAGGATATTTGTCAGTTTATTATACCTATTTAATTATTAGAAATAGGTATGGGAATAAGGTAACAATATGTTATGAACCTATTTTAATATTTCATTTAAAGCCATATATGCGAAGTATGGTGAACACTAATTGTGTTATCTCCAACAAGGTACTATAAAACAATGAAGTAGAATCTGAATCACCTCTAGATAGAGTCCCATATATTTTCCTTGATGAATGGGCCTATACTTTTCATGTATATGATCCATAAAATTTAATTTAATAATAAGGACTTGGTGTCTATTGGCTTCATGAAAATGATGCACCAATTTCAACATTGATGAAAGATGACCAGCCTATCGATGGACTATGGGAGCTATATTTTGATGGATCTAGGAAAAAACATGGAACTAGAGATATAATGATGTTAATTTATCCATCTAATAAAATTTATTTATATTATCTCAATTTTTATTTTGGTTATTCCAATAATGTTATTGAATGTGAAGAACTAGTGCATGGTTTACAATGGGCAAGAAAGATAAAGGTCAATTCCTTAAAATTATTTGGAGATAGTGAATTGGTAGTTCACCAAGTAAGAGGACTTAATATATGCAAGAATCCACTACTTAGGTCCTACAATAATATATTATCAAACCTAAGTAAATACTTTCAAGCCTTAAATATTCAAGCCATATCAAGAAATAAGAACAAGCATGCATATAGGGTGGCTGCTATTAGGTCACAATTTAGTATCCTAGATAATATAAAAATGAAAAAATTTAGTCACACATCAAGGTAATTATAAGACCTTCTATCTTAGACAACCATGATAATTTACAAGTATTTGAAGATGATATTCAAATTGTCAGATTATTACAAGAGGATGTTAAATTCTCCTCAAGGAACCAAGATAAGAATTTACAATAGTATGATGACTAGATTTTGAAATTGAAGACAAAAAAATTGCCTAAAGGATTGGTCACCCTTGAAAACATATTCAATAGAGATGATGAATTGAGAAAATAAAATTTTGTCTTGTCAACCAAGGAAGAACACTATACAAATGTAGAGATTGTAACTAATAAGAATTTAAATTTAGGAAAAGTTTACACATCTTTAGAGAAAGAAAATTTTATCAAGTTATGTTCAAGTTGTATAGATATCTTTGCATGGAAGTACAATGAACTTAAAGGATTTGATCCAAGTCTAGATCAACATACCATTAAGTTAGAAGATGAGACTAGGTCAGTCATATAGAGATAAAGGCCTATTAACCTAAATCTTGAACCTCTGATGAGAGCTGAACTACATAAAATCATTGAGTTAGCTATAATATTTCTAATTAAGCACTCAACTTGGGTGGAAAATGTTATTTAGATATAGAAAAATAATGGTGAAATAAGGTTATGTGTTGACTTATATGACTTGAATAAGGCCTCTCTTAAGGAACACTATCAATTGTCATCAATTGAACATATTTTATAGCTATTTGTAGGTTTAGAAAGGTTATTTTTATTAAATGTCTATAGTGGATATAACCATATTTTTATCAAAGAAGAAGACCAATTCAAAACATCCTTCACCATAAAGTGTGTGACATTTGCATACAAAAAGATGCCTTTTGGTTTATCTAATGCTAGAGCCACTTTTCAAAAATCCATGGACATGGCATTATAAGGTCTACTCAACAAGTTTATTCTTGTTTATTTGGATGAAATAACATAATTCTCTAATATTATAGATGAGAATTAGATTCATCCTAGACAAGTGCTTTAAAGATGCATGGAATTTGAAGTGTCTATGAATCCAAAATAGTGTGTTTTCTCTGTATATGAAGGTAGGCTTCTTGGACATGTACAATGAAAAAATGGTACAAACATAGACCTTGATAGGATAGAATAAATTCTTGAATTTTCATTGCCTAAATAAAAGAAAGCCTTCTAAATCCTTTTAGGAAAAATCAATTTCATAAGGAGATATCTCTAAAATTTTGCTACTTTAGCTAACCACTCACAGTTATGCTAAAGAAGGGTCAGAATTTTAGTTGGTATAAAGAAGGATTAAGAAGATTTGAAGAGATCAATAAAGCTATATCTAGTGCTCCTACACTCCTGAATCCTAATTTTAAAAAATATTTCTTCTTATACATTTATGCTAACATTGACACAATTTTAGGTATTCTCATGTAGTAGAATAAAGAGACTTTAGAGAAAACAATAGCCTTATTCAGTCAAGGCTTAGAATAATATGAGCTATTATTTTTTTAAGAATCATGTTCTTATATTTATAAGATATTTTAAAAAGTTTAGGTACTGATTTTTTAATAATAAGATAAATTTGATGGTTGTACATCCAAGTGTCAAATATTTTCTTCTGAACAAGGATATCAATGACAAGAGAGCTAGTTGTATAACCAAGATTACGGAATATGATATTGATATTAAAGTATAAAAAATGGTTAGAGGTGAAGGAATTTATGAACATCTAGCCCAAGAATTGTATGATATTAATGAACTAGCTATGGTGTCAAATGATGAAGAAGTTGCAAGTGACCAGACTTCATCTGCTAGTTGGTTCCAAGATACGGTAAGGTATATATATAATTGGTGTTTATCCTTATCATCTCACCCATTCAAAGAGGAGATATTTTATATTTTAATCAATTCTTTTTCTTCTTGTTGATGGCATATTGCTAAGATCCATAAAACTAGGTCAAACATAGAAGTTACTTGAGTAGTTCCATGATGAACATGATGGAGGACATTATTTAGCAAGGATCACAACCCATAAAATAATGAGAGGTTGGTATTATTAGCCAAGTTTATTTGGTGATTTTCATACATGGCTTAGGAAATATAGACACTATGCTATGTATGTTGGAAAGGTGAAGCTTACAGCCTTACCTCTCCAACCAATTTTAGTAAATCAATCCTTTATCCAGTGGGAATTAGAATTTATTAGTATTATTAATACCACTTCAAAATTAGGACACAAGTGGATCCTAACTACCATATATTATTTTACCAGATAGATAGAGTCAATCGAATTAAAAAAGCTAATGAAACAAATGTTTTGAACTTATATGAAGTTTTGGTTACCAAATTTGAAGACCCTTTAGCCATAATTTCTAATAATAATATGGCTTTTGTAGGATCTAAGATCAGCCAATGGGTAGTTCAACATAGTGGTTTCCTCAGTACCTCATCAAAATATTATCCATAAGGTAATGGCCTTGATGAGTCCACTAACAAGAATTTATTCAAATTTGGTCTACATACCAAAAATGTGCATAGTCCAAGATTTGAGTGGAAGGAGAAGGATCCTGATTGAAGTGTGGTCTGATGATTTAATATGAGTAGGATTCATGGTGAAACCAAGAAATTCAAGGTCATGGAATAGGTCTCCATAAGCTTTAGATTTTCATAGTTATTTTAGGCCTTCAAGGATCAAGGAATAGTTCAAGTACAAGTTCAAAAGGGCTTACAGGCCTTGGAAAAGCTAAGTATAAAACCTTGTTGGGATAAATCTTTACTTGGGAATTATTTTAGGCTAAAACTAAATTATTTCAAACACTTTTTTGGCTAATTATTAAATTATTTTAGATAAATTGTCTAAGACAATGTTTTTAAAGGCACGAATTCTTTTAGATAAAATGTCTAAAACAAAAGATGAAGACCTACTTATTTCAAAGAAATTATCTGCCGCAAAAAAGGCTAAGTGTAAATTATCACATATATTTTGTCTAGAGTAAAAGCCTAATATTTTAATTAAATTTTCCAAACATTTTTCTTGAAGGGTCATTCTATAGGAAAAGAGGTCCAAGGCAAAAATCCTGAAGGGCACTTTATCAAGAAAAGTGTCCTAAACACTTTTCTTGAAGGGTATTTTCTCAAGAAAGTGAACTAAACAAAAATTATGAAGGGGATTTTCAAAAGTCCTGAAATGTCATTTTTCAAATAAAGTGCCCTGTATAATTTTCTTGAATGGTATTTTCTTTAAGCAAACAATCCTAAAACAATGTCTCAAGGGGTTGTTCTATAGTAAGTTACCTTATACAATTTTACTAAAGGATCATTTCTTAGTAAAATGGTCCATTTTAAGGGTTTTTGAATGATATTTTTTTAAGGAAGGCACCCCAAACAAATGTATAACAAAATATTCAAATGAAATAAACCATAATATTTATGATCTAGATAATTGTGCAAACATCAGTTTTAGGCTACAAAAAATAGTTGTTTGTATTTAAAAAGTCTTTGATGGCCCCATAATTCTCAAATTCAACCATAGAATATGACTGTTGGTTTTCAAATATGAGGTGATGGTCATGTAGATGTAAAATATGTTCATGAATATGTCAAAGTTCAATCCATGAAAAATAGCCATTTGTATTCAAATGGGTTAAAGATCAATGATCTGCATTCAATCCAAGCAAATAACTAGTGGAATGTTTGAAGTCAAGAAGTCAATAAGACACTCACATTACTATCAAATTTAGGCCATGACAAGTAACCTTTTGGGTTCAAAATGTCCTTAAAAGGTATAAATTTATTCAAGATCTAATGGTCTATGGGAGCCCTTATACTAACACATGAGATCTAATAATTGGTGCTAAAGTAAAATAAGTCAAAAGGTCCCTAGGTTAAATCCCTTAAAGATATACAAGTTGGACATGATATAATGGTGTGGTATCATTGATCCAAGATCCAATTATGCATGTTCACTTACAAAAGGATGGGTCTGAGCTAGATTGATGATCAACATTCAATCATGCACAAGTAGATCAACGGAGCACAAGAACTAACAATAAATGGGACTAGGGAGATATATGGTGTGTGTCAAATCATAAATCTTGATCTAATGATGTGTATTTAAGTCAACATGTCAAAGGTATCTTCTGATAGGAAATCAAGGACTCACATGCATTCATACATTACAGATCTAACACTATGAATAGAGTTAATAAGTAAAAAAAATCTATGGAACCAATAAGAATAAAGATAGTTGGGCATAATGAAATGGGATAAGTTAGTTTTTATGGCCAATCAAATAAAGGCAAACTCAAATAGTTTCAATGGAAGTTGATGGTGTAGTTTTTGACTCAATAATGTAAATACAAAATAACTAGAGTTTGGATATGATTCAAGTGGAACTAGTGGATCAAAGAATTGTCAGTAGAGTGTCATATAGGTAAGATAGGTCATTTGGACCTAATATAGATACTAGTGTTTATGAAGCAAGGTCAAACTAATGGTCTAAGATTGGTTTTCTATCTATAGAATGGACCCAGGTTTGAGTTAGAATAAATGTAGATTTAAACATGATCATAGGGAAATGTGTCTCACCTATCACCAGGGTCACTTCTCAATGAAAAATATAGTTGGCCATCTAAAGTATATGTGGCATAATTCTACCAATTTTAAGTCATGATCCTTTTTAGTAGATAATTAGATTATATCATGGAGTTCTAAGAAGACACTGAGTGGATAGATAAGAATAATAAGCATTCAATTATTTTATAGAATATGTTACTTATTGATAATATCCTAAGTCAACATCCTCAATAATTCTAATCCATCAAAAGTGGTTGGGACTTTTTCAATGCTTATCTCTCTCTCTCTCTCTCTCTCTCTCTCTCTCTCTCTCTCTCTCTCTCTCTCTCTCTCTCTCTCTCTCTCTCTCTCTCTCTCTCTCTCTCTCTCTCTCTCTCTCTCTCTCTCTCTCTCTCTCTCTCTATTATTTCTATAAATACATGATTCCAAGTCTTAAAATGGATCCCTCTATCCCTTTTTTTGGTATGACTAGACTTTGCCAAAATTTGTACTTGAATACCTTTTAGATGTAATAAAGATTGAATTCCATCCTTCTATAGGTATGTTGAAGTGTGTTCCATGAATTCATGTATTGTGGTTAAGTCAATGTATGTTCCTTGCTTATGTCTAATTGTTTATCACCTTTAATAAGTATGTAGTAGTTTTTACAGGTCATTATAAGTGTAATTTATAGTTTATTATCCAAAGTGGATATTTTCCCTCTCTTACTAATTTAATAATTGATTAATGGATTATTCTAAAATATTTATGTGAGATTGACAATATTTGGTCTTGAAAGTGTCTCATAGTGTGTATTGTGTGAGTTTGAGTGATTAAATTATTAGTGCATCACCTTTTTTGCATACTTTATAAGTTATTGTCAAAATCTATTTCCCTCTTCTAAGTAAGTGTTATTTTAGGTTTAGTTTAAGTGATAGATACATGAGGAAGCTATCCTTTTCTAGAGGTCTAATCCATTATTAGGATACCCACAGCCTAGGATTAGTCCCATGTTGGACTAGATTTGAAAGAAAAAAACAAACAAACTTCTACTCATATAAGGTGCAATCTAAAACACCAACACTATATTTGTTAGGATTGAAGTAAAAACATAAATGATCCCTCATAACAACATCATTTATAGATTCAAGAGAATGACCACTAGGATAAGAAACTTCATGGGGAGGAGGGTCCATCTGCACTTTATTTTTATTCAAAATCACATCCTTATTAAGCAATAGATAATGTTTCTTGAGATGACCATATTTTTAATAAAAAAACATGGATTAAGTCACCCTAAGCCCTTAATATAACATGAGAAAGAATATAATTTAATATAAATTATTAAAGTATTATTAAAAACATCCAAGGGTTTTATAGATATTAAGAACCTAGCATTCATATACGCTAGGAATCTCATGTTGTCTTCCATTCTTAAGACATCTCCTAGGGAATTGATGGCTTGTGGTAAAAAATTTCAAAGATGTACATGAACATTTTCAATATCAATTCATTGTGGAGCCATTTTAAATTATAAATCATTATAGTCAGTTAAGGGGTTCCACAAGATGTCTTTAAACATCATCTATCCAATATTCCATAGGGGTTTACTAATAACTCTTCTTTTCATGTTTTAATTTATAAAAAGAGCCATAAAAACCCTTTACTTAAACATTCTATAAAATGTAACATAGACACCCATTTTTATCCCACTAGAAATAATCCAATTATCAAAAAAAAATCCTTGAGGGTAACATATTTTTATTTAGGAACACAAATAAAATCCCAACATTCTTGAGTTAGGATTCCTCTGAATATAAATCTAGAGCCATCAATTCATTAGGGCAGAAAGAAAGGGTCTTTCCTAAGAAAGGAATCCTACCAATTTATATTGAGAACTTATTTTTGGGGATAGAAATTTTTGGTTATATTCTATATAGGACAAAAAGGGCTCCATATGGATCCTTTGGGGCTTCATCTTGCCACATAAATATTCTAAATAATTTCTTTTATGAACCTAGTTTATCCTCCTATTTTTGACCCAAATATTATGAAAGGTTCTCCAAAGAGTAATATTTATTATATATTTGGGAAACTGAGGGGTCATTAATTTTTCCACACTTAAAAAAATAATTCACACATGTAGTGGCATCTCTCTTGAGCACATCCATAAACACTTACAATGAATGCATGAGAAGCAAGCTTTACTAAGATTGTGCATGGATCAAGGAAAGTAAGGAAAATGACCACACCAAGAAATAAAGAAAAGAAAAAAAAAAAAAAAAAACCTACTAAAAGCAATAATATAACACAAATCTACCTAACAAGATTAAAAATGAATGAATTGGAAAGACCAAGGTAGAAAAGGTGGCCAAGGGTGGAAATTGGCAAGAATGAAGGGTTGAAACTTCTTAATGGAGGAAGACTAATCATCTTCCACTTGCATAGCTCCAAGACACCTCCTATGCTTTCCAATTTGGGAAAAATTTATTAAAATATATTTTTATTAAATTTGTCTCTAATATAATTTATTATGAAGGAAAACACATTGTTTACTAATTGAAATTACACAATGCTAATCTAGTTTTCTAGAATTGAAATTGCATTAATGTAAACCACTTTTTTTGATCCAATTCTTTGAATTGAAATGGCATAAATGTAAATCACACTATTTAATGTAATTTTTTGAATTTAAATTTCATGTAAATTAAGTGATTGAAAGGTAAATTCTTGAAATTAATTTGTGGAATGTAAATATGTACACAAAAACAACCTTGCAGGTTTAAACTCAAAAAATAGTACTTTTCATGGAAATAATTAACAAAATTAAAACACATAACAATGAATAATAAATAATTACCAAATATATTCTTCTTATTTGGATCAATGGGCCCTCACCCCTCCTTGAAATAGGATTAAACACTCTTAATCTTGGAGATAATTATTGAACTCAACTTCTCATTAATATGGAAAGGTGTATATAATACGAAAAATGGTAATTCGCAAAACTAATCACTCACTACCTCAATCATGAAAAGAAAATTATATATATACTACAACATTTAAAATAACTTGTTGAAATATAGAGTAACAACTAAAAATATGATATCCTAACTAATATTTTATTTTATTTCATAAAAATGTCCTTTTCCCATTTTAAGAAAAGATGTGGAAAGTGATATATTTTGGTTCTTAAGTGATTCCTTGTTTGTTTCTAGTGAATGGTTTGTATTTTCTTGGTAGCTATAATTTTTGAACTTTGATTTAGTTTTTAGATCAAAACATAATATTTATAGTCACTTTGTGAGAAACTTACGTAAATATAGTTATTATATATAGATATATTATTTTGATAAATTATATATTTATAATTCAAAGCATTTCTAGAAATTTGTTTAAATTCATTATAGTTAATATGCACATTATTTTAGATATTTTGTATACCATTTTAGTGATCCTTTAGGTTGACTAGAGACCTCTAGAGTTAAACTAGTGACTTTTGTAGCTTTGTTGGGTATGTTTAGAAATAGAAAAAAATTCTAGTAAATTGTCCCATAGACTCCTCAGAGTCATAATGCTATTCAAATATAGATCTTTATTAATTATTTGGTTGACAAAAGTATTTTCATTTTACTATAGTACTTAATTTTGAATTTTACATACAAAACTAGTGTATTTACCATGTAATTATTATAACATAGTGGTCAAAAAAAATAACAATGAATTATACATTATAATCAAAATAAATAATTCATTATTATTTTTAAATTAATAGTGAGTCTTGTATTGAGAGCCCAAATCCACTTAAAGGAAGGTTATTAGGGGGAAAAGGAGGTTATTACTTGGATATAATGGTCAATATTATGGACCCATAAAAAATTGGTCCATTATCAAATGATATCCTCCTTAAAAGGCCACTTAATCAGAGATTTGTCAAAAATTCTAGAGATCCACTCTCTACTACAACATGTCCTAGTTTTTTAGTACAAATCACTAATTATGTTTCAAAAAATACACCAACACAAAGGTTGTACACTTCATGATGGGTATTGAAAATTCTTATAATTAATCATTGAGAAATTATACACAAGCTACTATAGATTATTATCATGATAGTGGTACTCATGTTTATGATTTAGATCAATTTTTGGATTCCAAGTTGTGATTAGTTCCTTCATAGTGGCATGATAATTTATATTCCTAAGAGGTCATTATTCCTATGATAGATACAATACCTATTAATTGTGAGGATTTTTTGGGAGTCATTGATTAGTATTTTCTTTTTTCAATTTCATGTATTAAAAAATACAAAAAATTGAAAAATTGAGAAATTTATAAAAACCATGATCGATGCATTTTTTTAGTTAATTTACATCAGTTGATTTATCTTATTACATGAAATATTTTTATATATCTAGTTTTTATATCAAATATTATTCACAAGTCTATTGATTGAGTTTCAGAACATACAAGTTGTCATTTCTATATGTAATTATAGGTGATGATACTATCTTAGGCCCAGAAAAATTCACAGACAAAACCACTCCAACTTAGATAGTAACACATTGTAGTATTCTCTGATTCTATTAAACTTGTCATAGATTACATAGGATCTAATTTTCAAGATTCAAGCCAATCATGATATTTATATAGCTTGTCTATATCACAAAAAAATTATTAAGGGTATCTTTTTACATGGGTTTTCTCATTCTATGAATATCCCTATTGTTATACATCAATGCATTACATTTCACAATTATTTTCTCACTCAATTTAACATTGATAGATTAGTAGATCCCTAATTCATTAAATTTACTAATGTTACAAGTTATTTATATGTAGATAAATTTCATTTATTCTTTCATGTTTTTCATGTTTTCCTTTTGATTCATGTCTTGTGTGTGTCACCATCTTTTTTATATTATGGGCATTTTTTCACATGTCCTTGATTGTGGATTTAACCCTTAATTGTGTGATTTTATGTGTGTGAGTGAAATTTTAAAATGCCCCTTGTATGTGGACCCTTGGCCTTTTGTGAGTGATTTTGTGTGTTATTTTTATATGTCTCATGTATATGATAGTTATTTACTCAGTTTGCTTAGTTTTCAATGTGATGATGGATATCATGCATCTTCTTAGTTCTTTGATGCCTTGATGGATATCATGAATCTTCCCCAAGTTATTTTATTCAATTTCACACACTCATTAAATGATCATTTTTCACTATGTTTCTCATTTATGACATCTATCTAGACATGACATTATGTATGTTTGGTTTTACATGCATATCATGCTACTATATTGCTCAATAACTTATAATGATGCCATGATATCCATTGTTATCATTACTAATTCATATTTTAATAATTTATATATCATTATCATAAATTTATTATTTTGAGCTAATTTATTACATAGGCTTCACAACTCACCTCAAAAGAGGGCACATATATAATGACTTGTCTTAGAGACTCAGTTGAAATGACACACTCAGTAAATAGGGAAATGTAGGTGTTGGAAATATATCCTATCAAGGATAAATTATAACCCCTAAACTAAAAAATTTTCATGTCCTATTTGTCTTGGTCTTTATGTGTTGTACTTAAATATCATAGTGTTTATTGATTGTCAAGTCACGTAATTAGTTTTCAATGTTTTGTCATGTTCATATCTTGGATTCAACTTGTGATGAGTTTCCTCATGGTATATTAGATATATTCAAGTTATGGGGATGTATAATATATTTTAAAAGTGGTATATATACATAAAATCCTCATCGATAACTTTTGAAGAAGCTATAATGTATTTTTCATGATATTTAGTGGAAAATTTACCTTGTAAAGATATGTGTATATTTCCTAAAAAGATAAGATTTTCATCTTAAAATGATATTTTTGACCTCATAAAGTCACTAAATCATTTATAATACCTTTAAACACCTTCAGATTCATGTCATGGCTTAAATTCAAATGTTCATACTTTGAAAATATCTCCTTATGTAAGCCTAGATCATTATTTTGGCCTCCAAAGAGTTCCCACATGTCAAAAATACCCAAATTTTCTCCCAAAAAGAATTATTAATTATTTTAAAGGTGATTTAGGATTTTAATATTCCTTATATTTCCCTTAAGTGGTAGTTCTAAATTTAAAGTATGAATAAAATGCAAGAGAAAGGCTATTTTCATGTGTTTTCATGCAAAATTACAAATTTGTACAAAATTGTTTGTATAGTAGGTATCATGAGCTTTAAGGTGAATTCATGACAAGTTATTCAAATATTACTCAAGTAAAAAGGATCTCAAATAGGATAAAACCCGATCCACAAGCACTAGCTAGCTTTTTTTCACCTCAAGAGAACCATTTAGGTTTGTAGATGGTACAACCATGAGAGAGAAAATCAAGATCTAGAATTTTATGCAAATGAAGGGGTCTTAGAGATATTCCATATTGGGAAATTGGTTATTATTTTGGTTCTCTCTCCTTTATGATCAATAATTTACAAGTTAAGAAACTCACAATGGCTTCTATATTTAGCCAAATAATAATTTTTTTGAGTCTTTTCCCTCTCCTAAGCATCATGACATAAAAATGGAAGTTTATACAACTTGTCAAGAGTATTAACCACCTTTAAAAGAAACTCTTTAACTTATTTGCACATTTTTTAGGTCATATATATCTCAAGAAGATAAATATATTCCAAGTTTCTAGTTTACAAGCAATTTGGAGAGATTATATAGTTTAGTGATTGATCCATGGGTATCAAGACTCATAATGACATGGTTTTTAGGTATCTTTAATGTTCATGTGTTATTATTTCAATACTCTCAAAGTTTCCTCAAGGTAACATAAGAAAGATGCCATCATATAATTTAAGCAAACTTAGCATTTATTAAGGTTTTTTTTATGATTCCTAAGTTTCTATTTTAGCAGGGTTTGCTTGTTCAAAGACCTCCCTCATTGTCATCCCATTTCACTAAATTTCACATTATCATTCATCACTATTGTATGTTTCTAGTCCATCTCTATTCTAATTCTCCATAATCCATTGTCATAAAACCACTTTTCATCCAATTCTACCTCATTGATCCACTATTTTGAGGAGTTAAGATTGTTGTAAGTGTCATGGTCATCTAAATGTTGTCAAAAATTATAACCTTGATAACTAAAGATGAATGATCACCTAAATCCAAATCAAACACAATCAAGAAGTTCTCATGGAAATTTTTAAGAAAGGAAAGACTAAAATATATCTAATTAAAGGTATTTGATTGAACTATCTCATCAAGTTATAATGAATGTATGAGAAGTTTATGAATATGTTCTTGGTCTTCTCAAGATCACTTTCTATCACATTCGTTACAAGTAACATAAGAATAATCATCTACAATCATGCTAAGAGGAGTTGAAATAAAATATGAGAACAAGGAAAGACTTGGATTTTTGAAGGGAGATTTGAAGTAATAAATAATTTAAAATAAAGGAAAAGCATTAGAGTAAATATTTGGATGTTTTTTGGTGTTGTTTCAAGACCTAAAACTTACATATAGTTTGTACAAAGGCCAGATTTTCATACACAATCATGCCTATAAAGAGGAAAAACCTATGTTAAAAAGGTAGAGTGATGAGTATGGAGAACACAATATTTCAAAATGATGGGTATAAGATTGGATCAGAGGTAAACCATAAGGATGGATCAAACATAGATTAGGACATATTTAAATTTGGATATTCACCTATATTAGGGTTTGAATGATATTGAAGTATGCAAATACTAGATCAAATTAATACTATGAATAAGGTGTTGTTATACCTTTAAATTAAATGAGGTTTATGTCTAGGTTTGAGAGTCACGTGGAATGATGTGGATAGTTTTATCAAGCCATGAGGTTTAATATAGAATAACATATCCATTCACCTCATGAAATATCATCTATAGCCTTCTCAAGACAAATCTATTTCCATGATTATGAAGAAGATGGGAGAAGATTAGTCTTTGGAGGAATCTCATGATAAATGGAGGGTTTAAAAGAACAATGAAATTTTGGAATAGGTCAAGGTATGGAGAATATTTCCCCAAGAAATTTTCACTCCAAGGTTAACCTTGAAATGGTCACCTACAACCATATTAGGGTCAATTGTATTGACATCTCAATATACCCTAGATAGGTTAAATTCAATATAAATTTCATTAAAAAAGGAAAATTATTAACTCAATTATGTATTCAAATGGTAAATTTATATCTTTATACCTTCACCAAGATCAATAACTCTACTAAAAGTCTATAAACTCATGAAGGTATTGGTACATAACCCTGTGTACAAAATCAAGACTATAGGAGTCCAAGGGTGACCTTAAAGATAAAATATACTAAATAAAGAGGTGATGGGAAGGTTATAAATTAAATGAGAGATATAAAGGTTCTATTTTATATTGGAATGGATATAAATCACCAGTAGTGGTGGTAAATGCAGTTACATTGAAGGAAATGAGGAGAAAATGTGTTGTAATTAGTTGTATGGGATTGTGAAGAGACTTGGTAAGATAAGAATCATGTTTGAGGGTTATCATAAAATAATAAATTACTAATTATAACCTTAAAAATTTACAAAAAAAAGAGTGATAAATCGATTTTAGTCATAGACCTTTTGAGACACACAGGCAACCTAAGCTAGTCTTGGAAAATTTGAGTCTTGTGGTCTTTATAGGCATGATCTAGCTTTAAAAATTGGTAAAATTTATATTCATGAATTTTATAATATTTATATACTATCTTAAGGATCACATTATTAGTGGAATAATCCACTATTTTTTCATAGTCCTATGCTTATCTATTGACAATCAACAATGGAGCTAGAAAGATTAATTAGAGGTCTAATCGATCAAATAGGGGGTTTGATTTCATGTGAGGGTATGTAAGGTAAATAAGGGAGATGATTAGTCATCATATGTTTTTTGAGATGGATTATACTATTTTTTTCATACAAATATACCCTTTAGGGCTATAACTATAGACAAGACATAAACCTTTATGAAACCTTACCACCATTTTCTATTGATTCAAGTGTTTTCTATCACATTGATGATCATTAAAATAGTGTGTAGACTCATTTAAATATTTTAAGATATTTTATAGTGGATATAATGAATTATACTTGTCAATTTTTGATCTTGAACCTTCTTCTTACAAAATCTAAGATTAATAGTCGAGGCACCACTTCACCATGTCCCTATCTTTATGCATCTTTTTCATAGGAGATTGAAATGGTTAGGATAGTTAAATAGGTAAATGTACTTGAAATATATGGAAATAGGTTTTCCATTAGGAGTTTTTGTGTTATGACCCATTCCTAATAATTGTATAACCCTAAAACCCTTGTAAAACCCTAACAGATATCAGATGGAAGAATTATGCCCAAATGTGCATTATAATGAAGTCTTTGAGCCATAAAATGGTGTTTGGTGTATTCTCGACTCTCCTAAGAATATCCAAAGCCTATTGTCTTGCATGTGCATGAACCATGTTGTATGGAATATGTTTTACAAGGATATTTTCATCCTTTAGGAAATGAAATTAAATATCTTTGTTTATAAAATGAGTTTTATAAGGGAGATGGGGTCCTAAAATTCCTAAAGAACCTTATTAAAATCATATAAATGAGTCTTTATGACCATTTTTCACAATAAAATAGGTCTAGATGTTCAAATAAGGGGATGTGTGCATATAGATAGAAGATGAATAACTCATTCAAGCTAACACCACAACTCCAAAATACTTCATATAGGATATCATGTTATATATAATATATATAAGCCCTAAAACTCATAATAAGTTCAAAACACTAAAGAACTTTGCGTACACATATTCCTAGTTGTTAGCATCATTAGATAGTACCATCAAGAAGGGGAAATAAGAGTAAAATTAAAGTCACTAATGCACTTTAAATCTTCATGAGAATTATCACCAAATTTTGAGAGAGGTGTATGTCAAATTTGAGTCTCAGAGGAGGTGTCATGACTAGTCATTGAGGCCTTAGAATACCAAACATGCTTAGAAAGCCTATTTTATTCTTTGAGAGGTGATTTCACATGCTCACCATGGTAAGGATATTTTTCATGAGAGTCTAAGGAAATTTGGATCGGTATAGGGCATAATATACTAATGTTTTGTGGCATTGGTTTAGACATTCAACACCTAAGAATTATGAATCATCATTAAGAGTCTTGAGTACTCTAAAACCCTTGAAAAACCTTACTAGTTACTTGATGGATAATAATTGAAGGATAAGGCACATAAATATATTGAGATCACCTGAATACCACCTGGATCATCTAGTACACTTTGAGATATTCATGTCCATGGAATTTTCTTATACGGATGGTGTATGAACATGGTAGAAAATAGGTTTTTGAGAGGAAAAAGTGTAAAAAAAAGGTACAAGGTAGTTTAAGATGATGCCAATCACTAGAGAATGAATTTTGCAACATTTTATACCTTCTCAGTAAATAAAATACTCAAAAACATGCCTATAAATTCCTCTAAAACTCTCTTTTAATTAGCCAGTATGCAGGATTGAAGGACATGGTGACCTAGCCACCCAATTCGACAAGTTTGCAGGTGTTTCTTTCTCAAGAAGGTATATATTATGATTTGAGGAATTGATTCATGTCTAAAAATAATTTATTCATAGGCTTATAAGGTTTTATGTATTTTTTCATATCCGTCAAATGTAAGTAGTTAGGCTACTAGTCTTAATTGGCCTAGTAATCCTACTTGGTCAATCAAGAGAAGTTAAAGAATGGCATTGAAGGATATTAATAAGAGTTGATGAAGAGTATCCATGACATATAACTGATATTAAGTGTAAATCACATGCATAATAGATACTTAAGAGTATGATGAATGAGTTAAGTGCTCTTCAACTACCAATCACATGCATAACAAATCCTTTTAATGAGTTAATTGATCTTAAGTGGAAATCAATGCATGTTATATGATATTAATGAAAGAAGGATTTTCTCTTGACTTAAGTCTTAGGATAAAAATAAGGATATGTATTTATACATTGATGATGGCCCACCACTTCATTTCAACACCAAATATCTCATTCAAGGATCTTGCAAGGCATCAAACATGAAAAGATGTCTTAGGAACTATTTATAGTAGGTTGAAATCGAAGTGATGTTTGAGTTAAGGATTGATGATATGTTATTCTCTAATTTATGCCATTCTCATTATTCTCCTCTCCTCATGTTTTCTATATATTTAGTGTTTTATGCCTTATAATAAAATCCCTCTCTTGGGCATGATGAAACTCTACCAAGATTGATCTTTGTAACTTCTTAAATGAATAAAATGATTGTTTTTATATTCCTTTATAAATATTTCGTGTGTTTATATAAGTTTGATTTGCACATGTGGTAGTGTTTTCTCCCTCATCAGGTCCTAATATCATATGTAATGTTTGATGTTGATTGACTAAGCCTAGAGTGGAGCTATTGACTAATTAGTGCCTTGAATTAGGACTTCCATCATTTCCCTCATGATTTGATCGCTTGATGAAACCTTTATGTGAAACACATTTACATAGGAGTCCTTTGGAATTGTAATATTTAGTGATTTTCATTGCTTATTAGTGTTATTTGGAGTTCAAATTGAATGTATGAATTATTACATTAGGTGCATCACCATCACTAGCATTGGTTTTCCCTTTTAGTTATCCTTCTAACTCTTTTCAACCCCCAAAACAAAGTAGATTTAGGAAAATGATTCAAAATTGATATATTTATAAGATCTAGCCTCATAATCTATATTTTTGGTTTGGTTATAGGCATCCCACAACCTTCATACCAATCCAATGTTAGTCTAAGTTTGAAGGAGATCTAATCAATCTACTTTAGTAGGGTGTAACTTGGGTTACTAGTAGTTTTGACATGGTTGGTGAGACATAGATTTAGCCATTGGAGCATTTATTTGTAGTATCTTGGTATTCAAAAGTAGTTTTAAGGACTCATATGGTCATCATTTCAAAGGTATCATTAGGTCTTGTTCATAAATCATTATTTTTCACATGTCTTGTGGTGAGTTTTGGCTACATATGGGACAAAATATTTTCATTCAGTAACTCATTAGCATCCCTATGGTCCATCCCCATTCCATTGTGATCCCTATCCATCTCATTATGACCCCTAACATCCCTATATTCACCCTAATCAAGAGTATGGGAGACTTTATTATGCCTATGATTCTTTTCAATACAAATGTAACTACTCTATCCCTTCTTGTGAATCTCATTCACTTCCTTAGAAACTTATTAACCTAATCATTCATGATAATCTCATGAAATTCCTAATTATCTCAATAAAGTTCTAAGACAATCCATATCAAGATTTAAATAGACCTTGTTTGCATATGAAAAACATATGGTGAGCATTGATACATAAAAGAGTTATGGATAGGAGATACCTATGCATGAGATTAGGAACATGATAAATTCATTACAACAAACTAAATAAGAGTTGGCATCTTTAATAAGACAAGGCCATTCAAAATTTAATAGTGATATGTTGGACATAGGTGGTCTAATTGTAGGCACTAAAGAAAAGTTAGTATCCTATGAAAGACATCAAGTTCACCATAACTAGCAACATGTTCCCTCTTTAATTTCACATCAGTTCTTTATTTGAGTGATTTTTACCTCCTAATAATGTCAAAAAAAATTGTTTCACAACCCCAAAAATTCATCACAATCCTTGCAAAGATTTTTTACTTAAAAATCTATCTAATAGAGATCTCAAAAGGTAGAAAATGTGTGTTTTGAGGAGACTAAGTTCCATGTTTCATAACAAATCATATAAGATCCTTCATCTTCTTATCAACAAGGAGATATCTATAATGAGATGGTATTAGACTTTAATTTTCACCTTGCTAAAATATTCAACTTATAAACCAACATCTACATCAGTCAATAACAGTTACAAAGGTAACACAATCTCAACAAAAGCTTCATCCATTCATACCCATGGCTACAAAAAGTGAAAAAGAACTCCCTAAACCCAAGTTTATGACTTGTAAATGAGTAAAATAGTCAATTGGTCTAAAAGAGTAGTCAAACATAAGCCCAAGTATTGAATTCAAGGATAATAAAGAGATTATTCAACTCCCACCCCTCCCTCCTCAAGATCCCAAGGCCTTCTCTTCATGGAAATATATTCAAGAGAACTCACAACAAAGAGAGGAAGTGATGGTTTTCAAGGATGAACAAGTTAGTAAGGAAAAAAAGTATCCATGGTAGCACTATTGGATTTATCTCATCTTCTTGAGCGTTTTCAAGGATCCACCATGCCAATTATTGAGAAGGAACATCTCCTTTGTGAGGAAAATGAAGAAGATTCAATTGAAGTGATAGAAGATGAGAAGTTAATTCAGTGAGCGAGAAGAGGACATCACCATTGGGAAAATCCTTGTCAAGGATTAGTATGATTTAATCTTTCAGAATGCAAAAGAGGATGAGTTGTAAGAGGTTTCACTTTGATAAGAGGAAGATGTTTCTCAAGAGCTTTAAGTAGTTACCATAGATAAGTGTAGGATAGAAAATGAAAATTAGATACAAATAACTCCTTCTCTAAGAGGTATCCATGAAAAAATTTCACATGGAACCCTTGTTGAGGTTGAGAACATCCCTGAAGTTGATGATGCTTGATAGTAGATATACCATAATTTAATGAGTGAGATTTAAGAACTCAAGATGGCAGATTTGGATGATGGAGTAGGATAGTAGATTGGAGCTTCACATGGAGATACCACCAATGTTTTAGAGCTTAAATAAGGTAATGAAATTTTAGAGACACAAAGAAAAGATGAGATAGAGATTGAGTGGATAAATGAAATTCCATTCTCTACTAAAGATGTAAATGATCAGGTTGTAGCAAATCAAGAGCCTTGCTAATACTCTATCAAAGAGTTGAAAATGTGTGATAAAAAGCATACTTCATAAGCAAATATTGATCATTTTTAGTCTCATGATCATAATGGATGCACTAATAAAAACATATTAGCTGAGTTTCCAATGCAATCATTGTATGATAATTTGACAAACCATTACCACTAGATGACTGAGTTAGAATTAGCATTGTTATTTCAAAGTAGATGGATATGGGAGGAGTATGACTGGGTTTTTAACTCACATGTACAATCAGTGCACTTGAGAGTATAAATAGAAGGCTTAAATCCTTTGCCCAGAGCCCATAAACATACTAATGCTCCTATCTATAAGAAGGAGCTATCAATATGTGCTAATCATACTTCAAGGTTCCATGGTAGATAATCAAGTTTTCCATTTGGCCCTAGAGGATAGAGTTTGTTCTCATATTATTTGTTTTAGTATGTTTGTATTATTTCAATAATTCAATATCAGTAGTAGTTTGTTTCCTTGTTTTTTGGCATGTTCTGTTACTTCTTAGTTTAAGTGTGTTTCTTGTGTTATTTTTGTTGAGTCTTTTTTTTGTTACATTCGTAAGAGGTGTCATAAAGTAAAAAGTCTATTTATAAGTTTAATTTAGTCATCAAAATCATGTTATCATGTTTCAAATTATCATTATCATGAAAAAATTAGTAGGTTCTCTTGAATAGCAGTCTGGTCAACCCCTGTTAGTCACCAAAAATGTTGGAAATTTGTCCTATTAAGGCCAAATACCAACCTCTACACTAATAAAAATTCATTTCCTAGTTGTCCTGGTCCTTATGTGATGTACTTGATTATCATAGTGTTTATTGAATGTCAAGTCAAGGGATTGGATTTCAATGTTTTATCATCTTCATATCTTAGATTCAACTTGTGATGAGTTTCCTCATGGTATATTCAATATATTAAATTTATCAAGATATATATGATCTTTGAAAGGTGGTGAAGATACATAAAATCCTCATGGAGAACTTTTTAATAATTTATAAATTACTTTTCATGACATTTAGTGGCAAATTTCCCTTGTGAAGATATGTGTATATTACCTAAAAAGAGAATAATTTGGTCTTAAAGTAATTTTTTGACCTCTTAAATCATTTAATACCTTTAAAAACCTTCATATTTATGTCATGGATTTAATTCAAATGTTTATACTTTGAAAATATCTAATTATGCAAGCCTAAAGCATTATTTAGGCCTCCAAAGAGTTCCCACATGTCAAACACACCCCATTTTCTTGTAAAAGTTAATTATTAATTATTTTAAAGATGATTTTAACTCATAATCTTTCTCATATTTCCATAAATTGGTATTTCTAAAATTGAAGTGTGAATAAATGCAAGATAAAGGCCATTTTGATGTGTTTTCATGCAGAATTATAGATTTGTACAAAATTTTCTATACAAAAAATATCATGATAGTTAATTTGGAGTAATTATACATGATTTAGAGAATATTAATGGTAAAAATATCTCAAACAGGCTCAAAAATGATCCACAAACACTACCTAGCTTCTTTGCACCTCAATATATCCCTTCAGGTTTGTAGATGGTATGGGCATGAGAGATAAAATCAAGATCTAGAATTTTGGGTAGAGGAAGGGGTTTTAGATAGCTTAAATCTTTGGTAATTGGTTCTCAATTTGTCTCTTTCTTCTTTATGAATAATCCTTTACAAGTTAAGGCACTCAATGGATTTTCCACTTAGGCAAACAACTAGTTTTCTCAAATTTTTCCTCCTGAGCATCATGATATAAAATGTAAGTTTATAAAAATTATCAATAGTATGGACCAAATTATCATGACATTATTCAAATTATTTCCAAACATGTGAAGTCATATGTATCTCAATAAGATAAATAAATTCATAATTTATAGTCTATAGGTAGTTTAGAGACATTGTACTATTCAGGGGTTGATCCACGGGTATCAAGACTCATCATGACATGGTTTATAGGTCTCTTTCATGTTCATGTGTTCTTATTTCAATATTCTCAATTTTTCATCAAGGTACCATAGTAAAGAGGCCATAAATTTTCTCCCAATATCTTCATGGAGTCTCAATTTAGTATAATTTATGGAAATTTAGAATTTGTTAAGGGTTTTTGATGATTCAATGTTTCCATTTTAGTAGAGTTTGCTTATTCAAAGACCTCCCTCATGTGTCATCCTATTTCACTAAGTTTCACACTATCAATCATCATAGTTTCAATATTTCCACTCCATATCTACTCTCATTCTCCATGATCTATTTTCATCATGCCACTTTTCATCCACTTCCACCTCATTGATCCACTATTTTGAAGAGATAAGACTATTTTAAGCATCATGGTCATGCAAATGTGGTCAAAAATTATAACCCTACTAAACAAAGATGAATGATCACCTATAGCCAAAGTAAACATAAACAAGATTTTTTCATGAAAAGTTGTAAGGAAGGAGACACTAGAAGATATCTCATTAAAAGTATTTTAATGAAATATCTCATCAAGTTGTAATGAATTTATGAGAAGTTCATGAATATGTGTTTGGTATTTTCAAGATCACTTTATGCCATAGTCTATACAAGCAACATATGTATATTCATCTACATCCATGATAAGAGGAGGAGAAACCAAATATGAAAAAAAGGAAAGACTTATATGTTTGAAGGGATATTTAAGCTAATAAATAACTTCATAGAAAGTCATAGCATCAAAGTTACTATTTAGAGGTTTGTTGGTGTTGTTTCAAGACCTAAACCTTATACACAGTCCATACAAAGGCCCAATTTTCAAACATAGTCAGGCCTATACAGATGAAAATCCTATTTTCAAAATGTAGAGTGATGAGTATGGGGAACACAATATTATAAAATGATGGGTATAAGAATTGGATCAGAGGTAAACCTTAAGGATGGATCAAACTTAGATTATGACATGTTTACATGTGGATATTCACCTATAGTAGGGTTTAAAGTCTATTTTAATCCTCTAGGAAAGGAAATAAAACATGTTTTCTTATAAAATGAGTTTTATAAGGGATATGGTGTCCTAAACTTCCTAAATAACATTGTTATAATCATCTAAAGGGGTCTTTATGAGCATTTTTCATAAGCAGATAGGTTTAGATGTTTAAACAAGGGGATGTGTGTATATAGATAGAAGATGAATAGTTCATTCAAGATAAAACCATAAATCTAAAAGACTTCATATAGGTTATTCATTTTATATATAGTAGATACAAGACCTATAACTCATCATAAGTTCAAAATAATGAAAAATCTTGCATACACATATGTCTAGTTGTTAGCTTCATTAGATAGTGTCATCAAGAAGGGGTAATAGGAATAAAAGTAAGGTCATGAATTCACTTTAAATATTCATGAGAATCATCACCATATTTTGAAAGTATTTTATGTGAAATCTGAGTCTTAGAGGAGGTGTCATGAATGGTCATTGAGGCCTTAGAATACCAAACAAGTTTAGAAAACATATTTTCTTCTTTGAGAGGGGATTTCACATGATGATAATGGTATGTATATTTTTTATGATAGGTTGAGGACTTTGGGAGAGATAGAGGGCCTAATATACTAATGTTTTTGGGTATTGGTTTAGACATTCAATGCCCAAGCTTTATGAATCATCATTAAGATTCTTGAGCATTCTAAAACCCTTACAAAACCCTACTACTAACCCGATGGAGAAGAATTTAAGGAGAAGGAATAAAAATATAATCATATCACCTAACTACCACTAGCATCATATAGAAAATTTGAGAACTTCATTTCTATGGTATTTTATTGTAGAGATGGTGTATGGACATGGTAAAAAATAGAGTTTTGAAGGAAAAAGTGTATAAAGATATGTATAAGGTAGATTAAGATGATTACAATCATTAGGGAATGAATTTTATCAATTTTTTTTACATTTTCAATCCATCATATGCTAAAAACCATGATTTTTAATGCCTCTATAACTCTCTTTTATTGGTGAGTTTGAAGGATTGAAGTAAAAGGTGACCTAGTCAGCTGATTTGACAAGTTTGCAAGTGTTTCTTGCTCAATGAGGTCTATATTATGATTTGAGGCATTGATTAATGTCTAAAAATAATTTTTTCATAGGTTTATAATGTTTCATGTAACATTTTCATATCCATTAAATGCAAGTAGTTACACTATTAGGCCTAATTAGCCTAGTAGATCTACTTGGTCAATCAAGAGAAGTTAAAAAATGCCATTGAGGCTATTGATGAGATTTGATGCAAACTATCCATGACACATAACTGATATTAAGTGAAAATAACATTCATAATATATCCTTAATTGGATGATGAATGAGTTAACTAGTCTTCAACTACCAATCACATGCATAATATATCCTTAATTGGTTGATGAATGAGTTAACTAGTCTTCAACTGCCAATCACCTACATAAATGATCCTTATCATGAGTTAATTTGTCTTAAGAGGAAATAAACTCATGTTACATGTTATTAAATAAATAAGGAGTTTATCTTGACTTAAGTCTTATGAAAAAAAGGAGAAGTAAATATACATTGATGATGGCCAACCACTTCCTTTTAATGCTAGATAGCTCATTCAAGGATTGTACAAGGCATAAAACATGAAAATATGTATAAAAGACTATTTATATTAGGTTTAAACTAAAGTGATGTTTTATTTAAGGATTGATTATCTTTTCTTCTTTCCTCAACTCCATTCTCCTTCTTCTTCTCTCTTCATGTGTTCTATATATTTAGGCTTTATGCCTTGTAAGGGAATCCCTCTCTTGGCTATGATGAAACTCTACAAAGATTGAGATTTTTAACCTCTTAAGTGAATAAAATCACTATTTTTAGATTCATTGATATAGGTTTAGTGTGTTTATATAAGAATTATTTGCACATGTGGTAGTATTTTCTCCCTTGAGAGGTCCTAATCTTACGTAGTTACAAGTATATCATCTTATGCAAGTCATATATAGTGTTTGATGTTGAGTGACTGAATGTGAAGTGGAGATATTGATTAGTTATTTCCTTTAATTAGGACTTACATCATTGCCTCATGCTTTGGTCACTTGATGAAACTATTATGTGAAACTCTTTTATGCAGGAGTCCCTTGGAGTTATAAGATTCAATTATTTGCATTGCTTATTAGTGTAATTTGGAGTTCAAATTGAGTGGATGAATGATTAGATTAGGTACATCACCATCAATAGCATAGGTTTTCCATTTCATTTATCCTTATAAACATTTTCACCCCCTAAATCAAAGTATATTTAGGAAAAAGATTCAAACTTGATATATTCAGACGATATATTCTGATAATCTAGATTTTTAGTCTAGTTATAAGTATCCCAAAACCTTCAGACCAATACAATGTTAGTCTAGGTTTGAATGAGATCTGAGAAATATAATTTAGGAGGGTGAAACTTGGGTTGCTAACATTAGGTTTTACTTAGTCGATTACAACACATTCCAAGAGATTACCTATAAATTATTTATAGAAAAATGCTCCATTTGGAAAAAAAATGTAGGTTAGCCATCTTTAAAATAATGCAGTGTTATCCCAATAATAAAAAAATAGTGATTTATAAAATTTATCAGAATCATAATCAATTATAGGATAGTTTACAATGTTTATACAAAATTATTTTACATGAATGCTCAAGTTTTTCTCATATTTTTTAGATTTGGGGCATCATGCATGGAAAGTGTTAGAGAGTTTCTATATATATATATATGTGTGTTTGTGTGTGTGTGTGTGTGTGTGTGTGTGTGTGTGTGTGTGTGTGTGTGTGTGTGTGTGTGTGTGTGTGTGTGTGTGTGTGTATGTATATATATATATATATATATATATATATATATATATATATGTATGTATATATATATATATATGTATTTGTATATATATATATATATACATACATATATATATATATATATATATATATATATATATACATACATACATACATATATATATATATATATATATATAATCATAAAATAATGGGATAGTAGTTAGTTTCATAATCCATATACTCTTAGATACCATATTGGAGGAATGTGCACAACACAGGACCACCTCCTTGCTCAAATTTTCACTAGTTTCATAGAAGAAATGTAAATTCATGTCATTATCTATGTTTCATACACAAAATTCATATTATGTTATATTTTCACTAGTTTTACAATATAAATAAATCTTATTCTACATGTAGTGGTTGATTCACATTCTTAAACTAGTTTTGTACAAAAAGGAATAATTAGAATTCATGCAATGATTCCAAGATACTCTACTACTTTATGTATGCAATGATGGACTAAAAAACACCTTGAATTATTAATTAAAATATCATATCAATTAGTATTGGATCATGCACACTCCAATACAATTTTTTCTCTTGAAGAAGAAATTCCCAAGGATCCTACCCTCTAAAGTCACTAGTTTTGCTCTAGAAAATACAACGGTTCACGTACCTAAACATGTGTATATGTTCCTTTTTCTAATATATAAGTTTATTATATTTTATTTCATGATTTTTATTTTAAATAAGGAATAAATTATACATCTTTAATTTCAGGTTTTCATGAATAAAAGTTCATCTTGTGACCTATATTCAAGACTTTTCTTTAGAGGTAAGTTCAGACTTAACTCTTTTCATTTTATTCTATTACTTTCCCTAATTTTTTTATTAGTAGAATAAAATGGTGGAAAATTTAAGCATATAAATTACATTTATTTATATAAAATAGTTGTGACAACTCATTATACCTATTTATTGAATGCTTAATCCACAATCCCTTGACCAACATTCCTTAACTTCTATATGGATGACCTATTCTTCTAAGGAATTAATGATAAATTTTTTTACCTATTTCTCATTCAAAATAGACAAATATTACATTTTAAATATTTCACACATTCATTTAATTTATATAAACTCCTTAAATAATGTTTCTTTTCGAAGATAATCCTGCTTGTTGGTAATGTCTGATTCTACTAGTTATGTTCTCTTGTAAAACAATCACTACTTGATCAAATTCAAATTCACCCAATAGGTCATCCTACACATTTCATAAGTACCATCCAAATTAATTCCATAATTATCATTAAATATCCACATTTTCAAGCCATTTTTCAATATAGGATTATATGATTAAAAATCACCAAAACCTCTAATTGTACATTGATAAGAAAGTCTCTATTCATCCCAATTATGAGTTCAAACAACCCTAGTATCCCTAGGATAACTCTAAATAAACCTATAAGGTCACATGACATTGTTGAAGTATTTAATCACGAAATACTTACATATTCATATGGATTTACATTAGTTTTTCACATACAACATCATATCATAGGATAACTACATTGATTTTGATATGTTTTCAGAGTATTGATATGTAGGTAGCACTCAACATATTGTGTGTTAAGCTCAAGCACAACTTCAACCACTAACTTATTTTTACCATTTATTCCATGTTTCCTCATGACTTATTAATCTATGGTTTCAAGTGAAGAATAAGGTACATAGTAGATGTCACAGTGAACTACACATATTTGATAACACACACAAAATTGATAGGTGAAGATTCATATGTCTAAACTTTCATAGATTGTAAAATTTTTATAAGATGTTAGTACACCATAAGGACACTAGCACAAAAAAAACCTATCTAATTTTAGTGTCCTTATATTATATTCAAATGAATCCTTGTTCCTAATTCACAACATCCTCATATCATCACACAGTCAGTGTTGAAGTTACTTTTATAGTTGCACACATGATTTCTAGCTAACATGTATTTCTTTATTACTTTCTATTTTTAACATATTTCTAAATTTATAAAAATTTAAATTAGTTTGTGTCATTTATTTAATATCTAAAGAATTATAATTTTACACAATAGTTTGTCTAATTGGGATTAAATCTACATCTTACTCCACAAATTTTATAAAACATTATGCAATAGAATGTTCTTAAATATCAATTGTTTTAATTTATTTTTATTTGAGATTTTTCATTATAGTATGAGTATTTATTATATTTGAGAAATATATCATTTAAATAGAATATATATGCAAGATATGGGGCATGTAAGTGTAAAATTTTGTAGTTTTATATATTTTGATTCGTGTGAAAAAAATAGTACTTATAGAAGAACATGTTTCATGTGTTATGATACAAGTCACAGGAACTTATTTTGATATGATTTTATTGAGATATCACACATGAAAGTTTAGAGGATTAATTAAAAAAAAATCAAAATAAATAAAAATTTCAAGTCATATAAATAGATTGTTTGAAAAATAAACTATAATTTTTTCACATTGACACCATACGATTTTGAGTTTTGTGAGATACATCATGCTGAACATGAGACCAACATGATAGAATAAATAAAATTATGTGGTACCCAAATTGTAGGTAGAGGTTGAACTAACCCTATTAAGTCTAGAAAACTAAAATATTGGCATTATAAATATGCATTTTAAGTAGGTTTTACATTTGTGTCATGTTCAGGCTAGTCTTGTCTAATGGTTTCTATACTTTTCCTTTGATAATGCCAACTTACCCAAAAAAAATTATTATCTAATATGAAATAATTAACTAACCTATTTATGTAAGGTCATACATTTCTTAAGGACTATAGTCCTATCTTTGCAATAATTGGTATTTTTTTATTGATTATGATTTCAATGAAATTGATTAATTTTTTTATACATGATTATTGATGGTAGTGTTTGTGCACTTGTTGTTTTATTTGATATGCATGTTATGTATTTTTTATATGAACATATTATGGTGATGGTCTAAGCTCTAAAATTACCTAGTGATAAGAGAATGATGTTTGATGCAGCTTACCTTAGGAATGTTGAGTTAAAGGTGATAATTCCATATTATATGCATGTGATGATGGCCCTAGATGAGAGATGGGATTAAATTACATGTATTTTCTATTTCCCATTAGGGGAGATGATTATTACATTGGATAATATGTGGTATATTATGTAATTTATGGTAGTTGGACATAGACTTAGTTTTTAGGGTGTTAATAGCCCAAGACATATTTCCTAGACATATTTATATATGAGAGGACATGCTTAAGGTAAAAATTATGCCACAAAGGATGATACCATTTTGGTATCTGAAATATGTTGGTGAATGTTATACACTTTATAAAAAGTAATTTTCACCTTGCTTTCATAATTTATCATATTTTATTGTGGTAGGATGGTTGTTTATTATTAGATTCATAGGTTTTTATGTGGCATAAAGGATATTGATACTAGATAATCTTAGGGTTATACAATGCTTTGCCAGTTACATAGGGATATACATAGGTTGAATCAAGAGAGTTTTGATATATGGTTGGGATCAATGACACTTTGATATTGGTGGGCTAATGATAATGTTATATTATTTAGCCTATGGGGGGATCTATTTATGTGTGGGCACATCCCTAGATATATGGTGAGAGATGGATAGGTTTGAACATAGTTATGAGGGTTGGCACAATGTAATGTCACCACATATTATATCAACTTATTATTGTAACAATTATATGGTGATAGTATAGGGGACTTGGTGGATGGACATAAAATAGAGTTGAATTGTAACACATTCAAGTTAGTTTTTAGTTGCATGATCAGTGGCTAGATGAGTATGTCAAAATCTCAATTACATATTTAATATTAAATTTTCACATGAGCTTAAATATCCATTTTCAAACCATATATAGTGAGCACACACAACATTAAATAGTCCAAATAATTTTTAAATAAGATCAAGTAAACCATATCCATATCCATATCCATATATATATATATATATATATATATATATATATATATATATATACATATAAATAATATTTTATAGAAGTATATAATGTGAAATTAATCATTCTATAATTTTCCTCACCCTATCCATCACCACCACCCTCTAATAACAATTTAATATGAGATGAGGAAATTACACTATCATCCACTTGTGATTTGAATTGATATTGGCTCATATGCTCATGGATTTTATATATATCTAGTATCATATTTAGTGTGATATGCTCTCACTATAACTACATTCACTCCTAAAAAAAAATTGACCTAGTTCTAAAGGTGGAGTTTGAAATGGATTATAATACCTTGTGAGATATGATCTAAATTAATCACTTTAAAAAATAATGTCATCCATCTCAACTACCATGTCCTCATGTGCCCTAGTCACTACAACATAAGTTTTTGTCACTATCATTGCATTATCAAACTATGGATCATTCTCTACAACAATATATGTAACTCACTCAAAAAACCATAGAAATCCCTTGGCAAGGACATTATGTGTAATGACTTGGAAGGATGTCTCTACAATAATAGGTCAATAATCATTGCCACTTGGAAAAAAGCAAATTCAATATGTCAAATAAATGTCAATGTTATCCAAATAAATCAAATTATATAGAAAAGTCTAAAAACCCACTTATAATTAATTTTAAGATGATATTTAGGATGAGTAGTTTACACACCACATGCATCTAATCCACCCTAACCTATAGGATAAGTCACCACTATTGGAAACAAAATAGGCCACCTATGGGACAACCACCATCATGTATAAGTAGGGGTGAAACCAACATCATCAGTATGTGGTGTTTGAATGAGTGTAAATATTGATGTATTTGGAAAGGAAATGAGTTATTTATATTTGTGGTACATGTATGTATTATATTTGATTAAAAACTATCAAATGAGTAAACCATCCTAATGGAAATATGAATTGTGCACCATATTAGGATTTATTCATTGTAGTCTTATGATATAATATGTGTGGTTATGTAAATATATTTTCACCTATATTAAATATAATTGGTACCTATATTTTATTTTATTAATTTGATTTAGTTGTACTCTATATGGTGATGTTTATGGTTTGGTATTGAAATTGGAGATGTGCTACTATCATGCATATTTATATTTATATTTTTTATTTTGTTACTTTGAAACATGAAAATACCTTTATTGTCAAGTTGTATTATCTTTTCATGTAATTCTTAATATTAATTTTCTCAATGTCCATTAATATCATAATAAGTTCAAAATTAATTTCCTTTTATATACTCAAAATGATAATGAGTATGATAGTATTTATGAGGGAGAGTGATTATTTTTTCATCCAAAAAGGTATGTACAATATCATGTGGTCAATTTTCAAATATGTAAAATTAGAGTAATGGCCTTTTTTTGGGAGTAGGCTTATTCAATTTAGGTGATAATTTGAAAACCATTTCCTTTCATTTATCGAGTATGTTTACTTATTCTTCCTTGATAGGAATAATTTTGGGTGATTCATATATCTTAGGAATGACTTGAAGTTAATGCCTTCTTTTAGATTTTAAATGTAGATTCCTTTATTTTTTGATAATTGGTTTCTTGTTTGTAAGTGACTTTAATTGAGTGACCTTTATTATTATAATTTATATAAAATGCATATTTAAATACATCCATGTATAAGTTATCAAAAGAGGTGACAAGTGTATGCATGGCCCTTTCTTTGAGTGGAGATAAAATATCTCTACTAAAGATAAACTAATTTTTTAAATACAAGGGTTGATAAGTTAGAGAGTGTAGAGTATTTTTGAACCATAAAATGTACTCTTAGATGATCTCATTGTGACCTTGTTGAAAAAATTTAGACTTTATAATGTGATCTTAGGTACCATGTGCTTATTATAATTATAAAAGAATTCATTTTCTTAATTTTTGGAGTCGGATAAAGAGCCACTAGGTAAATTGTAAAACTAATCTAAAGCTTATTTTGTATGAATTGTATGAAAATATTTAAGTAAGATACATCCTTAATTCTCAAACTATCCAAAGGAAAGGGTATATATTACTAAATGAGTACAAGGACCTCCACAACCATCATAAACTAGTAATGTAGGTATTAAAAAAAATTAATATGGATCCTCATATACAAATCATGTAATGTGTTGTCCTAAGATAACACTATCTTTGATATTTACACAACATGATTTATTTTGTAAAGTGAGATCAATAAATTTATTTTGGATCTCTCCAATGGAATGTATCATGGATAAAATATGACTAATATGAACAATATTTATTTGGAAATGCTTACTTATGGGTTATGTTGTCCAAATTTTGACCTCAAGTCAGAATTGGTCACCCCCTCTAAGTTGAAATTTAATATATTTGTTAATCTTGTCATGGTCATGTCATGGTATTAAATAGTATTAAAATAATTCCATATGGTCATATTTATTCTTCTCTAGCATTGTCCAAAGCTTGGTCTTATGTTCACTTGTCTAGTCCTATGGGTCAATTATAAGGTCTCCTTGTTATCAAACATGGTAAAAGTTTTAGTATGGTTTGAGTTTATTTTAATATGTTTTTGTGGTGTCCTTAATATCATAATATCATGCACTAACCTTTTATTTGACTCTCATATGTAAAAATCACATTTTGGCCACCTTTTGGCCTATTTGGAAGAGTTACACGTACCATTATAAGAAGAAAACATTTAAAGAAGATTATCAACATACTTGTTTTCATAAATGGGTTAGATAATGTTCAAAAATAGTCATATACTGATAAAATTTGCAGTTTAACACCTAAGATAAGCAAAAGGACACTCTACAAGCACTTTTGAACACTTGTATGACCTTCCAAGATAATATTTTAGTTGTAAATAGTTTT